>JAJJWW010015200.1:0-350023 GCA_023531295.1 Papaver armeniacum
GGTCTTGGTGTTGCCGATATTCGATCCTACAATTTCGCCGAGGTTGAATACCAAAAATTTCCGAAATCCGTTCCATGCTCGCACAGAGAAAAGAACAAGACTCACAAAATGTGTTCCAATATCTCTTCTTGATCGTTGCAACAAGCAAGCATTTGTTAATAACCTGAGTATTTAAATCTGCTTTTACCTTGTCTAATGTTGTACAGGCACCTCTCAACAACTTCCAATTTCTCTGACAAGTGCCGATGAACGGATTTTCTCCACAAAAAATTACACCCTTCCAAAACTGGATATCTTCGCCTAATCAAATCTTTGCGGAACTAACAGAAGCGCCGCCTTATAGTCCGGTTTCCAAACGGTATAATCATCACCTCCCATTGGGCTTGCCGGATTATCTAGGTCCACTCAAATTCTAAGTAAATTCCGACGTACAATGTCGGTGAAAACCCATCGCCCCATTGTGGATAGATTCACCGACCGAGCAAGTTGCGGTCTAAATTGGCATGGCCAATAACATTCTGCCACAAATCTACCCACACCATGCATCAAAATATAAAGAGGTGCTCCTACCATCTCCAATCGACCTTTTGGAGTTGAACTGAACTTCACTATAAACCCATTTGAAACCGGGGAAATGGAAGATTTTGTATAATTGACCAGTCACCATCACGACCATAAAACTTATGTCGAAGATATCCTGCCCAAGCCTTTGTAGAATTACGAATATTCCAACACAACTCTCATAAGCATGGCTTTGTTCATAACCCTCATTCTGAGTAATACCAAGACCACCTTCCTTATAGGGAGCACAAATCTTATCATAAGCTACCACAAAAGATCTACTAACTCCGAGAATCTTCCGACCACAAGAAATTACGAATAGCAACTTCACATTGATGGACAAACTTCCTAGGCCATTTGTAAATCGCCATATTATGAATGGGAATAGCTTACAATCACTGCCTTGACAAGCACAACTCTATCTTGAAAAAGATAACATCTTCCCCTTCCAACCCGCTAATCGCTTCCCTGATCTTCTCAACCACATTACTAATATGGTGATATTTAACCGCACCTGGCATAACCTTCACCCCCAAATATCTATCTGGAAAAGTTGCAATTGGCATGCCTAAAAAACCAGCAATAGTGTTCCTCCTACTCAAAGAGCCACCTCCATAATAAATCTTGCTCTTTTCCCGGCTAACAGTTTGACCCGAAACACGTTGATAAGAACCAAGAAGATTAACCAAATTCTCCAAACTTTTCATGTTTCCTTTACAAAAAATCATGATATCATCTGCAAAAAAAAAATAAAGTGGGAATGTTATAAACACCCCTACTATCCATGAATCCTGCACAATTACCCTTTACCAAATTTACAAATACCCCTAAGGGTATAATCGAAATTTATAATTTCTATTAATTCCCGTCAATTCCTCATTTAACCTTTCAATCTAACTTTCCTTCTTCGCAGAAAAAAAAAAAGTTCCATCGCTCAAACAACAATCATCTTCGTCGCTTCAATCACCACCGTCGATCTCCTCCACAAAGCAGTACCACCACCTCCACCACTAGCTTCAATCCGAACATTTTAGTAGAAAAATTTATTTTCATTTGAAAGTGTTTTCGTTGGAATAATCGGGAGAGAGGAATAAACTTTCACTTTAGTCGAAGAATCGACTGAGATCGAGAGAAAATCATTATCATCAACAGTTCATCATCAAGATTCAATTTATTCTCATCTTAGGATTTGATTTCTGGTAATTCAATTTATTTATTTTTAGATTCGATCTACAAATTTAGTTCTAAATTCATAAATTCAAGACCAGATTTCAAATTATATAGAGATTTTTGATTTCCATTGTTTTTGTTGTAAATGCAGTTGCAGGTGTTAGAGATACTAATACTGTTGATTGGTGAGTAGAATTACAGTTACGGCACAACAAGGAATTTCATGAAAAATTAGGTAGTTTTAAGGTTTTGGTTTCATCTGAAAATTAGTGTTTCATGGTAAATTTTATCAAAATCTCCTTAAACTTGTGTACTTTACTAATATAAAGTGAACTATTTTTTTATGGATGGTGCAGGTGTTGGTGGCTGTTGTGGTTGCGTTGTTAAAGTGGTGGTGGATGATGTTGTACTGGAGGTGAGGGTGGAGGTTTCGTGGAGATGCTGGTGGTGATGTTTGAAGATATTTTGTGTTGTTACTGCTGTAGTAGTTGTTGCTATACATTGGTATTTTTCCATCTTACTAGTTTTTGTCTGGATTAATGATTTTTTTTTGAAGTTAGTTTTCGTTCCCTTTAATTCTATAGATGATTGATTATTTTATGTGCTTGCTTTGGTTCCTTTAAACTGTTTGACTGTATAGGATTAGGTGTAGGTTAACTTTTATGGGCATTGCCATTTGTTGTATTTTTTAAATTATCTATGTGTTTTCTCCTTTTGATCAAATTTAATGTCTCCGTTTGAATGGATATTTGAACATTTCATGGATCATTTTGTTATGTTTATATAATCCCATATGCACTCCCAGGTTATTTATGAGTAATAAAGAGAGTTTACTGTGTAGTGATTGTTCTTGTTATTTGTTATTTGTCCAAGCTTGGTAAAGGGGCGGCATGAAATGGTAGAGGGGCGGCACCCTAATAAGACAAAAAGGTCATTACAAGTAATTTTCAAGTGTCCCTTATCAAATAGAATCTGGAAATGACTAATTAGCCCTTATTGTTGATAATCAAGATTAGTAATGATAATCAAGATTAGTGTTGATAATCAAGATTAATGTTGATAATTAATTTTCACTTATCATATGATTCATAACTCTAAAATAGGTTATTAAAAAAAATTTAGAGAAGAAAAAGAAATTTTGTGATATTTGTGAAGGTCAATCTCAGCAATTGAAAAATTAACCAACAAAGTGAAGAACCCGGCGTGAAAATGACTAGGTATACTTCTAAAGACGTAACAAATCAAATTTTTAAAATTTGGAAGAACATACTGATTTGGAATTGAGCTCGTTAATAGTAGTAACTATATATTACAGTCAGAATGTATCAATTACTAATCATTTAGTTCAATTTTAGGAAAACCAAAATTTGTAATAACCTCAGTTGGAATGGAGCTGGTAATAACCGTAACTACATGTTAGGAAAACCGGAGAAAAAAACCAGTTACTGGTTAGTATAATTTGTTCACTTACGTAACGTATTAGGAAGCTTACGGTTGGTAACTAATGATTATAAAACCAACAGTAATAACCTTCTGATTAGTAACTAATGAATCAAACCAATCAGTAACTAACCTCACTGATTGGTAAGTCATCTTAACTTTTGAACCGTACATAACTATTTGATAAGTTGTTAACATTCAGGATGATTTACGGTTGATTTAGTGAAGATTGAGTTTCAAAACCGTAACTCAATTACGGTTGATAAATATGATCAAATAACCGAATCGAACATATTCTCAAAACTAAGAACTTCGGTTTGGTATTTGAGTTTTAAACCAACAGTAACATCAGCAATCTCGATTTACGGTTCGTATTTGAGTTATTACCAAATCGCTAACTAGTATAAACGAGAAATTTCAATTTCAATTTTCATACAAAACCTATTTTTGATACAAAATTAACTTAAATCAACTACGATAAACTAAACCCTAACAGGTTTTCCAAACATTTTTCAAATCGCCGATTAATCGAAGGCGATGAAATTTTCGGTTTAATGGAGGTTAGGGTTGATGGAGGAGAAGATGAAGATGAAGAAGAAGAAAAAAAAAAATGATTTGATTTTTTTTTATTCATTAGGTTTAAAAAAATTGATTTGATTTTGGTTGATTTAAGGTGAAAGGGTAATCTAGTCAATCAACACCCCTATAGGACACCCCCTAACCAATAAGAGGGACATTGCTATCACACTTGCCGCCCCTCTACCATTTCTTGCCGCCCCTATACCAAGATTGTATTTGTCTGCAGCAATATAGGTGATGGTACATACGTCTCTAACTTGATTGTCGACAAAGGTACGTACCTCTATAACTTAATTTCCACATTAGGTTCTCTTTGCTCATTTTCGGAATGCCAAAAAAAAAAAAATGTCTTGGTGATTAAATGCCAAAAAAATAAATAATGTCCTGGTGATTAATAGAGTAGCACTAGCAAGTTTTAACTGTAAAAGACTTGATGTGGCGGCAACCGTGGAAGTCTGTGTACATAGGGAATGCTTGCCTCGTGGTTGACATTTAGCAAGCTAATATGATGTGGAGCTTTGACTTCCACTGCAGTGAAACAGAGTGGTACATTGTATGTCAATGAAGTTGTTTCTTACTAATGTTAGTTTTCGATAATCAGATCTATTATAAAAATGAAATTTTCACTTGTTACATTTAAGATTTGGATTTATATAAAATAAAAAGTTGTCACTTGGCTCCATTCTCAAATCATTACATATATACATTTCCTTTTGATTTTTCGACAAAATCTTACTAGGAAGACATGTAAATGAATTGTGGTATCTTGAATTTGTGGTGCAATGGCGGCACACGGCTCCTCGTCGGAAGATCGTGTTTGATCCATGCCAGTTCACTCATTTGTGATGCAATGGTAGACAACTTGTGTTAGTTGCCTCCATATTTTGGAGATAACTTAGTGAGTTGCCTCTACATTGGAACAACTTGAACTAGTTGGCTTCATTTTTTTTTTTTTTTTTTTTTTTTGCAACTTGTTCATATATATTTTTGCTATGAAAACTTGAGCTGGTGCCTCTACTTTTGGAGACAACTTGAGTTAGTTGCTTGATTTTGGAGACAACTAGAGCTAGTTGGTTCCATTTGTATTCTACTTATTCTGTATTACACTGTTTGTTGTTCATATTTAGTTTTATTAAAAACAGTTATCTTTAGTTGCCTCAAATCGGAAACAAACTTAAACTAGTTGACTTCATTCTGTTATAACAACTTGTTCTTTTACACTTTTTGTTGGAGACAACATGCTAGTTGCCTCCATATTTGGAGACAACCTTAGGTAGTTGCTTGGAGGCAATTCATTTTTATTTATTTTTGCAACTTGTTCATATATATTTTTGCTATATAGAAAACTTGAGCTAGTTGCCTCTACTTTTGGAGACAACTTGAGTTAGTTGCTTGAGTTTTGGAGACAACTAGAGCTAGTTGGTTCCATTTGTATTAGCTTCTTATTCCTATTACACTTTATTTTTGTTCATATTTAGTTATATTAAAAACAAGTTATGCTAGTTGCCTCTAGTTGCCTCCAAATCTGGAAACAAACTTAAACTAGTTGACTTCATTCTATTATAACAACTTGTTCTTTTACACTTTTTGTTGGAGACAACTTGTGCTAGTTGCCTCCATATTTGGAGACAACCTTAGGTAGTTGCCTTAGATTTGGAGGCAACTTGAGTTAGTTGGTTCAATTAATTTGGAGGCAACTTCAACACCATCATCAAGTTTACTCCACCTAATGGTGGTGGCGGCGCGATGGTGGCGGCGGCGCTGTGATGGCGATGGACGGCGGTGGCGGAGGTGGTGACATGAAAGTGAGCGGTGCGACAGTCTTCAAGCTCTTTGGTAGTGGCGTTGGAGGCAATGTTTGTAGTGGTGGTGTTAGCTGCTTTGGTGAAGAGGTGGTGGTTACAGACAGTGGTAGTGCGGTGGTGGTAATAGTAGTCTTTGATTTTGGTGGAGATGGTGGTTTTTACTCAACAAATGTAGCTGCACTTGGGTTCTTTACTCTTTCTCTAAGTAGTTGTAGCTATCCGTCGTGTTGCATATTGTGTCATAATTTCTTAGTCCATGGAATCCACAATAGATTCACTTAAGTGACATGTTTCTACTTTGTGTCATCGTAAATTAGACATCCCCTGCAATGTTGGACATCACTTAAGACTCGGTGAAGCTGTTGAAAAGGGACCTAGGTGTATAATGGTAATAAGTTTTGGTAACTGAAAAGGAACAAGAGGGTTCTATTCATCCCTTTCTACCTTACACTGGGATTTGGTTGTTATGCTCATTAACCTGGTTTTTGATTTGTGATTTGCGGTTTCTCTAAAGGCGAGATAAGAATTTGTACATCTTGATCGATCAAAGTCACACCTAAGTCATGAGTCAAAGAGGTTGTTATATAGTTTTGTTGCTAAGGGTACTGTTGTTCTAGCGAGCATACATTATTTTCAGTAAATTTAGTACCATTGCATTTCAATGCTTCTGGAAGCTTCTGCAAACAAGATAACAAGCAAACTTACTCGTGCCATAGTCATGCATTCAACTTCCTCAATGGCAATTGATTAGGTACATTATTTTTTGGTTATTCATGCATGTCAAATTATCTTAAGAGTAGTTACGACTTGCGTGAATCTGTGGTGCAATGGTAGCACAGTGACATGGTGTCGAAGATGTGTGTTCGACTCATGATTCACTATTTGTGTATGTTTTTATCCTTTTAGAGACAACTCGTGCTAGTTGCCTATGTTTTTATTCTTTTTAGAGACAACTCGTGCTAGTTGCCTTCATATTTGGAGACAACTTATGCTAGTTGCCTCCAGATTTGGAGACAACTTTGGCTAGTTGCTTCGATTATGCTTCAAATCAATTGTGTCACTGCCAAAATTTAACTAGAGTCAACTTGCTTAATAGTGTTTTTGATTCAGATTCATTCTGTTTTTGATCCCAAGTTGTTTAGCTGGCTAGCTGCCTCTAGTTTTGTAGCTTTTGTTTTTCCTACTTTTTTCGTTGATCGTGAGTTTTTGTTTTCGTTCGTAATTATTGAGGGTTTTTTCAGGTTAAAATGGTTGTTGCAGAGATTACATTAGCACAAGCACCTTTGAAGAGTGATCGGAAACGCTATACTGTTGAGTGCTTTTCCAAAGGAAAGAGATTTCCTGAAACAAGTTCTGCTAGTTGATCCAATATTTGGGGACAACTTGTAAAATTTGCTTCTAAAATGAGATGTTACAGGTTCCTGGTATCCAAATTTGGGAACAACTTTTGCCTAGTTGTTTCCACTACAGGATACAACTTCTGCTAGTTGCTTCGAGAATCAGATATCACAGGTTCATGTATTCCAGATTTTGGGAACAACGTCACCAAGTTGCTTCAATCTTTGGAGACAACTTTTTCTAGTTGCTTCCATATCCTGGAGACATCTTGAATCAAGTTGCCTCGTAAAAAAACTTAAGGGTCTATTCATATTTTTATACATCTCCTTTTGGCCATGAATACCTGCAATCATACAACAATACCGACTACATCTATAGTTATATTTCAACAATATTAAATATAATTAAACCATTCACTCTTTCATGTTTAGAATTAAAGTCTACATTTTAATATTATTTCAATGGTAATATAACTAACAAGAGTGTTGGCATTTAAATAGATCTTTTCCACAAATTTACATCAGTTTTTTACTTTGTTACTAGTGCCAGAATCAAGCTTTCACCCAATCAGATTTATATCTGTTTCTTTCTGAAGCTTTTTGCATTCATCAGTTGCATCAGAGATGACCTTTCTGTCAAATGTGGAATATAGATTAATCAGTCCAGAATACGCCAGTTCACTGTATTTTTTTTAACAAATTACAGATAGAAAAAAATTCATTAAAAACCTAGCAAATATTTTTCAAGCAAGTAATGAAAACAACTTATGCTGGTTGATCCTAGATTTGGAGCCAACTTGTACAAGTTTTTTCCAAAATGAGAATATCCAGATTTTAAAGGGGTTCCAGATTTGGGAATAACTTGTCCAAGTTGCTTCCACTACTGGAGACAACTTATACCAGTTGGAACTATATCTGGAGACAACTTGAAGAAGTTGCTTCCAACTATATTGGCAAATAGTAATCGTTTTCTACTTAATATTCATTTGTGCACACAACAGTTTGCAACAAAACCAAATCTACCCATTGACTATATTGCACTTTGCGACAAAACCATAAACTGTAGTATTATGTTACCCACTTAATGGATACTCCCAACAAAGCCAAACATTACAGTGGAAATTTTAATAGTCGGGAGGCATACCTTGAATTCTCATCGAGCAAGCATATCATATCCAATTTGGTCATCCAGATCTCATCTTCCTCAACTGGGTTTATATGATCAAAGTCCTATAAGAGTCAACCATGCATTGTGAAGAGCCGAGGCGAATATGGGAACCCATCTAAGGTGCCTATATGAATGGATAAAGCAATTATCAAAACATATAATATCGACTGAAATGAGGGCCAATGGTAAAAAATAACATACGTTTAGAGCAAACTGCACCCAAGAAATCAAGATAACTTTACATTATAAAAAATGAATGGTCGATATATAGGCATTTGTGTTATCTTTTGTTTCACCTTAATCCTAGCAATTGTGATAGCATGACACCTATTTTGTGCATTAATTTGCACTGCAAATATCAAAAGATCGCAAAAGATGGGATGTTCATTTTACCTAAACCTAAATGTTTTCAAATTTTCGCACAAAAAAAACAATGCATGCCTGATTTTCTGTTTGCTTATACTGCTGCAATACCTGTATTTTAGCTGCGAAATATGACCACTGTGTTTCTTCTGCTCGCTTGGATTCTCTAGTTTAAAACACAAAACTTATATTCATGGTTTTTCCTGCTTGTTTATCTTCTCTAAACGATGATAATTGATATTCAACTGAAGGATCTTCACCACTCTACCAACTGTTGTGACATTAACATTTTGATACAACAAACAGACACTTAATGAGTTAAACATGTACATTTCAGTTCAAACTGATATACATAACACGAATACTGAAAGGTACAGTAGTAGGAACATCATAGAAACTACTGTACCATGCAAGGTGGGGTCATCAACAGCACGTTAACTCCCCTGATTGTTGTATTGTATTTATTTGTAATATAGACATCCTAATGTTTTCCTAATAGGTGATGTAACATACTAATGAATCCTAGATTCACCATGGAGTCATGGACATAATTTTTGAGCAACAAAGTACTATAGTATTACATACCGCACCAAATCAATAGGATTCTTATTAAAATCGATTTTATTCAATTTGAAACAAGATCTTGACTCAGTTTCCTCTTTAATTTGATTCAAACAACTGAATTTCTCGTTTCAAATTCAAGTATAACTGAATAAAACAAGATGTGGAGCAAAAGACAAGACCGGTGAATAAATCAATAGCAGTTGAAGAAGATCTTAAACAAAAAGCTAAATCGATGAATGTATTAAGCACTAGCAGTTACGGAAAATTTGAAACAAAAACAAAATCAACCAAATTTTAGCACAAATCAAAATGAATTGAAATACAAACAAATTGAAACAAGTTAATCGATGTTTACCTTTTATACGAAGATTACGATTTAAACATCAAACCGATTTCAATCACAAACCCGAATTTCGACTTTCTTTTGACAAACTTTGATCTTCTGAATCTTGTTGTAGTAAATAGAAGTTACAATAATAGACAATAAGTTGGTTTTAGGTTTGAGTTTTGAAGATTTTGATCTGCTTTTCCTTCATTTTTTGATGATCTAGTTTTTGCAGTTCGTCTGGGGAGAGAGGGAGAGAGAGAAAGAGAAATGAAAAATGTCGGGAATTAATGGTTTGGTAACGATTATCTCTACTTAAGTAAGGATATTTTGGTAAACTATTAATCCGGATTTGGGCTTTTAGAAGCTTGGGGGTATATATTAAGTTGGAAAGGGTATTTTCCAAGGAGTGTAGTACGAGGGGTATATAGATAATGTTCCCGAGTTTCTAATACCTCGTAATGGTCCATTGTGGCATTCATGCGACATCGCCAGACCCAAATTCTGCATGAATGCTATTTGCTCGCAATTGTGCAAGGTCATTCTCAATAGTTTCAACAAACCCTACACTTGAACCATCCAAAACATCACGACCATCGGTGAGAATATGAAGGCGGATTCTTTTGGCACCCCTCCTAGTGTACTGTGGAATACCAACAAAAGAGAACCAATCGTAAGACACCATAAAAACCTACTCATTTTGCTTCCTGATTGAAAGAAAATCTCAAATCTTGGTTTCAAAATTTTAGCAACCTTTCAATAAAAGAAGTCAGCTTTCAGATGAGCATTCAGCTCATAGGTATTAGGCCTAACATTAAATTTGCACCTGTACAACATGTACAATGACTCCACTAGTAATACATGCTAAGTGATGTCAAGTCTAAGGAAGTCACCTTTGGCTAGTTCTTTGATTTCATCAACATCATCGTCATCGGAAGCGGCTTCATTTGTATCTGTTCATTAATTAAAGTTAAGGAAATCATATTACACCAAAATAACAGACAAAAAATAATAATTAGACATGGGAATAAAACTAAACCTTACACTATCATGGAAAAAGAAAGTTGCAGGTTGTTTCCTAAAATCATTGTCTAAGATATTATTGAGAGAGAGCTTTTGGTATTGAGAGTTAGGGTTTATATTCTTCCATTTTCCTTAACCGTGTCATCATTATTTCAATAGAGTTATGAGTTAATGAGAACAATGTCTTGAGTTTATAACAATATCGAAGTTGTTCTATACATTTTGGTAGATAATCATCATTTGGGTGTACTATAGGTTTTCCGGCAGTTACAATTTTATTTAACCAGTTCCACAAGAAGCACAGCCACAACTAAAGACAAACATTGTTTAAGTAGGGTAATTTTACACTCTTCGAAATTTAGAATGACTAATATATGACAGGGTACCAGAACTGTACAAGCATTTCAACTCTCTAGAAAGAATCTTCATGAAACCAAAGCTCACATGAATTGCTTAGTTTATGCTCGGTATTAAGCAAAAAGTTCCAGAAGATGAGATTACCCTGTCTGCAGACCCCCAGTTTCTGATGTTGCGAGTAGAAGCTAGCTTATCATCAGCAGCATCCTCTGCACGTTTCCATAACAGTTCAATTCCATCCATGTGAGCCATCCCAACCACGGCCACTATAAGTCTCTCTGCCATCCTTCGAAGCATTGTAAACATGTACACGTCTCTATCTTCAACCATCACCTTACACTGTCAAATTCAAAGTAGCTACATTAACATTTGCGGAGTCAAAATTCATTATAAAAGAATCCATGTGGTTTCATTTGCACTACACAGATATGCTAAAAAGATACTCAACTGCTGACGCTTGGAGGTTACAAAAGCTACCCAGGAACCGATTATGTCAGGACATAAACAAGATGATCAAGCCCTTAGTGGCTCAACATGATGATGAGGGTTTTGTATATGGCATCTGGAGTTGCTATTGTGTTTTAAGAATTTTTTACTTTCTAATACAACAGCTCAAAATGATGTTTTGGTTTCGGAATGGGAGTCAAACTTTATAGAAAATATAAGGCTTGATTCCCAATAGATCCATTAGTCAGATGACTATTTTTTGGTCACTTTGATCATTTACCATGTAAATTATATTACCTTCCTACAAAGAAAAGAAGAAAAAACAAGAATTCACATTCAACTTCTAAGCTGTTCAAATGATGGATAATTGTCAACTATTCATCAATGTCCACGCTAATTCACATTGTATAATGTGCATATGCTCCGGTCCAATAGAAATGCATGGCTACCTCTATGTGGTTGTAGACTACCAAGATATAAACTGTTAGTGTAGTTGCCAGATGGAAATGAAGCTTAATATTTAGTCATTGATGACAGGGTTAGACTTAGATAGTTGCGTGCGCATAAAAGATCCCAGCTAGTGAAGCAGCAGAAAGGGAAATCAAATAAAACGATTCTAGTTTTAAGGTGCAACATCAAAACAGAAGACAAACAAGGTAGTACACAAAAACATGGTACTGTGTAAGAAGGACTGGTAAATTTTCTTCCAGCATTCTTGTAATATTGAATTTGCATTCATCAGTATGGTCTCGGTTTAGGGTAACTATACTAATGTTGTCCTGGATGGACACCCACCTAATTTAGCCATGTTCTCTACTTTAGTGATCCACAGTGTTGATAGGAAAAAAATAAAGTAGAAAACCCATTAAAAGAAGAAAAATTCATTCAATTAAAAAGAACATCTAAGCAATGGATTGAGGCTTAATAGAACATCTAAGCGTATTCAATTACAATGCAGGGAGTTTTACCTACCGCAACTACTTGAGGCTTAATAGAATCGATCACCTGCAATGCATTTAGGGGGTGGGGGAATTAAAAAAGGCATTAGAAAATAACATAAAAATGTATGGACACACTAAAATGAAATAAAAATGAAGAGAAACTAGGCAGGTACCTTGTTGAGTAATTGAGCACTCTCTTTACAAACATGATTAGTTCCAACAAGATAGATTTGAGACCCATTGTTGGAATTCCTGAGTAGATTAACTTTACCATCATTGCGATAACAAGGAGGTGATTGATGAACTTGTTGGGTTGTTGTGTCAAAGTAGAAACCCCAATCAAACCAATGAATATGGAAGAAAGCAGCATATTTTTCCTTTTCTCAGCATATCTTTAGATACTTTTGACCATGTTTCTAGAGATACTGGCGGTGGTGTTCTTAAAAGTATGTTAAATTCGACAAGTTCTGTCTTTCTCATTAGATATTCAAGATATTTATACATCAATATGACTTGGTCAAAGCACGACACAAGACTTAAGATCACGAGAACTCTTCCTAATATAACTCGTAACAAACTAAAACTAGAGTCTCTGTTTCCCAATACTCTCCCTCAAGATGGAGCATGGAGATCACAAATGCCCATCTTGGACAAAATAAATCAAACCGAGTTTTCCTAATGCCTTTGTGAAGATATCGACAATTGCACCGTTGTAGGAGTATAGGAGGGTGATATAATCTTCCGTATGATGGCATCTCTAACAAGGTGACAATCCACTTCAATATGTTTTGTTCGCTCATGAAATACTGGATTCTGAGCAATATATAGTGCCGATTGGCTATCACAAAATAGATTCATCCCATGCATATGGTGAACTCCCAAATCACCAAGTAACTGTTTCAACCACTTGAACTCACATGTTACTGATGCCATAGATCCGTATTCTGCCTCTGCTGAGGAACGAGAGATTGTATGTTGCTTCTAGTCTTCCAAGACACGGGAGAAAAACCAAGAAGAACAAACCAACCAGTTAATGAACGTCTAGTCAATGGACAAGTCGCCCAATCTGAATCACACCATCCTTTTAAACTAAGACCACTATCAGAGCGCAGCAAAATTCCTTGTCCTTGACTCTTCTTCAAATATCTAACAACACGAAGCGCTGCTTCCCAATGTTCCACTCTTGGTTGTTGCATAAATTGTGATAAAATATGCACTGAGTAAGCAAGATCTGGTCTTGTGACTGACAAATAAATCAAACGACCTACCAATCTTCTATATTTTTCCACATCACCGGGCATGACTCCTTTCGCCAATGCTAGTTGATGATTCGTTTCCATTGGAAACTCGCAGTTTTGCACCCAATAATCCTGTTTCCATGACAATATCCAATGCATATTTTCTTTGGCATATGTAGAAACCTTGTTTTCTACGAGCCACTTTCTAAACCTAAGAAATATTTCAACTTTCCCAGATCCTTCATCTTGAAACATTGTCCTAAGTAAGTTTTAAACTTCAAGTTCAACTAGATCATTACTCGCCACGAGATCATCTACATAAACTAAGACATACAAATGCATTTTCCTTTTGTCATAGTAAAAAGAGAATAATCAATATGACTGCTTTTGAATCCATAATTCTTCAAAGATGTTGATAACTTTGCAAACCAACATCTAGGCGCCTATTTTAGGCCATATAATGATTTCTTCATTCTACAAACCATATTAGAATTTCCTTTGGAAAATCCCTTGAGGAATCTTCATATACACTTCTTCCTCCGATCACCATGAAGAAATGCATTATGGACATCCATTTGATGCACTTCCCAATTCTTAATTGCTGCAACAGCTAGAAAAGTACGAACTGTTGTCATCTTTGCCACCGGTGCAAAGGTCTCATTATAATCCAATCCTTCAACTTGATGATTCCCAAATATTACCAATTTTTCTTTGAGACGTATCAAATTCCCATTTTCATCATGCTTCTCAGTGTAAATCCATTTACTTCCTAATGCATTCTTACCCGGTGGCAATTCCTCCAATTCCCATGTTCCTTGTTCCTCTAGAGCTTTTATTTCTTCTACCATGGCTTTTTGCCATCCCTGGATGCTTCATAGCTTCTTTGAAGTTCTTAGGTGCATTTCCAATTTGTTATAATCGCAAGAAAATTTCTATGTGCCTGTTTAAAAACGATCATAACTAACATAATATGTCAAAGGATAAGGTGTACCTGACCTTGGATGATTGTGTAGGTTGAATGGAAGGTGGACTATTTTCTCGTACAGTATGCGTCACAAAACCCTTGAGTCTGCTAGATAGAATTTTCTGACGTTTTCCTTTACCCATCTCACTTATGTTATTATCTTCCACAACTCCAGCTGAAGTATCACTAGAGAGAGCATCATGTGTACTCTCCTTAGGATGTTCTTGAACACCTCCTTCTAATTCTTCTGCTTCATATTCAATATCAAGTTGTGGTTCTTCATTACTTTGTTGTTGCTATAGCTCAAACTGTTTATATTCAATAGCTTCACTAGGTAACTGTACTTCTTCTCTATCCTCATCATCACTCCAACATACTTCATTACTGGATGAATCAATATTATTTGACTGCCCAACATTTTCCATCATGTATGGAAACAGGTGTTCATAAAATTCCACATCTCTTGACACTACAAAATGTTTTGTGTCTAAGTCATAAACTTTCCATGCCTTTTTACCAAATGGATAACCAAGAAATACACACCTTCTTCCACGACTTGCAAACTTATCTCCTTTACTGTTTTGATTATGTACATAACACAAACACCCAAACACTTTCAACTGATCATATGGTGGCTACTTTCCAAACAGAATTTCATAAGGAGTCTTGTTATCAAGTAAAGATGTTGGTGTTCGATTTATCAAGTATGCCGCAGTTAATGCACACTGGCCCCAGAATTGTATTGGTAAATTAGATTGAAATCTCAAGGCTGTTGCAACATTCATTATATGACGGTGTTTTCTCTTAACTCTCCCATTTTGTTGGGGCGTACCAACAAAAGATGTCTCAAAAATATTATCCCATTAGTCTTAAAATATCCACGCAAAGTATTAAATTTTGTTCCATTATCACTTCTAACATTTTTTATTTCCTTGCTAAACTGACGTTTAATGAGAGCAATGAAATTAAGAAATACCATTTCAACTTCAGTTTTAGATTTGATCAAATCAATCCACACACCTCTTGAAAAATCATCAACTATTGTTAAAAAATAATGAGCTCCACAAGACGAAGGTGTCTTGTAAGGCCCCCATAAATCCAAATGAACCAACTCAAATATACAACTAGCTTTATTCTGACTATTAGGAAAACTACTTCTACGATGTTTTGCTCGTGGAAAAATATCACAAGCATTATTATTCTTCCTAGATAACGAACTCACAAAGATGTATATTTTTCAATACTTTTTCTCGAAGGATGTCCCAATCTTTGATGCCACAAGCTGCACGAATCCCCACTAGCCGCAAACACTTTAATCGGAGGTACACCACGAAACACTTTAATCGAAGTGGTCGAGATTAGTTTGCAACGGGAGGTGCGACCATGCGGGGCCGCGTTGGGTCGGTGGTGCATATTCCAATACCTGCTTGGGGTCATGGATTCAAGCTAAGCCATCCAATCATGCTGGTGATGTTGGATGGTCGTGATCGTTTCTGAGACTGATATGGTCAGTTCAGGTTCAAATATGCTCAATCGGGCTAGTATAACACACCGAGAGTTGTAGCCTGTAAGGGCATTTCGTACATGTTTCATTATTAATGCTTGGAGGTTCGTGTTGCCCTGCTGAGAACAACACTCATTCGTCATGCTGCACCGGTAATAAGTATAGGAAATACAAGGCTAGATATGCATTAATTAATAATGCTATAAATTCACAAGGTATATGGGATTGTTGTCACATGCTCCAACCTGGATGAATTTTGTGTATTTAATTCACGAATCATCGGGATTGTTGCCACATGCTCCATTCTAGGTGAATTAGTAAAGTGAAGAAGTATTCATCACTTATTAATGGCTTTATTTTTTTGCAAGATGTTAGCGCATAATTTTGGCTTTTACAATTTCAGCCCTTAAATGAAAATCCACCATCAACACCAACGCTTGGTGGGTTGAACCGAGCTATGCTCTAACAATCTCCCCCTTTGTCAATTTTAGAGACAAAATTCTATTACATACGGAGATAAACGAATTACAAAATAACTCATTCTTCATACGCTTGATTCCAAGTTTCAACAACACATTAAGTTGTATATATTCAAAAAATAAATGCCACTGTTGACATTTGAATAACAAAAGCTTTATTCCCCCTAAAGGAAAGCTAGATAAATATCCAATCCGTAAATCTTTGTTATTCCCCTTTTGTAGTATGAAATACTACACAGCGTGATGATATGTTTCTCCCCCTTAGTCTATGATTTACTCTTTCGTTAGACATAACGTTTAAGCACATATATCCTTTCCTAGTGACTATAAATCACTTGTTTACTCCATATATTTCTCCCTTTTTTTTCACAAAAATGACAAAGGTACGAGCAAACAAAAGGACAAACTGAAAGGATCTTACAAATCCATAAGACTTGTACAACCTATAAGAGTTAAGCACGAAGGTTTCACATACCATTTTAGATAACCAATGCTAAAATCGAAACTACAAGAGTAATCTAGCTTTCGTATGTTATCAAGGAAATAATCGCCCGAAGCAATTTTCCCTTAGTCCGACAATTCAACTAAGATAACTTAGTTATTAACCGAACCGATTGTGTATGTACAATCGCTTATTTCGAAAAGACACAAATAGAGATAAGAATTAACTCTATATCTCTTATCACGCTCTACTTATTCCATAAAATAACTTAGACCTTTCCCTTTAGACAAGACAAACAAAACCTTTAATTATATACATGAGTGAACATAAGTCTACTGTAGTGCTAGGCTCTGCCAAAATCTAACCATGAGTGAACATAAGTCTTTGAACTCTAAGAGATAATAAGATTGTTTAACACACACAGCTATACTAGTGTAAAGTCTAAAGCCAACACATTACGACCATGTGCTTGAATCCCGATTTAATGAATGATCTAGAGAACTGCACATATTCTCATATAAAGCGACGAAACTTTCACATCCCTATAGGTGAGTCATGTAGCTAAGTACCCCACTCTAAATAAAGATATAAACATCATTAAGAGTTTTAGAAACAAAATCTCAACCTTAACTTGATTCAGGGTATCATGTTCTCAAAAGCATGATTTTGTATATACATATTATCCGTGACTTAGACCCATTTGAACCTACATTTCTAGATTTCCATTCATAGGTAGGGATTACCTTTTAAATCTACTTCTGGAATCTTGAGTTATAGGTTGGGTGTCCATCACGAACAACTATCTCCATATCATTTGTGAATCGTTATTCCCTTTGAACCTATTTCTAAGTGGGTATCCATCGCAAATGACTCAATTCTCAATGGGCATCAACATCATCCCATAAGATGTAATCGCACCTTCTTATCAATCCTTTCATCAAAGGATCAATGATAACTCTTTTCAGACCATATATAATCCTTCTCATAGCATCAACAATGCCTTTATATCACCATATATGTCGACTCTTGCCGTTATTTCAATTAACGATTCTCAATTCTTGCAATAGCCGCAGTACTATCGTATTGGATTAATATGTATGTTATTTCTCTATCTAGTAGAGGACTGAATTACTCCATCCGTTAGAGGATTTATCTCGAAAGTATAACCCAAATAAACCTTACAATATCCTTAAAGGACTAGAATAAATATTTCAAATAGTGTATTCTAGGTTTAAGTTATTTTCAGACACCTCATAACCTTCTCAATGGTTTACTAATTTTCCATACAAGGATTATTATTAAATCTACATATATAACCCCGACTACAGAAGAAATATACATATAATCGATCATGAAGCAAAGAGCGAGTACCATGCTATCATACACACAACCGCGGATACCTTAAAACTAGAATCAAAAGAGTGAAAACAAGTTTATAAGGAACCCACAATTGGGGGATATCTCCATAAATTGGGGGATACTCAAAGTTACATGGAGCTGGATTTTGGTAAAGGGGTATTTTTTCTAAAAATAAAAAGAAAACATAAAAAAACCTAAAAAGTATCCCCCTTCATTATATTGTCGACTTCTCCTCCTCTTCTCTTCCATTTCGACCATTTTGTGTTTTGATTATTTTGTTAGGGTTAAAATCTAAAAGTTCACTTCCATTCATTAACAGTGTCTCCATCAGTATAGTCGTAAGGATTCTGTCGGCTTTGATAAATAGGATGAATTCAATACCGACTGTTGTTGTCGGTTTTGTTTATAGAATGAAGGCAATACCGGCAATATCATTCGGATGAAGGTGTTTATGGGTAAAAATCGTTCCCGCCGATTTTGGTAAATTGGGTAGGTGAGTGAGAAACTGGTTTAAACCCTAAACAAATGTGCTGCATGTGAGCACTTTATAGATTAGAGAGATCAATCTGTACAAGTCCGGTCTAAACCAAGAAATGGCCGTTCCAGACTTGCTTCGGTCACAAAGTGGAGGAGAAGGGTTAATTTGGGGAGGGAAGCAAAGAAAGGTGTTGAGACCAGAATAATTCTGGGAGAGTAGTGTCTCGACTTGTATCAGAAATTGAAAGCTTAGGAAGCTTGCAAGAGATGAAAGCTTTTTGGAGAGCTTGCAAAGTTGCCTTTTCTGAGAGTGTGGTATTTTTCTCATGACCGAGACTTGTTGTCTGGTGGAAATAGGTAAGACCTATTTATACAAGTCGAGGCTGAAACGTGCCCTGGCCTCATGAAGGAAGAGAGTAAAGGGTGAAATAATGGGAGGAGGTGGTAACCGCAAGGTGTTTATGGGTGAAAACGTTTTCACCATTATTTCCTCATTTATTTGACCGCTTTATTCATATTCCCGCTTTCTTAATGTGAGCGTAGTGTACGCTGCATGTCAGACTGGCCAAAACCAAAACCCTAGAAAGCATCCCCAGGTTTGTGTTGATGTCTCGAGTGTTGGTTGCACCTTGAGTACAAGTGGCGCCGCTAGAGGCGCGTGTGGCATGTGTGGCATGTGCCACCGGCATGTGCGGAATGCCTTTGTTGCAGGTTGCACCTTGAATGCAAGTGGCAACGCCAGAGTTGCTAGTGGCGTGTGTGGCATGTTCCAATGGCATGTGCGGAATGCTTTGGTGGTAGGTTGTACGTTGAGTGTAAGTGGCAATGCCAGAGCTGCTAGTGGCGTGTATGGCAAGTGCCAATGGCGTGTGCGTAATGCCTTGATGGTAGGTTGCACGTTTTGCAAGTTAGGCTACCAGCGTGCGTGTTTGGCATGTGTCAATGGCACGCATGTCCATTAGGGCTATGTCCTGGTAAGAAAAGCTATCCGCAATACATGTTGGCATGTGCCAATGGCATGCGTGGCCAACTTGGGTCACGACCTGGTAGGAAAAGCTACCAGCGAGCGTGTTGGCATGTACCAGTGGCATGCATGGCCAATTTGGGTCGCGTCCTGGTAGGAAAAGCTACCAGCGAGCGTGTTGGCATGTGCCAATGGCATGCGTGGCCAATTTGGGTTGCATCCTGGTAGGAAAAGCTACCGAGCGTGTTGGCATGTGCCAATGGCATGCGTGGCCAATTTGGGTGGCGTCCAGAAAAGCTACCAATGAGCGTGTTGGCATGTGCCAATGGCATGCGTGGCCAATTTGGGTCGCGCACGATAGGAAAAGCTACCAAATGAGCGTGTTGGTATGTGCCAATGGCATGCGTGGCCAATTTGGGTCGCTACCGGTAGGGAAAAGCTACCAAACGAGCGTGTTGGCATGTGCCAATGGCATGCGTGGCCAATTTGGGTAGCGCCCTGGTAGGAAAAGCTACCAGCGAGCGTGTTGACATGTGCCACCGGCATGCGTGGCCAATTTGGGTCGCGTCCGGTAGGAAAAGCTACTCCGCGAGCGTGTTGGCATGTGCCAATGGCATGCGTGGCCAATTTAGGTTGCGTCCCGGGTAGGAAAAGCTACCGTGGCGTGTTGGCATGTGCCAATGGCATGCGTGGCCAATTTGGGTCGCGTCCCGGGTAGGAAAAGCTACCGCAGCGTGTTGGCATGTGCAAATGGCATGCGTGGCCAATCTACCAATGAGCATGTTGGCAAGTGCCAATGGCATGCGTGGCCAATTTGGGTCGCGCCCTGGTAGGAAAAGCTACCAGCGAGCGTGTCGACATGTGCCAATGGCATGCGTGGCCAATTTGGGTCGCGTCCTGGTAGGAAAAGCTACCAGCGAGCATGTTGGCATGTGCCAATGGCATGCTCGGCCATTAGGGCCACGCCCTGGTGAGAAAAGCTACCAGCGAGCGTGTTGGCATGTGCCAATGGCATGCTCGGCCATTAGGGCCACGCCCGGTGAGAAAAGCTACCAAATGAGCGTGTTGGCATGTGCCAATGGCATGCTTGGCCATTAGTGGTCGCGCCCGGGTGAGAAAAGCTACCAATGAGCGTGTTGGCATGTGCCAATGGCATGCTCGGCCATTAGGTCCACGCCCGGTGAGAAAAGCTACAAGCGAGCGTGTTGGCTTGTGCCAATGGCATGCGTGTCCAATTTGGCCTAGGTTGCATGGTTTTTGCAAGCCTAAAGGCGCTACTTTGGCATGGCGCGGCTAGGGCCAAGGTAAGGGTGTTTGGCTTGGCGTGGCGTGACTCGGGGCCGTAGCTAGGGCCAAGGCAGAGTGTGTTTGGCATGGCGCGGCTAGCTTAGGCAAGGTGTGGCTGGCATGATTTGCCATTGGCACGGAGGTGCGGCTAGCATGGTTGGCATGCTTTGGCGCGTTTGGTGTGGCCGACATGATTTTCCATTGGCATAAAGGTGCGGCTAGCATGGTTGGCATGCTTCGACGCGTTTGGTATGGCTGACATGATTTGCCATTGGCATAGAGGTGCGGCTAGCTAAGGCTAGGTGTAGCTGGCATGATTTTCCATTGGCACGGAGGTGCGGCTAGCATGGTTGGCATGCTTTGGCGCGTTTGGTGTGACTAGCATAGCTAGGGCCAAGGCAGAGTGCGTTTGGCATGGCGCGGCTAGCTTGGGCTATGTGTGGCTGGCATGATTTGCCATTGGCACGGAGGTACGGTTAGCTTAGGCTAGGTGTGTCTGGCATGATTTGCCATTGGCACGGAGGTGCGGCTAGCATGGTTAGCATGCTTTGGCGCGTTTGGTGTGACTAGCATAGCTAGGGCCAAGGCAGAGTGCGTTTGGCATGGCGCGGCTAGCTTGGGCTAGGTGTGGCTGGCATGATTTGCCATTGGCACGGAGGTACGGCTAGCTTAGGCTAGGTGTGGCTGGCATGATTTGCCATTGGCACGGAGGGGAATTAGGGTTTTGTTCGTTGTAACCCTAATTTGAAAAAATACCCCCTATTAATTACTGACTACATGCATTAAATGTCCTAATAAATGTGTCACCAGTGACATTAGGTTATTTGGGGTTTTACGATTTTACCCTTTGTTTAAAAACGACCATCAACATTAAGTCCCCGCTTAGCTCGAACAGGGAGCTTTGTTGCGAGGTAAGCATAAGATGGTGACAAATTATCAACAAAGAAATCTTAAAGAGAATTGAGGAGGCTTGTCTCGACCTTTTTATAAATAGGATTTGGAATCCTTGCCTCTGGCAGTTTTGCACAAATCGGGAGGCTGGCATAATTGGGAAATCAGCGTCATTGAGAGACAGGAAGCTGGGCGGCATCGAGAAGTTGACGCGAGTTGGGAAACTTAGCGTACTAGCCGGTGGGACCGGCGCAAGGTGGGGAAGCTGAGCGTGCTAGCTGGCGTGACTTGGGCGGTCGTTGGGAAGTTTGGCGCAATTGGTGGGACCGGTGTGGCTTGGGAGATTGGAGAGACTGGCGCGAGCTTGATGGGACCGGTGTAAACAAGGAGGGAGTAGGTGTTTCTACAGGTAGCAAAGTTTCCTTATTTTGCCTTCCTTCATGCGCGGCTTCAATCAGGGCATCATCCATGCCAAAATCTGGAAGCGTTATGTCCCTCATTGCTTCCTTTCCTTTTTAAGGTTTCGTATTCATACCCAACGTAATTGTACCGCCTCCCTTGTTTGAGAAAAGGTTCTTCTTGTTGAGTTTCTTTCTTTGCCTAGAGACGAATCATCCTCTAAACAGCCAAATTCTCCAAGTGAAGGCGCGAGGTCTGACTCTTGCAAAACCACCCCGACTAGGGTTATTCGGGCTAAGAAGATCATACCGGTATGTTTTCTTCTTCTTCTCTGTTCGTGTTATCCTCCTTTTTATATGTGTATAGATAGGGTGGAACATGATCATTTTACCCATTTTTTGCAGTGTATGATGGGACCCTCCAGGGATGGTCGCGCCTTTAACTCTTCGGAGAAGGACTTCAGAATTAGCGAAGATCGATCTTCTTCTCTTGAGGAGGCATTGGTTGGGATTGAATCTATGTTCCATGAAGATAGTGAAATCATTAAGGACCTCCGTTCCATCTATCCCCATGAAGAACAGGTGCATGTTCGGACTTCCTTGGGTTCAGTGAGCATGGAGGAGGGGCGAGAGAACGAGGAAGAGTCTTGGCATATTGAGAAGCTTCAGTGCGGAAAAACTTTTCTTCGGTCCAGGTATGGTGCGGATCGGACTGTTTCTAGGTCTAAGCGACGGAAGAGCGAACGTGTGAGGCTCTTGGAGGAGAGCGCCATGATTCTTGATTTTGATGCGGATGAATCAAAAAGATTTCTTCGAAGTGTCAATGAGAAAACCTTCGAAGGAGCATATGACGGAAACGAAATATCCTTTGAAGTTGATGCTAAAGGTGTCGTTGGTGATACCGGAGGGTTCATGGTGGCGTATCTTTGGACCAGGTCGTCGGGGAGGACACTGCTTGCTGTGGTTGCTTCGGGATGGGATGTTGAGGTTCTTCCTGCTAACACCGTTGAATGGAACCTTTGTTGCCCGAGGGATTGCTGGGGGAAGTGCTTGAAGATAGCCTTGCCCGAGGGGACTTGTGCTCCATCCTTCGAGGGCTAGTTCCTCCCTTTTGTTATTTCTGTTAGCTGCTTAGTTTCCCTGATGTGTTGTTGTTTTTTTTTTTTTTTTTCGTAAACTCATCTTTACCTTCTTATTCATCAGTCAACATTTTGCTTCATATATATTTTGTAAAAGAGGTTGTGGTATGATGGCTCTTCAATGGTTTTCTGGGTTTATCTGATGTATTTCTCTGATATCTGGAGAATTTGCTTGGAAAGAGATGTATTTATGCTTTTTTTTTTTTTTTGACGGAAAAGGGAATCCCGGGAAAAAGATACAAACGGTGTATTCATCTTGGGGAGTACAACTACTAAGAGGAATTGTTATAGGAAATACTAAAGGGGAGTGATCGGGAGGTACAGCGTTTTAGGGATTGGAGACCTTGAACCATTGCGAGTGAATTATCACGCCTTCAGGTGTGTCTGCATTGATGAGCTTGCAATATCCTCCCAAAAGGGTATCCGCAAACCAGATCTGGCTCGTCTTCTCTTTCATCGGGCGAATTAGTTTGAATAGCCATTTTTACTGTCATCCTCCCAACTTGAAACGAGCTTTCCTTAACAACTACATCTCCGATTGAAAACGGGTTCAGACGTCGTGCAACCGTTTGAGTCTTGGCTTCGTCGGTTTCAATAGAAGTTTCCAAGCTTCTTGCAAAGTGTTCAAATGGTCCAGCTCCCCATTCACATTTCTTGACAGCGTTCGTGCGATGTCGCGCCAGGAGTCCCCATGACGGAATGGGGAAAGGAAAGACTGGTTGCAGAAAAGGTTGCTCGGTCAGACTTACTTGCATTTGAAAATAATAAGATAGCGCCAACGGGTCCTCTCCGGATGTCTGGGTTCCTTTAATATCTCGTTGATGCGATAACCAGTGGGATGATTTGTTTGGAATTCCTTTGGGCGTGGACATCGGCAGAGGGTGTACATCCAATTTCGCTTTGTTGTCGAGCACCCACAATCGTCCCAATATCATGTCGTGATCTAGTTCCTTGACAATGTGGAATTTGCTATGTGTTATAGCGTCTCCCATCTTGATCTCTAGGTTGATGTAGCCATCCGCGTTCAAAGTTTCTCCTCTCAAGTTCTTAATCACGGACGGGGAATAGGTAACGTCTTGTTTTGTAAATCCTGCTTTTGCCTTTAGTGTCTTGAAAGTAATGATGTTGTGGTCGAGGCCGTGTCGATGAGCGTGTCGTCAAATTCGTTACCTCTTAAACGGACGTGGTCGTGCAGTCCCAGATTCTCCTTTTTGGTTCTTTGTTTGGAAAGCTTGGGCCCCTGGCGTGGTTTCCGAGGAGAGAAAAAGTCGTTTGTCGGATACAACACGATTGAGAGCTGCGAAAATATCTTGGCGCTGCACCTTGGAAAGATAGAGAATTTCGCATACATGTTGCATCATGGATTGTGCAGGTCTTGTGCACGGAGTCCCGAGAGGACCCACGGTTTCTTATTGGGAGTGGGTCTCGATGCACTCTTCGTCTCTGGTTGGAGTCCTCCCGCTTCTATCCTTTCTTTGAAAATATGCTTTAGTCATTGCAATCGCTGGTCGGGTGGTGAACGAACTCGTGGTAGTGGCGGATTTGGGGTTCGCCATCTCGGCCTCGGTTGGTGGACGTCCCGGGAGGTGGCGATCTGATAATATCATCTTGAACCCGAGGATTCTAGGAGGTCAATCACCTCCTCGATGGGAAACGGGAAATCAAGGGTATTTCCTTCGGTCTCATGATGTTGCATGGGAGTTTTAGTGACGGTCTTTTGTGGTGGGGGTTCCGCGTGCGGGCGCTTCACGTTTTGGCTGGTGGCTCGTAGTTGGGGCTTTCCTTTTTCCCCTTTAGTTTACTATGTTCACGGAGGATGAGCCGACATTAAATTGCTTGCTGATGAGGCGTCTACTCCCGCGAGTTTCGCGCGTGTCTTCGGTTCGAGTTAGCCTAGCTCTTTCCAGTAATGCTGGTGCTGTTGTTGCAGATCATCTGGCGGCTTCATGGAGTTCGGAGAATATTTGGAAGCACAAGTTTTCTAGCAGGGCGTGGTAAATAGGAACCATACCATTGATGCATGCATTCACGGTTGTTGCTCGGTCACGTTTGGGTCGTGTGATCGAGTGCTTGAACCACTGAACCTCTTGACGAAATTATTCGGATGTTCGTTATCCCTTTGGTACATTCTTCCGAGGTCCGAGAAAGTAACTTGTTGGACACGAAGAAGTATTTCTTGTAAAACGCAGTGACCATGCTACTCCATTTGGGAATGTTGTTCGGTGGGATCTTTGTTGTACCATGTATACGCCCTTCCAGTAAGTGATTTTGAGAATTCCCTTAAACGAAGAACGTGATTATATTCATGTTCACCTAGGGATTCCAGGAAACGGGAGACATGCTCATGTGCATTCCCGGTACCATCGTACATGGTAAATTGAGGAGAAGAGTAACCCCTTGGGAGAGGGATTCTCTGCATTTCGGATGGGTAAGGGGGTTGGTGATGATGCACGTCCAATTCATCATTCTTGATTCGGTTGCGGAGAAGTTGTTCCAGATCTTCTCGCGTGACGAAATTGGGCGGCTGATTTCTTTCCAACGGGATTCTAGCGCGAGTTTCCTCATCCGTGGAGGCGTGCTCCGCCGAGGTGCTGGCATCGGGGTTGTTGGATACGTTCCTAAGCGGCTATGGAGGACGCGAATCACGTGGTAGTCGCTCTGTCAGGGTCTTGAGAAAGACGAGTACCTCTTTCTGCGTTGAAACCATGTCCGTTTGGGCTCTGGCGAGCATCTCCTGTCGTTCAATCAAATCAGCGATGGTGACATAAGGACGACTTCCTATGGTCCCTCCGGTCTCTCGTCCCGTCGGCGGGGTAGTTGGAACCTTAGTTGTGGTTGGAGGCGCCATGCTAGACAAGCATTAGGGGCCGTAGCGGCGGTTCCGCTCGGTGACCGGTGGCGTGACACCGAAGAGATATTTTCGTTGCCGTGATTAGAGGGTTGTGCAGAGACACTAGAGGAGGCAGCGGCTTTTGCCCTGGTGATTGGCGGTGCTACGCTTGAGGGAGTGCATTCGATGTTACTGTAGTCAGCAGGTGATGCAACAACGTTATTGGGAGAGACGCTAACATCAGGGGTGTGTTCTGTGCTGGTATTCTCGGCAGCCTCTCCAGACCTGAGTTCCACCATGTTGGGATTTGACGTTCGGAAATCAGGATTCGGAGTTGGTATTGTAACCGATAGATCAATCCTCTCGCTGTGGTCGCCAATTATTTATGGGAAAAAATCGTTCCCGCCGATTTTGGTAAATTCGGTAAGTGAGTGAGAAACTGGTTTAAACCCTAAATAAATGTGCTGCACGTGAGCACTTTATAGATTCGAGAGATCAATCTGTACAAGTCCGGCCTAAACCAAGAAATGGCCGTTCAAGACTTGCTTCGGTCACAAAGTGGAGGAGAAGGGTTGATTTGGGAAGGGAAGCAAAGAAAGGTGTTGAGACCGAGAATAGTTCGGGAGAGTAGTGTCTCGACTTGTATCAGAAATTGAAAGCTTAGGAAGCTTGCAAGAGATGAAAGCTTTTTGGAGAGCTTGCAAAGTTTCCTTTTCCGAGAGTGTGGTATTTTTCTCCGACCGAGACTTGTTGTCCGGTGGAAATAGGTAAGACCTATTTATACAAGTCGAGGTGAAACGTGCCCTGGCCTCATGAAGGAAGAGAGTAAAGGGTGAAATAATGGGAGGAGGTGGTAACCGCAAGGTGTTTATGGGTGAAAACGTTTTCACCATTATTTCCTCATTTATTTGACCGCTTTATTCATATTCCGCTTTCTTAATGTGAGCGTAGTGTACGCGCATCTTTGTGACCGCCAAACCAAAACCCTAGAAAGCATCCCCCAGTTTGTGTTGATGTCTCGAGTGTTGGTTGCACCTTGAGTACAAGTGGCGCTGCTAGAGGCGCGTGTGGCATGTGCCACTGGCATGTGCGGAATGCCTTTGTTGCGGGTTGCACCTTGAGTGCAAGTGGCAACGCCAGATCTGCTAGTGGCGTGTGTGGCATGTGCCAATGGCATGTGCGGAATGCTTTGGTGGTAGGTTGTACGTTGAGTGTAAGTGGCAATGCCAGAGTTTGCTAGTGGCGTGTATGGCAAGTGCCAATGGCGTGTGCGGAATGCCTTGATGGTAGGTTGCACGTTTTGCAAGTTAGGCTACCAGCGTGCGTGTTTGGCATGTGTCAATGGCACGCATGTCCATTAGGGCTATGTCCTGGTAAGAAAATCTATCCGCGATACATGTTGGCATGTGCCAATGGCATGCGTGGCCAACTTGGGTCACGACCTGGTAGGAAAAGCTACCGGCGAGCGTGTTGGCATGTACCAGTGGCATGCATGGCCAATTTGGGTCGCGTCCTGGTAGGAAAAGCTACCAAATGAGCGTGTTGGCATGTGCCAATGGCATGCGTGGCCAATTTGGGTTGCATCCTGGTAGGAAAAGCTACCAGCGAGCGTGTTGGCATGTGCCAATGGCATGCGTGGCCAATTTGGGTGGCGTCCAGGAAAAGCTACCAGCGAGCGTGTTGGCATGTGCCAATGGCATGCGTGGCCAATTGGGTCGCGCCACGATAGGAAAAGCTACCCGGCGAGCGTGTTGGTATGTGCCAATGGCATGCGTGGCCAATTTGGGTCGCGCCCTGGTAGGAAAAGCTACCAGCGAGCGTGTTGGCATGTGCCAATGGCATGCGTGGCCAATTTGGGTAGCGCCCTGGTAGGAAAAGCTACCAGCGAGCGTGTTGGCATGTGCCACTGGCATGCGTGGCCAATTTGGGTCGCGTCCTGGTAGGAAAAGCTACCTGCGAGCGTGTTGGCATGTGCCAATGGCATGCGTGGCCAATTTAGGTTGCGTCCTGGTAGGAAAAGCTACCAGCGAGCGAGTTGGCATGTGCCAATGGCATGCGTGGCCAATTTGGGTCGCGTCCTGGTAGGAAAAGCTACCAGTAGCGTGTTGGCATGTGCAAATGGCATGCGTGGCCAATCTACCAGCGAGCATGTTGGCAAGTGCCAATGGCATGCGTGGCAATTTGGGTCGCATACTGGTAGGAAAAGCTACCAATGCTGAAGGCGTGTCGACATGTGCCAATGGCATGCGTGGCCAATTTGGGTCGCGTCTGGTAGGAAAAGCTACCCGGCGAGCATGTTGGCATGTGCCAATGGCATGCTCGGCCATTAGGGCCACGCCCGGTGAGAAAAGCTACCAAAGCGGCGTGTTGGCATGTGCCAATGGCATGCTCGGCCATTAGTGGCCACGCCCGGTGAGAAAAGCTACCAAATGAGCGTGTTGGCATGTGCCAATGGCATGCTTGGCCATTAGGGTCGCGCCCTGGTGAGAAAAGCTACCAGCGAGCGTGTTGGCATGTGCCAATGGCATGCTCGGCCATTAGGTCCACGCCCTGGTGAGAAAAGCTACAAGCGAGCGTGTTGGCTTGTGCCAATGGCATGCGTGTCCAATTTGGCCTAGGTTGCATGGTTTGCAAGCCTAGGTGCGGGCGCTACTTTGGCATGGCGCGGCTAGGGCCAAGGTAAGGGTGTTTGGCTTGGCGTGGCGTGACCAGCGTAGCTAGGGCCAAGGCAGAGTGTGTTTGGCAGGGCGCGGCTAGCTTGGGCAAGGTGTGGTGGCATGATTTG
The DNA here is from genome assembly GCA_023531295.1 of Papaver armeniacum. NCBI lineage: Eukaryota > Viridiplantae > Streptophyta > Magnoliopsida > Ranunculales > Papaveraceae > Papaver > Papaver armeniacum. The sequence goes on from JAJJWW010015200.1 coordinate 28,838, forward strand.
CCATTGGCACGGAGGTGCGGCTAGCATGGTTGGCATGCTTTGGCGCGTTTGGTGTGGCCGGCATGATTTGCCATTGGCATAGAGGTGCGGCTAGCATGGTTGGCATGCTTCGACGCGTTTGGTATGGCTGACATGATTTGCCATTGGCATAGAGGTGCGGCTAGCTAAGGCTAGGTGTAGCTGGCATGATTTGCCATTGGCACGGAGGTGCGGCTAGCATGGTTGGCATGCTTTGGCGCGTTTGGTGTGACTAGCATAGCTAGGGCCAAGGCAGATGCGTTTGGCATGGCGCGGCTAGCTTGGGCTATGTGTAGGGTTGGCATGATTTGCCATTGGCACGGAGGTAAGGCTAGCTTAGGCTAGGTGTGGCTGGCATGATTTGCCATTGGCACGGAGGTGCGGCTAGCATGGTTGGCATGCTTTGGCGCGTTTGGTGTGACTAGCATAGCTAGGGCCAAGGCAGAGTGCGTTTGGCATGGCGCGGCTAGCTTGGGCTAGGTGTGGCTGGCATGATTTGCCATTGGCACGGAGGTACGGCTAGCTTAGGCTAGGTGTGGCTGGCATGATTTGCCATTGGCACGGAGGGGAATTAGGGTTTTGTTCGTTGTAACCCTAATTTGAAAAAATACCCCTATTAATTACGACTACATGCATTAAATGTCCTAATCAATGTGTCACCAGTGACATTAGGTTATTTGGGGTTTTACGATTTTACCCTTTGTTTAAAAACGACCATCAACATTAAGTCCCCTGCTTAGCTCGGAACAGGAGCTTTGTTGCGAGGTAAGCATAAGATGGTGACAAATTATCAACAGCAAATCTTAAAGAGAATTGAGGAGGCTTGTTTGACCTTTTTTATAAATAGGATTTGGAATCCTTGCCTCTGGCAGTTTTGCACAAATCGGGAGGCTGGCATAATTGGGAAATCGGCGTCATTGAGAGACGGGGAAGTAGGCGGCATCGAGAAGTTGACGCGAGTTGGGAAAGCGAGCGTGCTAGCTGGCGGGACCGGCGCAAGGTGGGGAACCGAGCGTGCTAATTTGGCGTGACTTGGGCGGTCGTTGGGAAGTTTGGCGCAATTGGTGGGACCGGTGTGGCTTGGGAGATTGGAGAGAGCTGGCGCGAGCATGATGGGACCCGGTGTAAACAAGGAGGGAGTAGGTGTTTCTACGGGTAGCAAAGTTTCCTTATTTTGCCTTCCTTCATGCGCGGCTTCAATCGAGGCATCATCCATGCCAAAATGGAAGCGTTATGTCCCTCATTGCTTCCTTTCCTTTTTAAGGTTTCGTATTCATACCCAACGTAATTGTACCGCCTCCCTTGTTTGAGAAAAGGTTCTTCTTGTTGAGTTTCTTTCTTTGCCTAGAGACGAATCATCCTCTAAACAGCCAGATTCTCCAAGTGAAGGCGCGAGGTCTGACTCTTGCAAAACCACCCCGACTAAGGTTATTCGGGCTAAGAAGATCATACCGGTATGTTTTCTTCTTCTTCTCTGTTAGTGTTATCCTCCTTTTTATATGTGTATAGATAGGGTGGAACATGATCATTTTACCCATTTTTTGCAGTGTATGATGGGACCCTCCAGGGATGGTCGCGCCTTTAACTCTTCGGAGAAGGACTTCAGAATTAGCGAAGATCGATCTTCTTCTCTTGAGGAGGCATTGGTTGGGATTGAATCTATGTTCCATGAAGATAGTGAAATCATTAAGGACCTCCCTTCCATCTATCCCCATGAAGAAGCAGTGCATGTTCGGACTTCCTTGGGTTCGGTGAGCATGGAGGAGGGCGAGAGAACGAGGAAGAGTCTTGGCATATTGAGAAGCTTTGTGCGGAAAAACTTTTCTTCGGTCCGGGTATGGTGCGGATCGGACTGTTTCTAGGTCTAAGCGACGAAAGAGCGAACGTGTGAGGCTCTTGGAGGAGAGCGCCATGATTCTTGATTTTGATGCGGATGAATCAAAAGATTTCTTGAAGTGTCAATGAGAAAACCTTCGAAGGAGCATATGACGGAAACGAAATATCCTTTGAAGTTGATGCTAAAGGTGTCGTTGGTGATACTAGGAGGGTTCATGGTGGCGTATCTTTGGACCGGTCGTCGGGAGGACACTGCTGCTTTGTGGTTGCTTCGGGATGGGATGTTGAGGTTCTTTGCTGCTAACACCGTTGAATGGAACCTTTGTTTCCGAGGGATTCTTTGGGGAAGTGCTTGAAGATAGCCTTGCCCGAGGGGACTTGTGCTCCATCCTTCGAGGGCTAGTTCCTCCCTTTTGTTATTTGTTAGCTGCTTAGTTTCCCCTGATGTGTTGTTTTTTTTTTTTTTTTTTTCGTAAACTCATCTTTACCTTCTTATTCATCAGTCAACATTTTGCTTCATATATATTTTGTAAAAGAGGTTGTGGTATGATGGCTCTTCAATGGTTTTCTGGGTTTATCTGATGTATTTCTCTGATATCTGGAGAATTTGCTTGGAAAGAGATGTATTTATGCTTTTTTTTGACGGAAAAGGGAATCCCAGGAAAAAAAGATACAAACGGTGTATTCATCTTGGGGGAGTACAACTACTAAGAGGAATTGTTAAAGGAAATACTAAAGGGGAGTGATCGGGAGGTACAGCGTTTTAGGGATTGGAGACCTTGAACCATTGCGAGTGAATTATCACGCCTTCAGGTGTGTCTGCATTGATGAGCTTGCAATATCCTCCCAAAAGGGTATCCGCAACCAGATACAGCTCGTCTTCTCTTTCATCGGGCGAATTAGTTTGAATAGCCATTTTTACTGTCATCCTCCCAACTTGAAACGAGCTTTCCTTAACAACTACATCTCCGATTGAAAACGGGTTCAGACGTCGTGCAACCGTTTGAGTCTTGGCTTCGTCGGTTTCAATAGAAGTTTCCAAGCTTCTTGCAAAGTGTTCAAATGGTCCAGCTCCCCATTCACATTTCTTGACAGCGTTCGTGCCAGTAATCGCGTCGAGTCCCCATGACGGAATGGGGAAAGGAAAGACTGGTTGCAGAAAAGGTTGCTCGGTCAGACTTACTTGCATTTGAAAATAATGAGATAGCGCCAACGGGTCCTCTCCGGATGTCTGGGTTCCTTTAATATCTCGTTGATGCGATAACCAGTGGGATGATTTGTTGGGAATTCCTTTGGGCGTGGACATCGGCAGAGGGTGTACATCCAATTTCGCTTTGTTGTCGAGCACCCACAATCGTCCCAATATCATGTCGTGATCTAGTTCCTTGACAATGTGGAATTTGCTATGTGTTATAGCGTCTCCCATCTTGATCTCTAGGTTGATGTAGCCATGCGCGTTCAAAGTTTCTCCTCTCAAGTTCTTAATCACGGACGGGGAATAGGTAGCGTCTTGTTTTGTAAATCCTGCTGCCTTTAGTGTCTTGAAAGTAATGATGTTGTGGTCAGAGGCTGTGTCGATGAGCGTGTCGTCAAATTCGTTACCTCTTAAACGGACGTGGTCGGCAGTCCCAGTTCTCCTTTTGGTTCCGCTTTGTTTGGAAAGCTTGGGCCCCTGGCGTGGTTTCCGATGAGAGAAAAAGTCGTTTGTCGGATACAACACGATTGAGAGATGCGAAAATATCTTGGCGCTGCACCTTGGAAAGATAGAGAATTTCGCATACATGTTGCATCATGGATTGTACTGGTCTTGTGCACGGAGTCCCCAGAGGACCCACAGTTTCTTATTGGGAGTGGGTCTCGATGCACTCTTTCGTCTCCTGGTTGGAGTCCTCCCGCTTCTATCCTTTCTTTGAAAATATGCTTTAGTCTGTTGCAATCGCTGGTCGGGTCGTGAACGAACCTGTGGTAGTGGCGTACTTGGGGTTCGCCATCTCAGCCTCAGTTGGTGGACGTCTGGGAGGTGGCAGTCTGATAATATCATCTTGAACCCAGGATTCTAGGAGGTCAATCACCTCCTCGATGGGAAACGGGAAATCAAGGGTATTTCCTTCGGTCTCATGATGCTGCATGGGAGTTTTAGTGACGGTCTTTCGTGGTGGGGGTTCCCGTTGCGCTGGCGCTTCACGTTTTGGCTGGTGGCTCGTAGTTGGGGCTTTCCTTTTTCCCCTTTAGTTTACTATGTTCACGGAGGATGAGCCGACATTAAATTGCTTGCTGATGAGGCGTCTACTCCCGCGAGTTTCGCGCGTGTCTTGATTCGAGTTAACCTAGCTCTTTCCAAGAATCTTTGGTCTTTGTTGTTGCAGATCGTCTGGCGGCTTCATGGAGTTCGGAGAATATTTGGAAGCACAAGTTTTCTAGCAGGGCGCGGTAAATAGGAACCATACCATTGATGCATGCATTCACCAGTTGTTGCTCGGTCACGTTTGGGTCGCGACAGTCGAGTGCTTGAACCTTGAAACTCTTGACGAAATTATTCGGATGTTCGTTATCCCATTGGTACATTCTTCCGATGTCTGAGAAAGTAACTTGTTCAGACACGAAGAAGTATTTCTTATAAAACGCAGTGACCATGCTACTCCATTTGTGAATGTTGTTCGGTGGGATCTTTGTTGTACCATGTATACGCCCTTCCGGTAAGTGATTTTGAGAATTCCCTTAAACGAAGAACGTGATTATATTCATGTTCACCTAGGGATTCCAGGAACGGGAGACATGCTCATGTGCATTCCGGTACCATCGTACATGGTAAATTGAGGAGAAGAGTAACCCCTTGGGGAGAGGGATTCTCTGCATTTCGGATGGGTAAGGGGGTTGGTGATGATGCACGTCCAATTTATCATTCTTGATTCGGTTGCGGAGAAGTTGTTCCAGATCTTCTCGCGTGACGAAATTGGGCGGCTGATTTCTTTCCAACGGGATTCTAGCGCGAGTTTCCTCATCCGTGGAGGCGTGCTCCGCCAGGAGTGCTTTGGCATCGGGGTTGTTGGATACGTTCCTAAGCGGCTCTGGAGGACGCGAATCACGTGGTAGTCGCTCTGTCAGGGTCTTGAGAAAGACGAGTACCTCTTTCTGCGTTGAAACCATGTCCGTTTGGGCTCTGGCGAGCATCTCCTGTCGTTCCATCAAATCAGCGATGGTGACATAAGGACGACTTCCTCTGGTCCCTCCGGTCTCTCGTCCCGTCGGCGGGGTAGTTGGAACCTTAGTTGTGGTCGGAGGCGCCATGCTAGACGAAGCATTAGGGGCGTAGCGGCGGCTCTGGCCCTGGTGGTGGTGGCGTGACACCCGAAGAGATATTTTCGTTGCCGTGATTAGAGGGTTGTGCGAGAGACACTAGAGGAGGCAGCGGCTCTTGCCCCAGTGATTGGCGGTGCTACGCTTGAGGGAGTGCATTCGATATTCTTGTAGTCGCAGTGATGCAACAACGTTATTGGGAGAGACGCTAACATCGGGGGTGTGTTCTGTCTTTGGCCGGGTATTCTCGGCGACCTCTCCGGACACGAGTTCCACCATGTTGGGATTTGACGTTCGGAAATCGGGATTCGGAGTTGGTATTGTAACCGATAGATCAATCCTCTCATTGTGGTCGCCGATTATTTATGGGTAAAAATCGTTCCATGCCGATTTTGGTAAATTGGTAGGTGAGTGAGAAAGCGGTTTAAACCCTAAATAAATGTCTTGCACGTGAGCACTTTATAGATTCGAGAGATCAATCTGCACAAGTCCGGCCTAAACCAAGAAATGGCCGTTCAGGACTTGCTTCGGTCACAAAGTGGAGGAGAAGGGTTGATTTGGGGAGGGAAGCAAAGAAAGGTTTTGAGACCAGAGAATAGTTCGGGAGAGTAGTGTCTCGACTTGTATCAGAAAGTGAAAGCTTAGGAAGCTTGCAAGAGATTAAAGCTTTTTGGAGAGCTTGCAAAGTTGCCTTTTAAGAGAGTGTTGTATTTTTTCTCTGACGAGAGACTTGTTGTCCGGTGGAAATAGGTAAGACCTATTTATACAAGTCGAGGATTGAAACGTACCACTGGCCTCATGAAGGAAGAGATTAAAGGGTGAAATAATGGGAGGAGGTGGTAACCGCAAGGTGTTTATGGGTGAAAATGTTTTCACCATTATTTCCTCATTTATTTGACCGCTTTATTCCTATTCACGCTTTCTTAATGTGAGCGTAGTGTACTGCCGCATCTTTGTGACCGCCAAACCAAAACCCTAGAAAGCATCCCCGGTTTGTGTTGATGTCTCGAGTGTTGGTTGCACCTTGAGTACAAGTGGCGCTGCTAGAGGCGCGTGTGGCATGTGCCACTGGCATGTGCGGAATTCCTTTGTTGCGGGTTGCACCTTGAGTGCAAGTGGCAAAGCCAGAGCTGCTAGTGGCGTGTGTGGCATGTGCCAATGGCATGTGCGGAATTCTTTGGTGGTAGGTTGTACGTTGAGTGTAAGTGGCAATGCCAGAGCTGCTAGTGGCGTGTATGGCAAGTGCCAATGGCGTGTGCGGAATGCCTTGATGGTAGGTTACACGGTTTGCAAGTTAGGCTACTAGCGTGCGTGTTTGGCATGTGTGAATGGCACGCATGGCCATTAGGGCTATGTCCTGGTAAGAAAAGCTATCCGCGATACATGTTGGCATGTGCCAATGGCATGCGTGGCCAACTTGGGTTACGACCTGGTAGGAAAAGCTACCCGCGAGCGTGTTGGCATGTGCCAATGGCATGCATGGCCAATTTGGGTCGCGTCCTGGTAGGAAAACCTACCAGCGAGCGTGTTGGCATGTGCCAATGGCATGCGTGGCCAATTTGGGTTGCGTCATGGTAGGAAAAGCTACCAGCGAGCATTTTGGCATGTGTCAATGGCATGCGTGGCCAATTTGGGTGGCGTCCTGGTAGGAAAAGCTACCAGCGAGCGTGTTGGCATGTGCCAATGGCATGCGTGGCCAATTTGGGTCGCGCCCTGGTAGGAAAAGCTACCAGCGAGCATGTTGGCATGTGCCAATGGCATGCGTGGCCAATTTGGGTCGCGCCCATGTAGGAAAAGCCACCAGCGAGCGTGTTGGCATGTGCCAATGGCATGCGTGGCCAATTTGGGTCACGCCCTGGTAGGAAAAGCTACCAGCGAGCGTGTTGGCATGTGCCAATGGCATGCGTGGCCAATTTGGGTCGCGTCCTGGTAGGAAAATCTACCAGCGAGCGTGTTGGCATGTGCCAATGGCATGCAATTTGGGTTGCGTCCTGGTAGGAAAAGCTACCAGCGAGCGTCTTGGCATGTTCCAATGGCATGCATGGCCAATTTGGGTCGCGTCCTGGTAGGAAAAGCTACCAGCGAGCGTGTTGGCAAGTGCCAATGGCATGCGTGGCCAATTTGGGTCACGCCCTTGTAGGAAAAGCTACCAGCGAGCGTGTTGGCATGTGCCAATGGCATGCGTGGCCAATTTGGGTCGCGCCCTGGTAGGAAAAGCTACCAGCGAGCGTGTTGGCATGTGCCAATGGCATGCGTGGCCAATTTGGGTCGCGCCCTGGTAGGAAAAGCTACCAGCGAGCGTGTTGGCATATGCCAATGGCATGCGTGGCCAATTTGGGTCGCGCCTTGGTAGGAAAAGCTACCAGCGAGCATGTTGGCATGTGCCAATGGCATGCTCGGCCATTAGGGCCACGCCCTGGTGAGAAAAGCTACTAGCGAGCGTGTTGGCATGTGCCGATGGCATGCTCGGCCATTAGGGCCACGCCCTGGTTTGAAAAGCTACCAGCGAGCGTGTTGGCATATGCCAATGGCATGCTCGGCCATTAGGGCCGCGCCACAGTGAGAAAAGCTACCCGGTGAGCGTGTTGGCATGTGCCAATGGCATGCTCGGCCATTAGGGCCAAGCCCTGGTGAGAAAAGCTACCAGCGAGATGATAAACGCATTTATGTGTCTATATTAGTCTCAATTCTCTGTAATGTTATTACTCGATTTTGCGCTTATTTTGGTATTTTATGTCTTTGTAAGTGTTTTTGGAGAAATAAGTTTTTGCGGCGAAATTGGCTCGAAAAGTGGTTTTTGCGCTCGTGGGAGAAAATTATTATACGGACCCCCATTTTGGATAAGGGGCACATCAATTACTAAGGGGCGACCACTTGTTATTCGCACCCCGGAAATGGATAAGGGGCACTCATCTTCTCAAATTCAAATATGATATTTGGTGGGAAAAAAATGCTACGGTGAAGAAGCAGATTAGGGTTCGATTTTTTAAACCTGTTCTTGCGAGATTCAATCGCAGAATTGTGTTGGTATGGACTTGTTAGAGCATAACGAGCCTGGTATAAGCGTTTAAATCAATCATATTCAATTTTTGTATCATCAATTGGGAAGAGACAGGGAATTGGATAGTGTCGAGTTTTCGGTATTTTACAGGGAAGGATCTGCAGCGAGATTTAGTCAGAGATTTTGTTGGACTTCGATTTGGAATGGCCTGTTACATCAAAACAGGCTTGGTAGGTGTTTAAAGGCGAAGAAAAAGGGGACTTACACTGAGATTTCCTAAAAAGAGAAGATGGAAAGTATCGGGATTGTTTCTTTGGTTTTGTTCTATTTGGAAGTTACAAATGGATGAGGGAAAGATATTCCGTAGGATTTGCTCTATCAGGAAGGTTCAGGTAAATTAGGTAACTACAGACGCGTAAATCGAATCCCAAAGAGAATAAATTCGTGACTTGGCCGTGAAGAAGGGGAACAAATATTGGAAGATTTTGGGAGATTAAATCGAGTTGTGGTGTATATATAAGTTGGTACGAGTCCAAAAGAGGGTTGTCGAGAGTTTGGGGAGTGTTAGAAGGGATCTGGTGGAGCTCCGGTGCGAAGAAGAGGAGTTGCAGCAGCAGGTGAAGAAGACAAAGAACTGACACTAGAGAAGTGTCGTTCTCAAGAACCCTAGAACACGAAGAACATAAGACGCGCAAGGGACTGTCGCAGAAAACTATCGCTATTCAACTGCATAACCAAAGTATCGTTTAAAGGGCGATCTTATTTCTTCTCAGAATGATCTCTTTGTAACACCTTTTCAGCGTTGCAAACTTCTGCTTTATTAGTTTTCTCTTGTTTTTCACCTATTTGAGCTATGAACAATTATTTTGAGCACGTGAATAACATGAGGAGCTAAACCCCAAAACTGGGATGACGGAGGAAGCCATATTTCATGCGTGTGGTAATTATATTTAATTATTTTATGACTACTTGCACTATTATCAATCGTTTTATGATTTTTCTTAATTGATTGTGATGATGTATGCTTGGTCTAAGTGCTTTTGATGCGTCATGCTAGTAAATTACAGTCAATCTTTTAAGAATCTACCTTGGCAAAGAACTAGAGTCAATATTATTTGAGCTATAATTGTTTGGAATAAATATACGAATCGCATGAATGAATTTTATGGTGGAATCCTGAGTCTCAGTAATCTCTCAATTTTTGTGACAAACTTGTGTATATTTTAGTTTTAAGTCTGAAATCAAATCTTTACAAGTCCGAGTTGAACGAACTTTTACTACCACTTTCTACAACTTGTTAAAACTACACCAGTTTTTGGCGCCGCTGCCGGGGACTTGTATTTAGATTTGTTTTAGGTTTATTTTTATTATTTTTGTTCCTTTTTACGCCTTTGGTATTTTTCGATTCTTTTCAGATTTGGAGCGAAGCTACAAGGAAAGAAAAAGTGCTATAAAAGGAAAGCATCGCCAAAGAAGGAAAGAAAAGAGGAGTCCAAGGAGCGAAGAAGATTTTGTATATATTTATTTTATTTTATTTTATTTAGACTTTATTTCTTTTTATTTTTAGAAACTGTAAATAGGGTTGTATTTTTGTAATTTTTCTTTTTATTTTTGGACATTTTTATTTTTGGACTTTATTTTTGGACTTGGACATTATTTTTAAAACCCTAAGGAAGGGTTAAAAAAAATTTAAATATAAACTGTGTGCAGGGAAGGACGACAGTTACGATACTGTCTCGGCCCCTCGGGTTCGTACATTGACATCGGAGTCGGTGGCCTGAGTCGACTTCAACGGTTCATCGCCCTTCTGGTACGGGAGGTAAGACTCTGTCCACCCACGAATCCCCTGTCAGTGGGTTTTATTTTGTGTGACAACTCGCACCCCTGCAATAGAATGTCGAACTGGTATTACAATAGCCAATACAACGAATATCCGATTGAGTTTCAAAATGGAAGTTACTTTGACAATATTGTGAATAGTGGTTGGGAACATCAGCCTTTTGAAGGTTATGGTCCATACCATGGTGAGCCCAATTACTATCCATATTCCCACCGGTCATACGAGCAAAATTCCTCTCTACTAGAGTCCGCACGTAAGTTAGCTGAGTCAGCACAAAAGATACTTAAGTCGACACGTAGTTCAGATGAGATGAATGACTTAGTTATGGACGAAAGCAATACAACATGTGAACTTTCTTTCCTAGATAAAATCAGGAAGTCATGTGAGTCGACTCAGAAAATGTTGTTAAAGGCCCAGGAAAGAACGCTCAAGATAGTCTTAATTTCCAATATAGTGTTTCCAATAGTACCTTTGAAAATGAGGATAGTTATTTGCATAATCAAGAGGACGAGGATAAATTTGGTAACACTACTTTAGATGAGGTTCAACCATTTTCATGTTATTATAATGATGCTTATGATGAGGATAGTGTTGATGAAGAATTTGAAATAAGTAGGCATAGTGATCAGGAATTTGTTACTCCAATTGAGCTTTACAATGATAATATTATTTCTAGTTCAATTCCAAATAATTTTAATAATTATTCACCTATTCAAAAGGACGAGGATTTGACTAGAGATACCACCGTTTTAGACGATGCAGTATTCCCTTATGATTACGAAGCTGATGATAGTTTTGAGGAACGAGTTTCTTATGAGAATATTGTTTTAGAGTCTAGCGATTTAGAAACATTAGTCTTAGACAAAGAAAATGAACTCGTAGAGATGAGTGAGGATGAACCGACTTAGAAGAATCAATTGACCATTTTCGGGAATCGAGATGACCTTGAAATTAGGGAAGTTGTGACTAGTCTTTCTAGAGACCCTAAAAACTCTAAGTTTGGGGGTGATTATCATTCTCCATGTGCCTTAACTCTTAGAAAGGTCCCTAACTTGGGACTTGACATATGTGCCTCAACCATTTTAAAAGATTATCTTCATACACGTTTTCCTGAACCTAGTGTTGTCCATAGGGAAGTTCGGTTGTTAGAAACTCATCCTACGGTTGATGTGGTTAGCCCAGCTATGATACCCAGTTGATTATGTTTTACCACCAAATATTTTTCAACCAATTGTGGGAATGTATGAGTTCAAAATGTGTCACTTATTAAGTTACGAGACCAAACCTAATTATTTTAGGAGAATAGAAATGACACGTTTTCTTATGATTGACCGCCGTTTCATCGTGGTCAATTGGGTAAGTCAAAAGCGATTGACTTTAAGGATCCGCAATTATTCGGGTTATTATTATGTGCTTCTAAGTTCTTATTTGAGTTTTTGAGACTTTACAACCCGAACCGGATCTTAGCTTTGAGGAATTCCAGCACATGAAAATATTTTATCTCGACCCAGTTATAGAACCTGAACCTGAACCTGAACCACAGCTAGATGTGGTAGTCTTAAACAGGAAACTAGACAAGGGTATGCTTTATTTGTTCATCTTCTTGGCATGCTGCATATTCCTTTTGCTTGTGATAGCTCTATTTGGTTTTGATGACCCACAAAATTAGGCTATTACTTTATGATTTTATGAGGTGACTAATCCTTTTGTAGTCTGGCTGAAGACTTTAAACTTAGCACTTATTGGGAGGTAACCCAACATTCATGCGATACGGTAATATCTTTCCTTAACTCTTTTACTTCAAATGGTAACAGTTTCTCCTTGTTCATTCTTTTAATTTTATCTTTAGAACATTGAGGACAATGTTAGATTTAAGTTTGGGGTATGGGAGAAACTTTTTAGTTGCAGTATAAATAAATAAACTCCAGAGCCTAGAAATTTATGCTTATAAGTGGATGGAAGCATTTTGGTTGTAGGAGTTGAGGAACCAATCTGATTAGATGGAAACATCTAAAGAGTCTATTCATAAAAGCACAGAGCTCGGGTGTTAGAATTAAAGAAAAAACATGGTAGTTTCGCCATATCTCGTTGAATCCTTTTCACTTCTATTTTTATTTTGTTTTCTTTCAAATATGTTTCTCTAAGTGATTAGGTGGGGCTCACGATTCAAGTTGTTACCACTGCTAGAGTGAAATAGAGTGATTGAGATACAAAAAAAAAAAAAAAAAAAAAAAAAAACCGAGACTCAGGATTCCACCAATATCCAATTTTTATGTGATTTAATCTAATTCATGCAACTCTTTACGTTTAAAGTGATTCTAATATTTTGCATAAGTAGATTTTCAGAATAACAAGTGTATTTCGAAAGCATAGAATATCAAAAACCTAGGTCTAAGCATAATCTATCAAGAGAAATCACAATTGCTTAGGAAAAATCATTCAATCAATTTTCAATCAAGGCAAATAATATTAAAAGAGATTGCAAAAATTAATTAAAATAGAAATTACCACACACATCATGGAAAATTGGCTTCCTCCGTCGCCTCAGCAATGGGGTTTAGCTCCTCATATTAATCACATGCTCAAAATAGGTGTTCATAGCTCAAAGGTGTGAAAAACAAGAGAAACAAATAAAGCAGCGAGTTTGCAACGGCTATGAAATTGGCGTTACAAAGAAACTGTTACAGAAGAAATAAGACTGCCTCTTAAACGATACTTTTGTGTTGTTTGTTTACGACTGCCTCTGTGACTGTTCTGGATCGTCCAATGTTCTTCGTGTTCTTCCTCTACACCAGCAGAAACAAATTCCAGCAACTCCTCTTGTTGATCTATGTAGTGATCTAAGCTTCCCACAAAAAATAATAAAAATAAACCTAAAACAAATCTAAATACAAGTCCCCGGCAGCGGCACCAAAAATTGGTGTAGTTTTAACAAGTTGTAGAAAGTGGTAGTAAAAGTTCGTTCAACTCAGACTTGTAAAGATTTGATTTCAGACTTAAAACTAAAATATACACAAGTTTGTCGCAAAAATCGAGAGATTACTGAGACTCAGGATTCCACCATAAAATTCATTCATGCGATTCGTATATTTATTCCAAACAATTATAGCTCAAATAATATTGACTCTAGTTCTTTGCCAAGGTAGATTCTTAAAAGATTGACTGTAAATCACTAGCATGACGCATCAAAAGCACTTAGACCAGCGAGCGTGTTGGCAAGTGCCAATGGAATGCATGGCCAATTTGCGCCCTGGTAGAAAAAGCTACCAGCGAGCGTGTTGGCATGTGCCAATGGCATGAGTGGCCAATTTGGGTCGCGCCCTGGTAGGAAAAGCTACCAGCGAGCGTGTTGGCATGTGCCAATGGCATGCGTGTCCAATTTGGGTCGCTCCCTGGTAGGAAAAGCTACCAGCGAGCGTGTTGGCATGTGCCAATGGCATGCGTGGCCAATTTGGGTCGCGTCCTGGTAGGAAAAGCTACCAGCGAGCATGTTGGCATGTGCCAATGGAATGCTCGGCCATTAGGGCCACGCCCTGGTGAGAAAAGCTACCAACGAGCGTGTTGGCATGTGCCAATGGCATGCTCGGCCATTAGGGCCATGCCCTGGTGAGAAAAGCTACTAGCGAGCGAGAAAAGCTACCAGCGAGCGTGTTGGCATGTGTGGCCAATTTGGCCTAGGTTGCATGGTTTGCAAGCCTAGGTACGGGCGCTACTTTGGCATGGCGCGGCTAGGGCCAAGGTAAGGGTGTTTGGCTTGGCGTGGCATGACCAGCGTAGCTAGGGCCAAGGCAGAGTATGTTTGGCATGGCGCGGCTAGCTTGGGCAAGGTGTGGCTGGCATGATTTTCCATTGGCATAGAGGTGCGGCTAGCATGGTTGGCATGCTTCGGCGCGTTTGGTATGGCTGGCATGATTTGCCATTGGCATAGAGGTGCGGCTAGCTTGGGCTAGGTGTGGCTGGCATGATTTTCCATTGGCACGGAGGTGCGTCTAGCATGGTTGGAATGCTTTGGCGCGTTTGGTGTGACTAGCATAGCTAGGGCCAAGGCAGAGTGCGTTTGGCATGGCGCGGCTAGCTTGGGCTAGGTGTGGCTGGCATGATTTGCCATTGGCACGGAGGTACGGCTAGCTTAGGCTAGGTGTGGGTGGCATGATTTTCCATTGGCACGGAGGTGCGGCTAGCATGGTTGGCATGGTTTGGTGCGTTTGATGTGACTAGCATAGCTAGGGCCAAGGCAGAATGCGTTTGGCATGGCGCGGCTAGCTTGGGCTAGGTGTGGCTGGCATGATTTTCCATTGGCACGGAGGTACGGATAGCTTAGGCTAGGTGTGGCTGGCATGATTTGCCATTGGCACGGAGGGGAATTAGGGTTTTGTTCGTTGTAACCCTAATTTGAAAAAATACCCCCTATTAATTACTGACTACATGCATTAAATGTCCTAATAAATATGTCACAGGTGACATTAGGTTATTTGGGGTTTTACGATTTTACCCTTTGTTTAAAAACCACCATCAACAGAAGGAAATACTGACAACGGGCAATTATTATAAAAAAAAATTGACGAGTATATGCAGCTCAGCTGTCCGTTCACATTCAGATGAAAAACAAAGCAGGCTATTGATGATTACATCAAGTTCAGCTAAAAATTACTTTGGACTGACACATTCTAATTGTGTAAATTAGTTTTAATTTGTTTGGTTTTTTGATGAGTTATAAGACAATGCCAGTATTCAATTTGGGGTTTTTATGAGGTTTATGTTGCTTATAATTTTATTGCTAGGGTTTCGATGGATTCAAATCGATCATAGAATATTGGCATGGGGAACTATTGTTTCGATTCAGGAAGCAGATGGAGGCAATTGATGATTAAGCGACAATGGCTGTGATTCAAGCCACAATGCCGATTGTATTTTAAATAAGGAATACTTCAATTACTTCATGATGTTTTTTTTTTCTTTAGTATCCCCTAATTTGTGAGAGCATCCCTCAATTGTGGGTTCTTTATAAGCAGACTATATTTCAATTTCTTTATAAATCTCTTTGCAATCTAGTGCAATAGATCAAAAAAAAAAAAATACAAATTCAATTCACAAATTTACGCTATCTCCGCCCAAATCTTTTATGTCAAAAATTAAACTAAACATGTCTTCAATTTTACGAACAACGTATGAGTTACCACACAAATTCAATGAGTCTCTTTTGCATATATAATATGCAGTCATATGGGTTTTCATCCTAATCAATTTTGAAACTATTAAAATTAACCAAATAATCAAATTTAATTAACCAAATAATCAAATTTCTTATTCAATTACTTAAAATAATAAATAAAAAAAAAAGTATAGGAGAGAGCGGGTCTCCCTGCCTAACCCCTCTAGTAACAGCCGAAGTACCCCATTGCTTTGTGGAATCAGTTCCGTCTGTTCTAAGCTTCGCGGGTCAGTCTGGTCCAGCACGCTCAGTCAATCGTCAATCTCCAGCCCAAAGCTGACCAGTACAACCATGTGTCACCCCGTGGGCACATTTTTATTTTAAAATATATATTTCCAACACAGACACATCGGAACGATCATTTGACATTGTGCTTCTAGAAAGAGTACTGCTAGTGGTCGGTCAAACTCATACTAAACGTTCCAAGTAAAATTACATTTAGTACAAAATTAAGGAAAAACATGTCAGAACAAACAAAAAACTGAAGCAATTAATAGAGAAAAAGTGACCGAAGCAATTAATGAGTACAATTTTGTGCACACTCCTTTGAAGAGTGTGCACGTAATAAAATGATCTTATTGGACGCCTTAAATATATTGTTATCTAATTATTAACTTTAGATTTTTCTTTTATTTTTAATTTGATTTAAATCTTAAAAAGGTCACTGGATATATATCGTATCTAATTACCTAAAATATAAGATTTCTAAAACATGAATAGATAGCATGAAGAAGAAAAACAAAATATTAAGCAACCACGACAGTTTTATGAGAATTGGTATTCATCGGGTTAAATTTGCAGGGCTTCAGCTGATCACTCATTATGATTGATTGTTGATAATTCATACTGATTAACTCCATCAATTTTCAAGGTGAATTGTTAGATTTAAGTTTTGTGGCAGAGGTTTATCAATCATCATGTGTGAAATTGTAAGATACTCTATTAATTTTCAGCTTTGATATGGCTTCACGGGAAATCATGATCATAATTCTCAGGGGTCGTGAACTCAACAGTAAATGAAGTTTTTCCTAAAATAAAATAAAAATCATCAATGGTGTGATGGTGGCGCATTAAGTGTTAATGCGTCAATTACCTAAATCAAGTTCTATATTTTAGGTAATTAATTAATACGATATATATCATGTTTCCTTTTAAGGATTTAAATCAAATTAAACCAAAAGAAAATAAAAATTTAATGAGATAACCGTAAGCTTATGGCAGCCAATGAAATCGTTTTGTTACGTGCACAAAATTGGACTCAATTAATAGAGAAAAAGTGTTATCTCCACACTTAATGGTTCTCCTTTTTCAAGATTTCTATCACCCAAATTCTGTCCAGGTTCATTGAACTAAGGGTTTTTTCACCTTTTTTTTGCATAAAAAGCTTTAAAAAATCAGTGGGAAAAAGTAGTAGTAGCAGTTATTGGCTTTGACAACTGTATTTCGAATCAAAACTAAGTAATATGAGCAATGATTTTCAGAAGTCTTGAGACACTGTTCTTTGGCCACCAGATTGGAAACTCCAATGGACGTTCCTTATATTCAGATTCACTCGACTTAAATGTTGTAATCTAAACTTTTGGCTCGTAATCTAAACATTTTTGTCTAATTAATATTATTATGACTATAATCGCTCTTTATAACTGTTCCATTTTAATTGGATTTGGACTACTGAATTAATTATGGTTTCGTTTCTTATTTCTTCTTCTCTTTTCTCCAAGTCTTAGTTGGTTGCTATCAAGAATCATAAGTTGCATGCTCGCTTAAAAGAAATAATATGCCAAATAGCTCAGCATATACAATGGGGAAAAAGATCGGTCGGTGTTAATCGTTAGGTATGACTTGCGGGTAGGGCTGTCGATGTATTACCTAAAACACCATCTTAAGCAGATGATCAGAACAAATCATGGATCTGTTTTGGCTTGTCCGTTATCCTTTTGAGTCCCTCTTTGATGATCTGGTCTTATAGTTGTCCACCCGCACTCTAATTGTATTGAAGCAATATGAAAAACCTGGTTGTTCCAAAAAGCAGATGATTCATCACTTATATCATGATATAGCTAGGACCAGCTCCTGGTTCCTCCAAATTCTTCAAAAACACTATGGCTGATAATACTTCCTTCAACGAAAGAATCATCCCCATGGATGATCATCAGCTCCAGGTTGATGTTCAAAGTCGAGCCGAGAGAGCTAGATGGATACTTGATTCCCCCGAGCCACCAGGTCTGATACACGAGCTAGTTAGTTCGATCAAAGAGACCGTTTTTCATTGTGGAATGAAAACGTATCCTCCATCAAATAATGCCAAGATGAAAACAAAAAGCAACTCGAAGCACATTTTTTCGATCCTACAGGGGATATTTCCAATTCTTCGATGGGGTCGAAACTATACTGCTACGAAATTTAAAAGTGATTTCTTCGCTGGCTTAACTCTAGCAAGTTTGAGCATCCCGCAGGTAATCTATGCATATGATTCACAGGTAAATTACCCCATTGCTATGTTGTAAAAGGCGGCGCCTTTGGCGCACTACGCGTAGGGCTGGCGCCTAGGGGAAAAAGGCGTCAGGCGCCAAATTATACTTGAATCTGTTTTTTACTAAAAAAAAGGCACTCGCCCAGGGCGCCTTAGGCGCCTCGCCTTGCCTAGCACCTTTTACAACATAGCCCCATTCAACAGTAAATGATTTCTATACGTTTCATAACTATCTTTGTATATATGCAGAGTATTGGATACGCTAATTTAGCGAACCTTGATCCTCAATATGGACTTTGTAAGTCGATCTTTTGATTAAAATTTAGTCATTTTCTACATAAATAGGTATGTAATCTAAAGATTTCTAATATGATTTTTAGACACCAATGTTGTTCCTCCATTGATATACGCGGCAATGGGTAGTTCAAGAGAGATAGGGATCGGGCCAGTAGCGGTCGTTTCGCTTCTTTTATCAGCAATGATTCAGAAAATAATCGATCCCTCCGTTGATCCCATCGGTTATAGAAACCTTGTTTTCACTGTAACATTCTTTGCTGGAGTTTTTCAAGCTGCATTTGGATTACTCAGGTGCATGTAGAACCTTGATGAAGTTAAGAATGGGACAGTTCACCAAGATATTATGTGTTGACTATTTTCTTTTCCAAAATGCAGGTTGGGTTTTCTTGTGAATTTTTTATCTCATGCTGCAATTGTGGGATTCATGGGTGGTGCCGCGATTGTTATCGGTTTGCAACAGCTGAAAGGACTACTTGGGCTCTCAAATTTTACAAACAAAACCGACGTTGCGTCCGTTGTCGGAGCTATTTGGAAATCAGTACACCACAGTGTAAGTACTCAAATTTATTTTAACATAAAATATAGTATCAAGTTTTCTATTGTTGGCATATTTTTATTTTAAATCCAAATTTTATAATTTTAAATTTATGCATTTTACAGTGGAATCCTTACAATTTTGTCCTTGGGTGTTCATTTCTGATTTTCCTCTTATCTACCAGATTCTTGGTGAGTATATGGAATACGCAATTTATTTAATTTTTAAATTACTACTTTGTGAAATATTTTTTTAAATTAATTAACCACTTATATTTTATTTTGCAGTGTAAAAAGAAGAAAAAGTTATTCTGGTTGCCAGCAATTGCTCCTCTGGTATCAGTTATACTATCAACTCTAATTGTTTACATAACAAGAGGGGATAAACATGGGATTAAAATTGTTAAACACATCAAAAGAGGAATAAATCCAATTTCAATTCAGCAATTAAGTTTTAATGGCTCAAATGTTGGAGATGCTGCTAAAATTGGATTAATTGCAGCAGTTGTTGCTCTAGCTGTAAGTACTCAAAACTTATGATTATCAAGTTGTAGCTACCGTTCAAGCTTAAGGAAAAACTCCCTTAAAGAAGAATATGAATGATTATTGTTCACGGCCATTTAAACAGTATCAAAATCTAAATGTTTTTTTCACCCAGGAATGATTGATTTTGGTCTTTTTAACCAATTTTGTGTTTTTATTTCTGATACTCAAATTGATAGATTGTTTTTAAAAAATGAGCAAAATGACCCAGCACCTGATTTGACCTTATTATGGCATTACAGGAAGCAGTTGCAGTAGGTAGATCTTTCGCATCAGTAAAAGGATATCACCTTGATGGAAATAAAGAGATGGTGGCTATGGGCTTCATGAACATTGCAGGGTCCTGTACTTCATGCTATCTAGCAACGGGTAAGAATTGTTAAAAAAAAAAAAATTCTTCTTTTCTTGAAAGGTAATTTTTCATTGATGGATAATTATTGGGGACGTTTTATAGGTTCATTCTCAAGGACGGCTGTGAACTTTAGTGCGGGATGTGAAACAGTTGTATCAAATATCGTCATGGCTTTGACTGTTATATTAGCATTGGAGTGTCTCACTAGGTTGTTATATTTCACTCCCATTGCGATATTGGCATCCGTCATATTATCAGCTTTGCCGGGGCTTATCGATGTTCATGAAGCTTACAGCATTTGGAAGATTGACAAATTCGACTTTCTTGCTTGCATTGGAGCATTTTTTGGAGTCATTTTCTGTTCTGTGGAAATCGGTCTTCTTGCTGCGGTACGTACTTAAGTGCACTTATTGGAGTCATATCTTCTTGCGATTTCTTTTTAAGGATTTCATGAGAATCAACAAAATAGAAAAAGAAAGATTTTGTTGCCAGAGGTAAAAAAAAAAAAAAAAAAAAAAGGTAACCAGGCCAGTCATTGTAACTGAGCAAAGAAAAGGGTCGTAATTAGACCCTATGTGCAGGCATATGATATCTATGTCATAACTAGAATAACCCTTTTAACTGGAATAGCCCTTTAAAAACATTTGTAGCTTGTACCACTTCCCCTCCTTTGGGGATGCTAAAGGCATCAGTTTCAAGGGTTTATATCGCTTCACATAGAAAAATAGTGGAAAAAAATGTAGCATCATCATATGCAGAAGAAGACATAATTGAGGGAAATATAGATTACCTTTTCTTAATTTTCTTAAAAATAATTATTAGGCAATAAACTGGTTGGCCCTAAAATAAGAACGCGCAATTGGGGGATACATAATCTAATTGGGGGATATGAATTACTTCCCCCAACCAAAGGTGGCTGTTAAGGGGTGTTTTTTGGGGGCGAAAATACTAAAACACCCTTAGATTAATTAAAAACATTATGAAAAGACTGTTATGCCCTTTCCACTAAAACATAAAATCAAAAAACCAATTCATATATCCCCCAATTCAGTTTTCGTACCGGCATAGGGTTAGGTTTAAGAAAAAAAAAATTTCTTCATCTTCTTCCTCATCGTTCATCCTTCGTCGACGATTAATCGTTGAATCAAAAATTTCTTCGTCGATTAACATAACATAACCATGCCTCCAAGAACCAAATCGAAAGCAAAACCGAGAACCAAATCGGCTGCCCAACAAACACATGAGCGAAGAATCGAGACCATTGCTGAACAACTAGAAGAGCACGCAGCAACGTACCCGGATGATCAAACACTCATGGCTTCTCTGAGAAGGTAAGTGATTTTTGAACTCATTTGCGATTGTTTTACTCGATTTGTAGCCATGGGTTTAGGTTAGAATCGCCAACAATAGCTGAAACTGTCGAGTTCTGAGAGTACCTAAGCATAGGATCTAGGTTTGAATACCATTAGGTTTAGATACCGGCATATAATTTGGGTCGAATACCATACCGGTTTGCATCCACGAAACTGAATTTTTATACCTAGGCATAGAATTTGGGTCGAAGACCATACCGGTTTGCAACTAAAAACACACAGGAACTTAATTGTTTGTACCGGCATTATATATAGTTTTCGTGAATACCGGTATTGCAAACCGGCATATGTTATTTCAGTTCGACAATGCCGGTATTACACTTAAAACATACAGGAACATCACTGAAATGGTGTTCAATACCGGCATATAATTTAGTTTCAAGACAATGCCGGTATTTCAAAACCGGCATATGCTATTTCAGTTCGACAATGCCGGTATTACACTTAAAACATACAGGAACATCACTGAAATGGTGCTCAATACCGGCACATAAATTGGTTTCTAGACAATGCCGGTTCTGCGATACCGGCATGCTCGATATTTATGGTACGATCTTAGGTTCATGTTAGGTATTGGTTTGTTTAGTAATTAATATGCCGGACCCAAAACTGCCATGCCTTTTCTGATGTTTTTTTATGTTATAGGTCAAGAGCCAAAGAAGCGAAGAAAGATAAAGGTCCTATCCTCACTAAGAGAAGGAGGAAGGACGGTCTTGATACTCCTCAGTCCCTGCCTCCACGGGGGAAAGATGCGGGTCGCAAGAAACGTTTGGGGTTTGAAACAAGAGGGTCAATTTGGGAGAGTGGTACTGGAACACATGAGGGCGATGAGCAAGATGGAGTGGAAAGTGAGGATGAAGATGATGAGGTTCCCCCAAGTCAACTAGCAAGCCAAAGCGAAGTTGGTGGGACTAGTCAACAAGGCAAGGTTAAGGGCAGCCGAAAACGAAAGTTAAAGGTTGTCACCTTCCTCACCTTGATGACATGTTACCCGACCGCGATGATGGTAAAATTTGGGGTCAAGCTCCGGAACCGAAAGTACTATTTGGATACAAGCACTCTTGGGCTCGTACTATCTTTCAAACTTATGTAAGCATTTTTATTTTGTGCATGTGCGTTGTTTTATCTTTTACATCATCTCTTAATCGTATTATCTCGTATTTGTAGGATCATACTAAGGCTGTGCGTGTTTGCCGAAACCAAGCCGCGGCTCATTGGGATTTGTCGTCGGAGCATGAAGAAGTCCAAACATTAGTAAAGAACTCTGGTCTGTATTCTTTGGTTGAAAATTACGTGAATCCAGATACTGTGACCGTCAATTGCTTCGTTGAGAGGTACCATGGTGAAACTGATACAATGCACTTCCCATTTGGTGAGATGACCTTGATTCCTGAAGATGCTCATAACATTCTAGGCTTGAATGTTATCGGCAAATCAATTTCAGAGGGAGTTGAGTCTCGGGACCTAGAATGGTCGAAGTTGCACGATTTGACCAAAAAGTTGTTTGGTTGGGACTTCCAAACTTCTTCGGATAGCTTTTATGTAGCATCGAACGGAAGTAAGACGAAGACATTCAAGCTGACGATGCTTAAGAAGATGTTTGAAAATACAAAGGCTAGAAGCTCGAAGGATGGATGGGACCTTGCACAGATTCGGTATACACCGCCGCGTACACATTATACATTTTGGGCACTAGGGCATTCCACGACACTAACGGCAACAGGGGTAAGTGCAAACTTTCTCCGAGTACCTTGACCCGTTGGAAGGTGTCCATGGCTATTCTTGGGGCATCGCGGTCATGGCACATTTGATGGCGGAGATGAGAAGGGCTTCATTGGCTAAAACAAACCAATTTGTCGGGAATTTCACTCTACTCCAGGTACAAATTTCTTTAATCTATTGTTGAGATGTATTTTTTTTTTACTTAAGTTCACATGTATATTCTTCACATTGGATTAGGTGTGGTGTTATGAACACTTCCCAACCTTATTCAAGGACTGCCCATTCTTGAAGATCAAAGACCTTCCGAACCCGATACCCCTAGAGCTCGGAGGTTTGAGTTGGGTGTGAATCCAAGCCCGGTAACAAAGGTCGAGTCATCCAAATGAGATTGGGTGCGGATGCTATGATGGTGGAAGACGTTGTGTTCGACACTTATAAGGAGATTAGAGGATACCGTCAAATTCGGGAGATGTTGCATTTTACCATGGGCCGTTGTACCACCCAAAAGGATACATCATGGCCGATCCATGCCGTGTGATGCGCCAACATGGATTTAAGCAATTATCCCGTTTTTGGTCGACCTCGAGTATAATTATCTTCTTTACTTTTCTCGGTGCAATTCAACTCCCAACAAGTTGCATGTAGTGTATGATCGAATAGGAACCAACACATTGGAGTGATAGAGCGCCCGTCGTTTGGTTGATATTAGTAAGTGGGAGGTTGCAGAAAATGGTTATGAAGCTGATGAAAGCTACATAATAGATTACCTGGAATGGTCACATCCTTACGTCGTGCGCCATCCCTCCGTCGAAGCTCCACACCAAGAAAACCCTCCTGCTGAAATTCCTCCACCTCCACAACCTACGATGGCCCACCTTCTTAAGACTTTAGGAATGGTGGTAAGTTTTCTTAATTGCTTATATTCATTAAATGTAAAAATAATCATATATTAACATATATACTGATTATGTGTTTGATGTATTAATCTAGCGACGTCGGCTTGGGAAGGTAACGAAGATGTTAGGTTGTAGGCATAATGATGGGGTGGTGCTATCTCTTCCAGAAATCAAGGAACTTGAGGAAAAGCTTCAAAGAATTGAAGAAACCCACCCTACAGTCAAAGCTATGTATGGGGAAACAAGGAAGGCGCCGACGCAAAAAAAACAAAAGACTAATTTAGTTTGAGAGAATTGATGACAAATTGTGATGGTTAACTATTTAAGACTTTGGTTAAAATGTTCTTTGGTTCTTTGGTTTATGTTGAACATGTTAAGATTTGTAGTTTGAAAGTTAACTAATGCTCAAAACACTGGTCAGTTTTAGAAATACATGTACACGTAACGGCATATACATAATGCTCAAAACACTGGTGGAACCTAGTCCCGGCATAGCAATCAGGTTAAATTTTTTGGTTCCTGAAATTGACATGTACCGGCATAGTTACGTTTGCTAAGTTAACTGCCGGTATTGCAAATGTCCAAATCTCTTAAGTATGTGATAGAAAACCGGCATTGTAATATTCAATTTGACAATGCCGGTATTGCAAATGTCCAAATACTCTTACAGAGTTGAATGAAAACCGGCATCGTTGTTGTGATTTCCACAATGCCGGCAATTTGATTAATTCATTTCAAAAAAACTTTTATTATAGAATCTTGAGTAATCGACTACATTGGATTAGAAAATTGCGCTTAGTTAGACATAATCTATTTCCATCCCTTTTCAACAATTGCGGAGCCTTTGAGCATTTCCCTAATCTGTTCAAAGACATCTTCCGGAATGGGGGTGTCAAGGATCATCCTCATTGGCTCTTCTTCTTTTTCAACGTATTCTTTTCCCTTCATGTAACACCCATCACACCCATCGATAGGCTTACAATGGACCTTGTGGTTTTCTCTTGACTCTGCTAGTTCAACCGCTTTGTCAAACCATTGAAACTCATCGCACTTTGGGTGATTCAAACACCTCAGAAACATTCTTCCATTCTCATCATCATCAGTTTTTGCAATCCAAAAACGGCGTGTCCCATCACAGCTTCTACACTTTGAATAAATAAATGGACAGTCCATGGCCAGGTGAGAAGGTGACTTGCAAATTTGACACTTGCAATGATGATTCTGTAAGAAAAAAATTGTATTAGTTTTCCGTCATAATATTGAAGAGCATGTTGTTAGGAAATCTACTTACTTTGCAAATAGAGGTAGATGATGAATCCCCCATTCTTTGAGCCGTGCTTGCTTACTTGAGAGAATATTTTTTTTAATTTGGTGCTTGGTTTGTGTAGTTTTTGGCAAAGGAATTGGTGATTTTATATAGAAATAATGCTCCAACGGTCATATTTTTAAAAAAACTAGCCGTTTTTTTGAAATTTTCCAATTCCGGCATAGATTTTACTAAACAAAGAATGCCGGTATTGTATGCATATATGGGTAGTTTCCTGTAAAGATTTTACGCATTACCGGCATACTCGTGTTATACAGTATTGTGCCGGAACACAATACCGGTATAGTTAGAGTTCCTCCTAGAATGCCGGTTCTTAACATTGAATGCCTAACGGCTAGTTTGCATAAACCATACGCTCGAAGACATTAGTTCCGGCGTGGGATCTAAGTTACTTAGAGTGCCGTCACTAAAGTGAAAAAGATCCGTTATCTCCACATCTATTTAAAGGAATGGATACACCCATTGCGGTTGATACCGCACAGATATATCTCCAATGGATTACCAATCACCAGCTGACAAGTTCATCAATTCCCTCGACAAAGAAAAAAATATGAAGAAAATATTGTCAACTCCAACGGGAAATCAATCATCAACCACGACCAACTCCGTTGCCACAATATTGGAAAAACTAAGAAGGAAGGAAGAAACCACCAAGTCAATTGCCGCAATGGAAGAAGAGATAATCAAGAGGAAAAGAGAAGAAAAAGAGGAAGCAAAGCTTGAACGTTATCGTCAAAAAATAGATAAGATAAAAGCGGAAGCTGAGGAAGAGGTTAAACGTCAAAAAGAAGCTAAGATAGAAGCAGATGTTAAGGAGGAAACAGAGTGGATTAGAAATTACTACATAGTATTGGATTTGCCGGAGGATCAACGCCCTTCAGATGTTTTTTGGGGCCTTGTAATGACTGGTTCTTACAAGCATAACCAGCTTGACGGTAAGAAACGCATACCTGAATACGCACATCAAATAGTACGCATTCGAACAACTGCACTCATCAAATCATGTCTCAAATACAACGAATTTCTTGCAAGATACAATGGTGATAGGTATGAAGCTCAGGATGCATATACGAAGTGGAGAAAAGAGCCTTTTAGGCATTTCGAAGCGACTTTACTTGTTCAAGCTCGTTCAATAAATCATTAAATTGTAATACGGCAAAGCATTGGTATGTAATTAACTATGCCGGATTTGGTGGTATTATATATAATTGAAGCACCAACGGTCTTATTTTTCAAAAATCTAGCCGTTTTATTTTAAATTAACAAGTACCGGCGTATTCGCAATTATACATATAATGCCGGTATTAGTTGCCGGCGCGGAAGTATGTTATTACACAATGCCGGTATCAGTTACATATTTGGGATAGTCTCTGATAATAAATTTACTTGTACCGGCGCCATATGACACATTAACTACGAAGCCGGAATTTAGGTAATTTCAAAAAAACTAGCCGTTGAGGTTTTCCTCTATATAAAGAGAGCTAATACTTGAACCCAAATGCCCAAAATTCGTGTGTTCTTATATACCTCCTTGAGAATCTTAACTTAAGAAAACCTAAACCCTAGAATAGTCATCTATAAATAGCTTATTATAGAACCTAATCCCACATACAACAAATGGCATCGTTTGACTCCGAGGAAGATTTAGCAATCACCCAAGCATGGTACGCCGAAACTCGTCCTTCAACTATAGATAGCAGCACACGGGATTCCATGTGGTTGAAGATTTTTAGGAAGTTTGTTCACGATTACGGTAACCCGAAAGGAAGAACTGCTCAACAAATCGAGCAACGACACGACATCATCCTAAATGCTGTGGTTGAGTATCTAAAAATGAAGTACCGGATCGATAACGCTCATCACAATAGGTTGCCCCCCCAACAACTCGTAAGTATCTTTATGAATAATTCGGCTCAATCTACTATTTTTCAATTTTTATGTACCCAACAAAGTTTGTGTGTTGTTTTTGTAGCATGAAGCCGTGAAAGCGCGTTACTTACAAGAAAAGGGAGAACCATTCATGTTTGAAGCCAACGTGAACCATATTGTAACCAAAGTCACCGAGTACCACCAGCTGGGTGAATCGGAAACGGATTCTTCTTAAGAAGATTGAAAGTTTAGTGGTATTTGCTAAGGTTTTTCGTAAGGTTTTGTGGGTACATCTCTATGTAAACCCTCACGAGACTATAACTCGTCCTATTGGGTCACCAAGTGGTTTAAAGGCTTGATGCACATGCTAAGTGCATTCGTGCTTCCTGCGACAAGGATTACATTTATAATAAATTAGACGGTTACGAAAAAAAATTAACTTGTAATACCGGCATAGTTGATATGTATTTTTCTATGCCGGATTTATGACGGTTACGATTTCATTCAACTTGTTTGACGGTTACAAATTCATTCAACTTGTTTGACGGTTACTATTTCAATCAACTCGTCGGTTTCAAACTTCTCATGCTATATAAGTGACGGTTTTGGAAAGAAAAATATTCAATCTATTCAATCTCTCCCTATTTTTTCACATCTTCTATACCAAAGCAATGGCTCGTCGCAAACCCAATCCAGAAATACCTGATGCGCAAAAAAATCATCAAGAGTCTCCTGGTGAAGCGGACGTAACAGATTTGATTCGGTAAGTGATGTATAACACAAAGTGTCCTTTTGAATTGAAGTACTTTTAGGGTTTACCCAATAATATGTAACACAAAGTCAAACATTCTAGGGTTCATGACGGATTGAAAATTCTGATTAGGGTATTGAAATTGAATTCTAGTAAGATGAAATTCTAGTCAATTGAATTGAGTTTGAAAATCAAAATCCAAAAAACACTAAGATCTCTGTATAAAAATTTACAGAAAACCGGCATAGATATATTGCAACTTAGGAATGCCGGAACCAAAACCGGCACTATCGTATTTTATTTTTAGCTGCCGGTTTTAGGTCCCTAAAATTTGTGAATCCCTGGATACAATTCAACCAAAACCGGCATTCAATGTATTAATATTTTAGATGCCGGTATCCGTTCCGGCACTCAATGTATGGTTTGTAATTATACCGGTTTGTTTTTCATACGCCTTAGAATTTTCTACATATAATTCAATATAACCGGCATAGTAGTATTTTTTTAAGGAATGCCGGAACCAAAACCGGCACTCTCGTATTTTATTTTTCGATGCCGGTTTTATGTCCCTAAAATTTGTGAATCCCTGGATACAATTCAACCAAAACCGGCATTCAATGTATTAATATTTTCGATGCCGGTTCTCAAACCGGCACTATCGTATTTTTTGTCGATACGTCGGTTTTAAACTCACTAAAATTTGTAAATCCCTGGATACAATTCAACCAAAACCGGCATTCTATGTATTAATATTTTATATGCCGGTATCCGTTCCGGCACCTAATGTATGGTAACAAATTATGCCGGTTTCTTTTTCATACGCCTTAGAATGTTCTACATATAATTCAATATAACCGGCATAGTAGTATTTTTTTTAGGCATGCCGGAACAAAAACCGGCACTATCGTATTTTATTTTTAGCTGCCGGTTTTAGCTCACTAAAATTTGTAAATCCCTGATACGATTCAACCAAAACCGGCGTTCTCCGTTTTATTCTTTAAAATGCCGGTATGAGTTCCGGCATTTCATATATGTCTATTTCTGATGCCGGTTTTAAGTATGTTAGTTTTGTATGCCGACATGTAGTATGTAACTCAATTTAACGTGTTGGAACATAGGTCTCACGCACCAAGAAAGGACAAAGGAAAAGGAAAAGCTGTTGAAGAATCAAAGCGTAAGTCTTCTCGACGTAAACGTCAAAATCCGACTCTTGCTAAGGTCACAATTCGGGATCATCCTATAAGCGACTCAACAAGCAACGATGATGATGATGAGTGGGAAACTCCACCAGAACCGGTGTTAGCAGGTGGCTCATCCTCACAAGCGGTGGTTTAGGACAAACTGATGATGAAAAGGCACCCCCTCTTCACTTCCCTGATAAGTTAGAATTGATTCCTGTCCGCAATGATGGCAAACATTGGGGTCAACCGATAAACCCGCAACTTTTATTTTCGTATAAAGACTCTTGGGCTCGTTGGATCTATCAAACTTATGTAAGACGTTTGTATCTTATTATTATATTATTTTCCGTGATCAATTTAATTAAGTTTGTTGTGTTTTTATAGGACCACAGAAAGAAAGCTGGCGTGTTAGCCGCCATCAACAATCGGATGTGTGGCCTTTGGAGGATGAGTGTCCCAATTTGTTCAACAAATAGTCGAGCATCCGGGTTGTATCATGCGATAGAAAATTATGTGGCCACCGATACCGTCACGCAAACTGCTTTTTGGAGAGGTTTTATGGTGAAACCGACACCATGCATTTTAATTTTGGCGAGATGACCATTATCCTGAAGATGTCCAAAGGATAATAGGACTAGAGGTTCTTGGGAAACCGGTTAAGGTTGGAGACAAGTCGAAGGACCTAGGGTGGGAAAAGATCTATGAACTCACAGAAAAGTTGTTTGGATGGAACAAGGAAACCACGTTGGCAAATTTGTACAAGAAACGAACTGCCCAGACAAAGACTATAACATTCGTCAAACTCATTCAACTTTGTTTGGGAATACGAAGAACAGGGAATTGACTCTGCACAAGCTCAACAAACTGCTGCCGCATATATGCTGTTCATTTTGGGAACCGCTATATTCCACGACTCTAATGGTAACGAGTGCATATGAACAACCTACGGTACTTGGATCCGTTGGAAGACGTTCATAAGTATTCATGGGGCCTTTGCTTTCTTGGCTCATTTTTGGCGAAATGCGTCGAGCTTCTAAGGCGAAAGGCCGTCAATTTAATGGGAATTTCTTGTGATTCGGGTAAGGTGAACTACCTATTTTGTGATTGTTATCGTTACATTTGTTAGTTTCCAAATGTTTATTTTCTTATAAAATTTATGGGCACAGGTGTGGGCTTATGAACACTTCCGAGATTTGTTCATAGGGTATAAAGGATTGGAAATTTGGCATGATTACCAACCGAATATGGCTCTAGCTCAGAAATACTACTTCAAAAATACCCCATCGCCTAACAAGAAACGGTTTTTACAAATGAGATTGGCTCTGGACTCGTTTTCTGTGGAACACGTTGTGTTCGACCCTTATAGGAATGTCAGAGGAGTTCACCTTCAGAGACACGAAAATGTTTCATTTTACAACGGACCGTTCTTTCATCCAAAAGGATTTGTTATGCATAACCCTCTCCGCGTGATGCGCCAACTCGGTTACAAGCAGAAAGATCTCACGGATACATCTTATCATAAATATTCTCACGACTTTACTAAATGCCAATCAAATGAGAACCATACTATGGTATGCTACGACCCGGAACCAATTCTCGCACATTGGATCGAAAGGGAAGAAGAAGAACTTGTGCTGGATAGGGGTGATTGGGAATTGGCTGAGAACGGTTTTGATAGTGAACCAACATTCCTAAACGGGCATCTACAGTACTCACATCCTTATGTTGTACGCCCGGATACGGTAGAGGTCCCTCCACCACCAGCACGTCCCTCCACAACTCCAGATACTGTACCCGGACTTCTACGGCTCGTTACGTTGTTGGTGCGTTCATTACTATTCTCTTAATCTATATCTATCTACTTATAAATTTGTACGTACTAAATACATGCTTGAAAAATCCGTTAACGGCGTCGGCGGAGTGGAAACTTGGGAAGGTTCTTTAAGAAGAAGACCAAGAAAGGAGAGTTGTCGACCCGAGAAAGAAATGGAGAACGTCGTCAAAAAGATAGACCAAATAGAAGATACTGAGGCAAAAGACTTGTGGGGCGAAAAGAAGAAGAGGGCATACAAGAGGCCAAGAACCGAGTGATCTTGTGATTCTTTGATAATGTTAGTTTGGTTTATGTTTGGTTGTGTGGATTGGTAAACTTTGAACATCTTTGCTTCATTTGTTTTCGGTTTGGAACATCTTAACTTTTCATTTGGTTTGTTTACACTTTGCGTATGTTATTTTATGGTATTTGGTCTTTGCTTATCCGTGTACTTAAGTTGTTATTCAAAGACAAACGAGAACATATTTTGCAACGCCGGTACGAGCACCGCCGTAGTAAAGTTTGAATTAAATCACAATGGCACGTACATGGCATATGGTTCAATGATTACAATTCAAACTTCCAAAAAAACAAAAGGTGGCGTATTAGTGAACCACATTAATCCAAATTACTCAACATTAATCCAAATTACTCATCATCGCTTCCACACGTATGAAGTTGCAACTCCTCCTCTGCAGGAGGTTTCTTTGATAAGGCCAAAGCATCCCATAATTGGTGATTCTCCTGGTTCAACGCCATC
Source organism: Papaver armeniacum (assembly GCA_023531295.1). Lineage (NCBI taxonomy): Eukaryota > Viridiplantae > Streptophyta > Magnoliopsida > Ranunculales > Papaveraceae > Papaver > Papaver armeniacum. Next base: position 59,933 of record JAJJWW010015200.1, read on the forward strand.
CATCCCTTCCATATATTTGGATCTAGTTCCTTGTTTTTAACCATCCCACAAACAGGTGGCAATGGACAATTGTCCCTGAGTTTAAGACCGACGAAATGATTGCCGTTCACGTACGCCAAAACAACTCTTCTCGTCTTAAGAGATCCCTCGCATTTTGCCATTTTGGTGTAAATGTAGTGACTACGGTGGGGAAAAATAATGAACAACACAATTAAATGTATCCGCTACTAGATGCCCACAAAGCGGCATCCTCATCCAATATTGAGAAGGAAGAAATGCCATCTCCTGCTCGGGTCCTTGCACTTGAGCACACATATCATCAAACACCTCGTCGTGACCAACCAATTGCTCATAAAAGCTCCTCTTCTTCACAAGTTGATCGGCCATCCTCATTCTAGCATATCGGCATGGTGTCATTCCTTTACTAACATGTAGTCTCGAAGATTCCTAATTGTTCGGTGACGGCATGATAGCCACAATTTCCATCTCCATCGACATCATCCGTGTACACAACAAACTCGCGAATAACCTCGGGAAGTTGATCTATGTAAGACTCTATCTTCGTATGGTAGTGTCTATAAGTCCTACCCGTTTGCGAATCCTTATACATCGTCATATTACCAACTTTTAGCTTAATTATATCCAAACCATCCTCTGCAATCTCTACACTACAAATGTCTTCGGTATGTGACGGGAGATTATACTTCCTTGGCCTACCCCTGCGCCTTTTCAATTGAACCTCAGATACATCGACTGTTGGTGTAGGTTCGGAATGCTCACCTTGTTGCCCTTGGTTGCTTAATGTTGGTAAATTCGGCGGCCTACACATTTTCTTTTGAACAGCGGATACATCGACGATTGGTGTTGGTTCGGAATGCTCACCTTTTTGTCCTTTGTAGCTTAATGTTGGTACCTTAGGCGGCCTTCCCCTTTTTTTTGGAAGCTCGGATACATCAACTATTGGCGTAGGTTCGGAATGCTCACCTTGTTGTCTTTGGTTGCTTAATGTTGGTACATTTGGCGGCCTTCCCCTTTTCCTCTTAACCTCCGATACATCGACTATGGGTGTAGGTTCGGATATCGTCGATTGTTGTTGACTTGATATCGGTTCCTTCCTCGGCCTACCCCTCTTGTTTGGAACGGTCGTTTCAGCGAATCTTGCTTCTGAAATCTCACTTGCACATAGATCTCGTTTTTTAGTTGCCGCGAGTTCCTCTTCACGTCGAGTCATTTGTTTTAACTCTTTTCTTTGTTTCTTCCTTGCAATTTTAGTTTGTGGTCTACCCGTCGGATCTCCTTTTCTTGGCTCTTCACTTTGTGCTATCCACGGCCGTGTAATTAGTCTTAGTTGGCTAAGCAATACTTGTCGGGTAGCCGAGTTTCCACGTGAGTAAGCTTCATAAAATTCTAAAGCCTCCTTTGTATCCCAAGGTGATTGTCCGGGAGCTTCGGTAGGGGGAAGGTCGAAAGATAATTGCTTCCAAAAAGGATCAATAACATCAATAGGTATCAGCACTTCATACTTCACAAGCATATGACGACACGGAAGCCCCAATGAAGACATGTCGGGACAAATACACACATCACCCGGCTTTCCGTTAAGCTTCTCATATTGCCTTTGTCTCATCATATGGTTTATTGCCCAACGGGAGACGTTAAACTCTATTCCTTGGAGCAACTTAGTATGTTCAAGAAATTGAGTCATCCTTTCCATTGAGCTTTTCTCAAAAGCCTTCTTGATCCTATCGATATCGGCCTTAAAGTGTTGCTCTATTGCCTCGGTGACCGTAACCACATTTCCCTGGCCGGACTGGATGAGATCTTTAAATCTCCCATGAGAGGACTCCGCTATACTAGTTGCTTCATTCCCGTAATGTCTATAACGATTTGTCCACGCACGCACAAATTTTTCCTTGAACTTATCCAACCAATTATCCCGACAATATGAGACGGCACTTGGATACACTTCGTTATATTTGGCAATAAAGTTGTTCAATCTCTTTTCATACATGTCCTCGGTAAGAGACCAATAAACTTTCTCCCAATCCTTTAGAAATTCCAACCACCTTTTATGATTTTCATAGTGTTCTTTGTCGACTCGCTCTTTAATCTTTCCTCTTTCATTTTCTTCTTCTTCGGGTGATAGTTTGTCTTTGCGAACATCTTCCTCTAGTTGAGCAATCATTCTATTCTTAATATCAGCCTTTGAGGGTTCAAACAAAGCATGACAATGTTTTTTCACATTTTCACCTATATGATATGTACAAAGGAAATTTTGTGCATCCGGATATACGTCGGATATGGCATTCATTAGTGCGTCAAATTGATCGGTTATGATGACCTTCGGAGAACGATTTTCCGGGAACAATAATTTCAATTGCCGCAATGCCCAATGATAATTGTAATCCCTCTCGTTCTCCATTAAACACCAAGCCAATGTGAATGTTACCTTGTCCGATGTTTGCCCCACGATGTTGAACAACGGCATGTTGTATTTGTTTGTCTTGTATGTGCAGTCCATCATAAGAACATCACAACACGTATGAGCCAATTGTGAAAGCAAAGGATGCGAAATGAATATTTGAAGCGGCTTGTTGTCCGGACCTCTTTTAATGATACGCGTGTAATTGTGATCCCAAGCTATCTTTTCAAATTCTTGCATAACACTCCTCCCTTCCCATTCCAACCTTCTAATGGTTGCTTGTGCGCTATAAATTGTATGCGAGTGAAGAAACGTTGGTCTTATCCTTTTCCTTGAAGGTTCTCGAGAATCACTCTTGGTTTGATACATGCTTTGGTCATCATCTTTACATCCTCGAATTGATCGGGTTTTAGCTTCGCAACTAGGGAGTGACCTTCAAAATCATTCGGATCGGGGTGGTTGTGACGGCCAAACCACACCTTACATTCCCATTCTTTTTCTTCTACTTTTGAACCTCTTAGATAGAATACAAGCTTAAAAGGGCAGTCATCCTTCCGCGTAAGAATGTCTTGTATACCTTGTTAGTCTTCTTTTCATATACATAACCCTTTCTCTTATGACTATTTTTCTCATTGTATTTTCCACTTCTCTCGCAAACCATCTCAAAACGAGGCCCGATGAACGTTGGGAATTCCTCACTAAGACACACATGTTATTAAGAGCCGTTGCTTTTGCCCAAGCAATTGCTTCCTTTTCATATTTTTATTCCCTACATAAGGACAACATTATAGAGATTACAAGCAAATCCCAACATAAAATTGTGAGCACTAGGTGAAAGTAATGTTTGGTAACATACCCATGGCATTTTATAGTACTCGACGTATCCCGATGGAGCGGTTTGGAGTTTGGTTGATCGTTGTAGGTAACAATCTAAGGAATGAATGAAAAGAAACTTGGATTAGTTCAAAACCGGCATTGTCGATAAGTAAAGGAGGCTACTTAGGGATTAAGAACCAAGCATCACTGGTAATTGACTCTATATACTAGGTATTAGTTTCCGGCATACTAAGTTCAAAGAAATAAATGCCGGTATTTAAGTTCAAAATATCATTAACTTCTGTATGTTATTCATGTAAAACCGGCATCTTCGACATTTAAGTTTCTATGCCGGTATCCAAACCGGCATAGAATGTCATGTACTAACACTGCCGGTTTGAATATTCCTCAGAATATTCGCTGGTAGGTAAAAAAAATAAATTTGTACCGGCGCTCAATCTTGGTATGAATACCACGGTAGGTATGTTCTTGAATCTGGGAAATTATTGCTTAGGCATACATATATCTATGAATACTATCTTAGGTTGCGTGATCTGGCATAGTATTCAAACCACGAGCATGCGGGGTACAAAGGTTTTTTCGAGACAGAAATGGCGGTTTCAAAAGAAAAAAATCAAATTTTCGACCTCTTTGAAGCATTACTGTGTGTTGGGGTTGCTTGTATCTTTGAACATGTTTACTTTCTTGAGTTGGTTCTTCACAAAACATTTCATGGTCACGAAAATAATGATTCAAAGGTGTTGGTTCATCATACAACAATTGCGAGTTGTTATCATTAATCGAAGATTGAAGATATGATTGTTGTTGTAATTGAGCTAAAGATTCAAGAAATTGCAAGTCTCTCATCACAATCATCTTCCATTTTCAAAAAAAAAAAATTCTACTCAAAAATTTTTCCCTTTAAACTAAAACACACAAATTCAAATAAACATAAACACACATTATATCCCCCAAATCATTAATATTTTACTAATCATCATTAGTATCTAATCCTGATTAGTGAGGGTTAAATTAGGAATTTAAATTTTATTTAGATAAGGGGTAACCCAGCTAGGATATTTGGATCCCTATTTTGTCATTTAGTCATATCCCCCAATTAGATTATGTATCCCCCAATTGCGCGTTTTAAAATAAGACCTCTCAGTGCTAGTGGATTGACCACTATACTAAAACAGTCTAACATGCAGTGTTTCTGGTCCTACACAACAAAGTCAATCCATCCGTTGACCAAGTTTGTTACAGGGGCTTTCACAAAGTTAAACTTGAAGTAACTGGACTAACTTTACACCACCATGGAGTAATTTTACTTAATTGTGACCATATTCACTAATTAGTCTTCAATAATTTACAATGTTTTTTTGTAGCTAATCATATCAATCCTGAAGATCATACTAACTGCAATTCGACCTGGCATCGAAGTACTTGGAAGACTCCCTCGAAGTGATATTTTCGGCAGCATGAATCAGTATAAAATGTTTCTTCCGACTCCTGGTGTACTCGTAATACGCATAGACACTGCATTGCTTTGTTTTGCGAATGCCAATTTTGTCAAAGAACGGTATGTCTTATAACGACAACAAAAAATAATAAAGGAAGATTATAGTAAGTAATCTTAAGATGTTTTAATAAATGTGTGTGTCTTGTTCTAGGATAATGCAATGGATATTAAACGAAGAAGAAGAGGAGGAGGAAGAAGAAGCATCCAGAACAAAAGAAGAAAAAAAGATTCAAGCGTTGATCCTCGACATGTCTAGTACGTTATTTTTGCATCCAAATCTCGTAACGTAATTAAGAAACCGATACCAGATTTCATTATTATTCATGTCTTCTAACAACGGGGTTTGATTAAATCTAGATTTGTTGAACATCGATACATCCGGAATCATTGCACTGGAAGAACTGAAAAAGAAGTTGTCTTCTCTCGGAATTAAGGTATAAGAACATGTTTTCTGTTTAAGCTTTTGTAAGAAAATAAAAGCTTAGTTCTCATAATAGATTGTCGCGTGTTTTGCAGGTAGCATTAGCAAACCCAAGTTGGCAAGTTATAAATAAGCTAAAGCTAGCGAAGTTTGTCGAGAAAACGGGAGAAGAATCCGTCTTCCTCACAGTTGGTGAAGCTGTGAGTGCTTGTCTTGAATCAAAGAATGCTACTATCAGTACTTGTTAAGCATTACTGCTAGTATTATCTATAGTGTTAACTACTAAGGATGATATGCATAAAAATGTTGCCTTAAGTACTATGTGTCTCACCAGTTCTTATGAGACGGTCGTCTTGAGTTCAGTTCCAGCTGATTGATGTTGTTGCACATGCTTTATTTGGCTTTTCATATGGACCATGTTGCTATGTATGTGATCGACTTGGTTATTGTGGGTGCTTTTATTTTGTGTACATGCTCCACCAGAAGCTCAGGTTTTTCAATGCACAAGTAGTCTTTGGTCGATGATTGTTCAAGTAATTGCTGACATTTGTCATGTCTTCGAATATGTGAACAATAAATCTGTTACTGGGTTGTCTTCCATGTATCTTACACTTACACTTACACAAGCCATTCCTTCATTATCCCGTAACCTGCAGTTTCGTAGTTCTTTTTTTTTAATAAACTCTCCTCTGTTTCATTTATCACTGTTGGTCGATGCAAATCAAAATGCAATATCAAAGAAGAAGAAGCAATGAACCTTTCCGAGACAGTTGAGATTTTTCACTACTAGGAGATATTTGACTCATAACGGTGAAAGCCACAGAATGAACAAAGAATTACATTTTACAAAGCAGAACTGATAGCTCAGCTGGGAAGAAATTCAATATCTTTCAATGTATTTCCTAGCTTTTGGCATTTGGGTCAGGCCCATGGCGCCCATCTACAAGTTTCCGACATTCAACTTTGAGTTCCTTGTTTAGATAAAAAGTGATGCATGATAGTGTAAAGCATGCGTTCAACCAAGTGGAGATCATGAGAAGATGACCCCTTTCCTGCACTTGCACCTGCACAACTGCATCATGGGGGGGGGGGGGGGGGGGGACTGAAAACTGAAGAGTTGATGCATGGCACGCATATCTTTGGGGGATTAAAGATGCCTGCTTAATTCCGGTGAGATTCAGAAAGGGAAGCAAAAAAGGAAGTAGGGATAATAATGTACACATTCAGAACTTTGTAAGTAAAAGTTAATACTGTGAACTTTGTAAGTAAAAGTTAAAAGAAAAATTTATTTTTATGACCCTGAAAATTATGGGTCTTACTCTTTTGACCCCAGGGTTATTTAATAAAATTTGCAAATTATTCCAGTGGCCCTGTAATATTTAAGGGTGCACACGGTACGGTTCGGCTCGGTTCTTGACGAGACCGAGTACCTGTACCTCCCAGACCTCGGTTCCAAAATGTTGGACCGGTACCTGTACCTTGTACCTCGGTTTCGGTACCATTCGGTACACGGCCGGTACCAGGTACGGTTCCGGTACCAGTCGGTACTTTTCCAGACAGAAATATGTCTTTCTCTCTGACAATCTAAGTACCTGTTTTTTACCTGTTTTTCAATATATTAAGTAATACTAATATCTCAAATTCTCATTCAAAGCAACAACTATAAGTAGCACTATTAAGTGAAAAACACACACACTACTAAAGCCTGGAAAATCCGAAAAAAGAACAAGTAACAGTAGGCAGTAGCTACAGTCTACAGAACAGACACACACACACTAAGTCTTGAAAATGAGAAAATCTGAAGAAGAAAAAAAAGAACAACTAGCAGTGCAGCTAGTGTTGCAGTAGTCTTGAATCTTGATCTTCTAATCCATGTCAGCAGCACTTGTGGTGTCATCAGTGTTGATAGGACCAAGTAACGCTGCAAAACAAATAATAACAGTTAGTAACTATTAGAATATATCTATTACTGCCAAACACAAGTAATAATGTAATATGTTACCTTCTTCAATTTCAACATCATCATCTGGTATGTAATCAGATAGAAGATCAAGTTGTATTGGCTTACTTAGCCAGCTTTGTGTGCAAAGCAATGCCTCAACTGTCCTTGTAGATAAAGAGCTTCTACAAGGACAGTTGAGGCATTGATGGTGCAAAAGCTTGAATACAATTTTTGTGAGTCGAATTTCACATTGATGTTCAGAAATCCATACACTGCCCATATACCCATCAATGCCAATTAGCCATTATTTCTGTCTAAGCAACCATTCCAGACCTCCAACCTATTAACAAATTTACAAAAGACTTTTTTTTTTTTGGTTGCTAAATCAACAAATTTTTCTACTCAACGAACAAATCTATCTGCTGAGAAGTTTGTCTTGCAAAAATTATGAGCACACCTCAGCTGAGCTATTGTCCTTTGTATGACAGTCCATCTCGACTGAATACTCCATGCCAATTTCCCAGACCCAAAGCAGAGATCACATAACTCGAATCAGACTGAATCAAAATGTTACATAAACCCCTCTGGCACACCCATACCAAAGTGTAAATGCAACCCAACAATCACAATTGATAGAAAACAGCACACCCTGAGCTACATGGAATAACCACTATCTCAACAAAAACGAAATATACTCACATCCGAAAACAAAAATATTCATGAATCATGATCGAATAAATAAATTACCCAGGACTAGCAGAAATCACACAAAATCCAACAGAATATGGAAAAATTACTAATGAAAACCTAATTCAAGAATGGAACATCCAAAACAAATAAACTAAAAGTATAAATCCAATCCGTAAGAATTAAAGACTAGAATAAAAACCCTAACCTTAGATTTCGATCAACAATCTCCAAACCCCAGTGAATATTCCTCCTCCAAAATCAAATCTAAGCAATAAACAAAGAAGAAGACATACCCCCTCAACTGGATCAGTTCTTCAGGCTAAAAGGAATATACACATCAATGGTAGAGATTGAGATTTGAGGGTTAACAGAGTTACAGAGAAGAAGATTTCTCCTTCTCAGAGAGAGGAGACGAGAAAAGAAAGAAAGAAAGGGAACTGAAACCCTAACCCTATTATGTTAGTTTATATACCCCCTTTAATCTAACGGCTAACACTGATCCCTTATCCACTAAATCTAACGGTTTTGATTATTCGGGACTTTCGTTCCGGTACGACACGGTACTTGTATTGGACCGTGTACCTGTACCCCCAGATCTCGGTTCCTATTTTTTGGACCGGTACCTGTACCTTGTACCTCGGTTCGGTCCGTCGGTCCGGCTCGGTTCCTGTGCACCCTTAGTAATATTATAGAAAGTATAGGATTAACAAAATAAACGTGTGCATATTGCCTACACATAAAATCAGTGTGCATATTGTCTGCACACTATAAAATATGAAGAAAATTTTAAAAAATATTACAAAAATCAGTGTGCATATTGCCTGCGCACTATAAAATATGAAGGAAATTTAAAAAATTATGTACAAAACTCATTGTGTATATTTCATGCACATACAATCAGTGTGCATATTGTCTGCACACTATAAAATATGAAGAAAATTTTAAAAACTATTTAGAGAATAAAAATTTCATGAAATGAAAATTTGATAGTTGTATTTACGCTCGTTGTGTAGGTCTTTCAAAAAGCTTTCAAAATATATAAAATTTGTCGAATTCTTACGTATGGTTTGTGAGACATGTTATGTTTAAGTTGGCATGACGATTATACCTTAAAGGATATAATTTATCATTTGATAACATCATCAAACATCTTTATCCAAATGGCCCTCCTTCTTTTTGGTTTTCCCTATTTCCCAACCCCACTTTTCCTATTTCCAATCCCCATAAATCATATCCCTAATTATCCTAAGTACCACCCACATAAATTTTCATATATTCTAAATACCATCTCTTGACTTTTTATTTACACCCAATTAAAACCTAGTTAGCAAATCACGTTTTCATCTCCACCTCCGACCACAATCTCTTTTATTCCATCTCCAGGAATCATCACCACTTTCATCACCACTTTCAAAGAATACAAAGAAGGATAAAGTTTGGGGTGTGATGTAGGCTAAACATTAAAAATGGTGGATGAGAGACTAGGGAATCATATTACTTAAAATTAGTTGCAGCATATATTGAGTTAACGATTTACAATGTACTAGTTGGATCGTACACAGTTAGAACTTGGAAGCATGATTGGAACATGTGATACTACCTTTTACGTTAATTTTGATTAGTATGTTTTGTATATACAACGAATGCAGTTGGTATTACTATTATTACTGCACTTAGATGATCGTACACTAACCTTCTAATGAGATAGATTAGGTTAATTAATCACCTCTAAATGTTGTTCACAGTATAGATTTTCATTTATAGATTAAATGACAAAAATTAAAAAGTAGATCCCTTGTCTAAGAAATCTAATTTAGGGTTTTTAGTTTAAGTTTTTTGATTTTTTTTAATGGAAGAAGAAGAAAAGTGATAATGGTCATAGTCATAGTCAATTTAACTTTCATGGGCGGTACATAGGAAAACTAGAATTGAAAAGTAAATTAATTTTTAGAAATTGTGAAGGGATAGGAAATAGGAAAATTGGGGATAGGAAATAGGAAAAACCTTCTTTTTTAAGGGTCATTTCAATAAAATGGGTTAATTTTTTTAAAATTGAGTTTTAAGCCAAAGGCCATTTGAGTAAGAGAGAGGGGAGGGCCAAACACTTAATTCCCACAAGTTAAAAAATACACTGTCAACTTTCTCTTTCCTCCGTTCTCTCCAAAACATAAGAAACGAAAACCTAATAGTGTGAGCACCGCATCTGCTCAGATCGATCAATACCCAAAGCTAGTTAACCCTCCTTCAATCGTCTGTGTGATTTTCAGTGCTTTTCAGTTGATTTTAATCTTGCTTCTGGTTTGCCGGCGAGTTTTTCCTTCTGCTTCTTCAATCTTGGTTGATCTCTAGTTATTTGAAGTTGGTATGGTTCTTATTCTTGTGAAGATAAAGAGATTTAGACATACAATTGTTTCCGGAGATGATCTATTCCCAAGAAGAGGTTCTAGTTTCTACTCGGCAACTCGAGCAGGATCGGGTTTGCTACTTGTTTATGTTGTACCTTTACTGTTTGATTTGGTTTTTGTTTGGTAGTTCCTTCAATTGTTTTTTTTTTTTAATACGTATGTTTTATTAATTTTTGTAACCCTGGTAGTCTTCGCCTTTAGGTTCTTGTTAGTATGTAATGGTATCAACGGGGATCAATTAAAGGTGAGTTTGGGGACCAGTTTCTTCATGATTGTGTTGATTTTCTCCGGCTGGTTTTGATGCTCCGACAATTTTTCCGACAAGCTCACTGCGTTCAGGCGAAGATTATATCAGAGCATGGTTATGGTCTTCAGAAGAAAAAAATTAAATCAAGTTCCAGGGTTATTGATTCAATGTTGTATTTTTCATTTCCAATAACTTTTATTTATGTTTGTTGTATAGTAAGTTTAAGTTTTCAGCTAGTTTTAGATTTAGGCATGGAAACGAAGACGATGACCTCGGCTCGTTCAAGTTCACTTATTACGACAATTGTTACCACATCTCCAATGCCGAGAGTCAGCCGACCAGATTCGTTCTACTACGAGACACCTAACCGATTTGATTACTACATGTTACTTGAGACACTATGGTTACGATTTGAGACACTATGGTTACTTCTTGGCTCCTGTTACTACTAGTTGGGTCCTTGCTACCTTGATTGCATTAGGCAATCTAAAATTGAAAAACTCCAGTTCATATTACATATATGTTCTGATGAACATTGGGTTGGATTATATCCAGTCAATGCCTTGGATTATATCCAGTCAATGCCTTGTGCTATGACACAAATTGATTTTGGTTTCGAAATCAGTTTGGCCCTAAATGTTTGGTCATCTCCTTCGCGAGAGAGAAGGTCTTCTGAAATAGTTTTTAGATTTGTAAGGATAGATTTGGTAGGCAAGACTTGGTGGAGATACTACAATTTGTATGGTTGTTCTGTGATCTTGAAAAATCATTGTAAGGTTTCCGATTTCCTAAATCGGTTTTCTCATTATATGTATTGAGGCATGCATCTTTTTCGGAAAAAAAAAAAAGTAAGTAAAAGTTAATCTGAATTTGGACCGGTATTCCTGAGAAGACGTGGACTCCATGAGGAGCTTCCGCTGAAGGCACTGTCCTTGTCCTGATTTCAAGTAAGTTGAGCTCGTAGATTATTAAGAGAGATCAACATTGTTAATCTTGTGCAAGTTAGATGCGGGATGGAGATGTTTAATATACTAGATTTGTACCCGTGCTATGCATCGGGCAATTTTTTCTTTTAACTTGGTGTACCCCGGGCTTCCCCGCCCCGTGGCCATGTATTTTTGATTTGGTGTGTGCGGGGCTTTGCCCCGCCCCGTGGCCATGTATTTCTGATTTGGTGTGTGTTGTGCTTCGCCCCACCCCGTGGCAATGCATTTTTTGTTTAACGTGCCCGCGCCGTGGCGAGCCATTTTTTATTTGGTATACATGGGGCTTCCCCCCGTGGCAATACATTTTTTATTTGGTGTGCGCGGGGCTTTGCCCTGCCCTCTGGCGATATTTTTTTATTTGTTGTGGCGGGGAAAATACATTCAATATGTGTAGATTTTATTTATTTATTCCTTTAATTTTCGTAGAGAATATGTGGATTTTTTCCCTATATGTTAATTTTGAAAAAAGGCGAGCCATGCATTTTTGATTTGGTGTGCGCGGGGCTCGCCGCGCCCCGTGGCAATGCATTTTTTATTTAGTGTGCGCGGGATTTTTCCCCGCCCCGTGGCGAGCCATTTTTTATTTGGTATACACTGGGCTTTGCCACGCCCCGTGACGGTATGTGTTTTATATTGTGTGTACGGGGCTTTGTGCCGCCCCGTAGGGATGTATTTTTTATTTGTTGTGGTGAAGCAAATACATTAAATATGTGTTGATTTTATTTATAGCTAATATTTTGACAACATGTTCCTCGTATAAAACTCTACATTCTTACTAAAAATGAGAGTATTCTGAAATACGAAACTCACCATCCACAAATTTTAATTCCAATCGTTAATCTTCAACGGTTGATATTCAAAATGGTAGATGGTGGTCTTATACATCTCGGGATGCTCTCATTTTTGGTGGGAGTGTAGAGACTTATAAGAAGAACATGTCATCAAAAAATTAGCCTCAATTTCATTTTCCGTTGGCTTTGGTAGAGAAAATGGCGCTAAAATATCAAGATTATGTCATTATAACCATGTCAACGGATCCTACCCTTTATTTATTTATTCCTTTTATTTTCGTAGAGAATGTGTGAAATTTGTGGATTTTTTTCCTTTTTATATGTAAATTTGGAAAAAAAAAGAGTCCTAATATGGTAGGTACTCGATTCCAAATTTTTAATCCAGTTACACGTTGTCAGGTGTCCTCGCCTTAATAATGTCACGTAATGAATTCCAAATTGAATTTGCGTCTTGCACAAAACATCAGTCATTCTCTCAGTAACCTGCAGCATCATAAAAATAGAAAAATTGGGTTAATTGTCCAAATATTTTTGAAACATGGTTTCAATGGACGAGTAAAAATTAGTATGGGTGAAATTGACACCAAAAAAATAGCAAGAATGAATCTGGATTCATCCTGACTTAAACTTAAAAAATAGCGATCCTGATGTAAATTAAAAATAAGAAAAAGTAATTGAAAATGGGAAGGATGAAACTGTTTACATCCTGGCTATTTTTACATTCTTGTTCATTTAAACAGTATCAAATTTTACATGTCTTTTTCACCCAGGAATTGTCGTCATTGGGTTAATAGACCAATTTTGTGTAATAAATACATTGAGAACTTATTTGATTAGAAACACAACATAACTAATCAAATTAAGATGAAGAAATGAACCTTTCTGAGCCGGCCCTTGGGAACTGTTTTTTGGATTCCAAGAGGAGGAGGGGATTTTCTGCTACTAGTTTTTTTTTTTTTGAATGAAAAGGTTAAAATATTATTGGAAAAAGAAAAAAGAGAAATACAGGGAACAAAGCACTAATCAAGTGCCCCAAAAGAAAACAAGCTAAACTAAAGACTAAGAGTCTTAGACTAAGCCTTAACATCAACTAACAAAGGCATACTTCCCTCCATCCAAGATCCATAGAGCTTAAAAAAAACATAAAAAAAAAAAAGCCACAGCCTATTTCTTCCTAGCAGGGGTTCTTTTCCCTCTACCAAGATATCATTGTTTGTAACCCCAGGCCAATTGATCCTAGCAAGTTCTTTATCAGGGTTTAGCTTGGATTGCCTATCTATTATGCCACCGAATATATTCTTCATGTCATCCTCCAGCACCTAGCAAAGCACTAACTTTCACAAGATTATCCACCTTTTGCTGCTTAGCCATAGGTCTCCTTGTAGGCAGTTCTTCTAAAGTTCTCATCTTCTCAACTTTCATACCTTCATTATCGGTTTCATACTCCGACTCTTCACTAACATCATCACAAGACTCAATTGCGACTTTGTCAATGCTGCCTTCGTTGTTACCCTCTTCTTCTCTAATTCCTTCTTCGCCTTCATTTTTATTTGAAAATTTAAAATTGTTGCTTCGACTTCTGGTAGTAATGGTTGGAACACCTCGACTACTGCTGATCAATAGATTCGGCAGCGTCGATTCCTAAGAAATGGATATCAGTACTAAGAAAACAGGTACCGACTTTACATTTTTCCCCTTTGCTTCTTTTAGGGGGTTCTGGTGGTTTAAGCATATTTCTCTTTTGACTTTCTATCTATCAGAAAGAAACCAGACATTTTTGAACTTTTGTCACTGCAGAAAACCCTCTGCACCCGATTAGATATTCCAATAAAAGAACAAAAGCAGTCACTAATGACTAATCAAAATATATAATGCTGGGCTGTTAGAAAATTATCGGTGAACAATCATGCATTAAACAGGCTAAATGAGGGAAAGCCCTATAAAGGATTTGAAGAAAAACACATTATACATTTTAGATAAAGAAATTCAGATTACTGAAAATACTCTCATATCTTATTTTGGTTACAAAATGATAGAAACATTGAAATTCAAATTAGTACAGCTAGCAATCAAACCCCTTTTTTGAGATATTCTATTCAATTTATTTTAAACAGGGCCTGCAGGCCTAAGTGCAAGTATGGCTTCCTTAATATTCTCCATTGCTGCTTGCGAGGTTGGTAGGGATGCTGCATAAGATATTCGAATGCACTTGTCATCACCAAATGCATCTCCTGGGACAAGTGCCACCTGCAAATTTTAATAATTAACAATGGCTCATGTTTAAATGGCTAAATCAAGTAATTATAGTATAGAAGAAAAAGTCTCAAGGAGGCCACTGAAATCTTCCAAGTAGTGTCGTAGATGTGCTAGAATTCTGATCCCAACCCTATTCTATGTATAATGGCCATAGGTTAGAAGGAGACTTCTACTACTCCTCTCAATCAAATATTATTACCATTCCTTTATCCAGAAGGTACCGGCAGAGTGATTCTGAGTCCTTGATGAAACCAAACCCTTCAGCTTCTGATCCATAATAGGAGCTGAAATCGGGGAACATATAAAATGCTCCCTGCACCCAAAGAAGTTTGCTTTAGCGGATGGCAAGAGAGGGGCAACAAGGGAGAGGGATGTCAGAAATTTGTACCTTGGGCTCTGATATTTTGACACCTGGAAGTTCTCTAAAGTTTTTAACCAAAAAATCTCTCCGCTCACGGAAAGCTTTCACCATATTTGCGACTATTTCACCACCAGCATAACCCATTCCTAAAGCAGCGACTCCTCCTTTCTGGGAAATGCTGCTAGCTCCTGATGTAATCTGCATACCATTGCAATGAATTGACTCTTGTAATATATAAAAGAAGGTAACAATCTTACAGAAAGCCATCTAGATAACACTATCCCTTTGATCATGATGATTTTCTTAATAGGATGCACGCAATTATCGATCTTGCTCCCGTGCCCTTGCACAAGGTAATAGAATTAAAGGCTCATGGGTAACCCCTTGAAGATTCAACCCAAGGCCTAAACGCTAAATATATTAAACAACGATAAACAATTGATGAATCGTAATTTTTGTGGTCGGGAATTAAAAAGTTAACAAAGATCAGACCTGCTATCATCTTGTGTAATAACTAATGTCAACGTGGAACCATTCAGCATTGAGAATTTTCCATAACTTAAAAAGCACCGGAACATGAAAACCCAGAGTTAAAATTGGTACCTGACTCTGGATCTTATTACATGCTGCAATGAAGTGTTTCGGACCAGCAATATACCCAAGCCTCCAGCCAGTCATTGCGAAGGTCTAAAAATGTTGCACCAAGAAATTGTCAAATCCCATATGCATTATTACTATTATTTAGTTGCCAAAAGGCCGAACAGACGGAGGGATTGCCACTAAATTACCTTAGAAAACCCGTTAACTGTTAGAGTTCTAACCCACATGCCTGGTAAAGAGGCAAAGCTTGTATGAGTATCAAACAAAAGATAACTGGCCGGAATTCACATTTAGCTGGCCGGAATTCACATTTAATTGGTGAAAGGCAGGCCAGTCTGAGAGTTGTGAACTTTCAATGTCTTGGAACACTAATTGAAAACATGGTATTTGTATCTTACAAAGTCGGAATTTTGCGAAAATTCAACCTTCAGTGGATCAATACACTGGTTCCCCATTGCTAGGCTCAAAGAAGATTACAAACATCAAAAAGAAAGTTGGATACAATAGTAGAACCAGGTTTTAAAAATATTTGGACAAATGACCCATTTTCCGTATTTTGAAACAAGACTTATCGTGAGTTTCATAGTCATCAAATATATACTATCTTCTTGGATGGCAGTTTGAACTCTTTCGACCAAATACAACAAGAACATATCTCTGAAGTCTAATGTCCTAACTGACATACAAAATGCAAAAAAAATTGCATACAAAGAAGCTTGTGTTTAACCGAAAATGCTACTTGTCTACTGAAATTATACACCAAAATTATACCCCATTTATGTGTCAAAATTGCATTGGTTCGGGTAGTGGTGGTACAACCAAGTGAAGACCGCTTATCTGATCCTCAATAGGCATGATCAAGCCAGGAATGATGCATGAAATCAATGGGTAATGCCCTACTATAAACAAAATTGCTCCTGTTAAAGACAATGTCCTGTCCACTGAATTATGCAAGCACGAAAGGTCTAGAAATGATCCAACTTTGAGTATGATTTAGCTCTTTCCATTGGCCCGTTGATCGAATTTAAAATTACCTATTCTGATTAGTCTAGTGACTCTGGTATAATGATGTTGTTCCCCTTTTTTCGTTCACCGGTAGTCTGACAATTTTAAAATATACTAGAAGAGAAATATATAGTAAATAATGGGTTGGTTAGCTCTAGCACAGTGGTACTAGTCTAGTGAGATTGATTTGAATCGTCTAGTCTTTTCAAATTACAAAAGCATAAAAACCTTGTGTAATAATGATGTTTTTTTTTTTTTTTTTTTGGAAGCATTGTAATAATGATGTTGTTGGCAAACTCCCATTTTTTCGTTCATCAGTAATCCTTAAAATATTCTACTCCCTCCGTCCCTATTATATAGGCGGAATATTGGATTTTTCTAGTCCCACTAAATAAGCGGAATTCTAATTCCAAGAAGACTTTTGACATATATGCCCTTATTTATGTTGTATGGGAAATTGTAGTGAGAATAAGACAAAAGGTAAAAACATGAAAATTTATGAAAACCAAAGAATTTCTTAAATGAAGAGATTTCATATTTTCCGCCTATATATTAGGGACGGAGGGAGTAGAAGAGAAATGTATAATAAAGAATG
The DNA here is from genome assembly GCA_023531295.1 of Papaver armeniacum. Lineage (NCBI taxonomy): Eukaryota > Viridiplantae > Streptophyta > Magnoliopsida > Ranunculales > Papaveraceae > Papaver > Papaver armeniacum. The sequence goes on from JAJJWW010015200.1 coordinate 76,989, forward strand.
GGTTGGTTCAACTGTACTCTATCTGGCATAGTGGTACTAGTCTAGTCCATAGTAACACGAAATTTTCCGTATGACGAATTTTAGTCATATTAAACTACGTTTGCAACTCAGAACCCAAGACGCGTATTATGTGGCATTCCGGATTATTCGCGAATCGTTCACGAACTTTACGTATCCCGAATAATACGTCCGCTTAATTAGCAGAAATTCTTTAGCTTTACGTTTTTAAAGGCCCCACTTTTTGGGCTTTCTTTGCCTCCAGAGCATACTGACCCAATATTAGACATTGTTGTAACTTTTATGAAACAAAAATGGTGAAGAGATTTGAAGGTGAAGGTGAGAGAGATCCCAAACTCACTAACCAAGCATCTAAACCACTATACCACGTCCTCTTGGATGACTAATGTTGTATATATTATTAATATCGTCATATTAAGTTTATTTTTTCTTTAAATAACTCACAAATATGGATAAAAATTAGTCTATGTCCTTATAAATACTAATTATTTATTATATATAGATACCGAATTTTCAGAGCCGAATTCACATTTATAAATCGAATTATACACGTACGTATGTCGTTCCGAATTACTGACGAATGTTGTAAACCACTATACCAAGCATCTAAACCACTATACCACGTCCTCTTGGATGACTAATGTTGTATATATTATTAATATCGTCATATTAAGTTTATTTTTTCTTTAAATAACTCACAAATATGGATAAAAATTAGTCTATGTCCTTATAAATACTAATTATTTATTATATATAGATCTTAGAATTTTCGAGCCGAATTCACATTTATAAATCGAATTATACACGTACGTATGTCGTTAGAATTCTGCGACGAATCACGTCCGTTGATCGAATTTTTGGACCGAATTTGGGTTTCAAAGCTTAGTATAATACTCGGACGTTTTAGAATCAGATATCGCTAACTAGGGTCTAGTCTAGTGAGATTGATTTGATCAGTGCTCTCCTTTGTTGTAATTAACGCCCTAGACTTTTCAAATTACAAAAGCGGTAATACTTTGCTGGCCGTGGGCTCGCCACCGCGGCGTGAGACAACTGTCGGGACATTTGGAGGCTGATGATGTTAGCAAGGGCGGGTTTTGGTGGTGTGGGTCCCACCAGGTTGTCTCACGCCGCGATGGGGAGCCCACGGTCAACAAAGCATTACCGTTACAAAAGCATAAAAACCTTGTGCAGAGCTACTGTTAGTACTATATTTGCATGGTCTAGTGACATTGGTATGCAGTACTATAAGCAATTTTGATGCTAAGATAATTCTTAGGAATATTTTCCTTGCCATTTTGAGTCTCCGTAAAAGGAATTTACTGATTGAGACTGTAACATACGATGAAGATTTCATTCTAAGGTGAAAATGGTAATTCACGCCATCTACTATGGAAAATAGTTTTCGAATTTCTGTTTACAAAGATCCAAGATTTCATTTGAAATAACCTAAACAAAGCCAAACTCTCTCAATAACAAGTATACTCAAGGCTTTCAACTCTGTAAATCATATAGTAGGCCAAGATTGTATATAAGACTGGATAGAAGGAAATCTTGCTCTTGAAGATGCTACTCTATGCGTGTTGAAAATACCAGACTGGCCAAAGGCATATTATAGGACGACACTCTAGCAAATGCTTTTTTCGATGGTTTGAAACTGGATCCTAAGAATAAAGAGCTTGAAGATGCATTCATGTTAGGTACCATTACATTTATTACCAGTGATACCAAGTTTATCATTAGAACATGAACCAGTCCTGATTGGAGAGTGAAATTGAACTGATATATTTCCTGGTGGAGTTAAAATTCCGGTTTCATTGGGCTAGGATTTCCTTCAAACTTAGTGATTAAAGGTCTAGCATCAATCGAGGGATTTTGAAATCGACAAATTGGGGAAAAAGAATTTACTATCAATGGATATAAATCAAGAAGATGTATACATAGTATGCTCTTATGTTCTGTTGACCAAATTTCTATGAAATTTGTGTTGGTGAGCTCAATTCTAACACTTTAGGATGCCAATTTTTACATGGGTATTTACATACCTTGTATCCTGCTCAATTTTGAAAGCTTGTGGTTGGCTTTTCTAGTATGAAACTGTAATGGTTGAATGGATACATCTAGATTTGGTTCCATAGAAATGTACATTTTGAGTAAAAGGGTAAATGCAATAAATTGCAATACTGCACACTTTGACATGGCTCAAAATCATTCAATTCAATCTTATACACGGTGCCACGGCCAACAAACAAAAATTGATGATGGTTTTGGGACTGAAATCTCGCCGCATGCTATGAGAGCAACCGCAGTGGGCGACTAAACCCATTTATTTGGTAAAAGAACCAGACGTAGGGGGACGGACCATCGACCAAATCCCAGACTAAACCCAAATTCGCGACTATATTTGGTCTGGGACCAAAGACCATACCTAAATTTAGTCGAGCGGTGATATAGTGTTCGCCCCACACCAGGCGTTGATATACTCCACGCCCCACACCAGGCGAACGTAAAGTCTACGCCCCAAATGTTTTTTTTTTCTTTAATGTGGGGCGTGGTTTATACCTCCGCCCCACTCATTTTTTTAAAAAGTTTATATGGGGCGTGGATTATACGAACGCCCCATTGTTTTTTTCTTTTTTTTTTTTTTCTTTTTTACATTTTCGGAACCAGACAAACGTATACTTCACGCCCCACACCAGACGTTGGTATAATTTACGCTCCACCAAAATTTAGTTTTCCACCCGTAGCGTCACACACCAGACTAAATCCAAATTTTGGTATATTTTTTCCTCTTTGGTCTTTGGTTTTTACTCCTTGTGGCTATCTTCTTGCTCTAAGAGTAATTTTCTATCGCGGTACACCCCATGACTCATAACCTACCCTAGCATACTGCACGTGCACGACGTGACTGAACCACGACTTCCAACCACGACTGTCAAATCGTTGGCGCGCCATTTCATACAACCCTCTTCTTCTCTCTTCCCAAGAGAAAAAACCCTCTTTCTTCTTCTTCTTCTTGATCTTCTTCTCAGTTCTCAGTATCATCATGGAGGGGCTTCTTCAAGCTGCAAGTCCGTACCATCCCTATCCCTAGAGTTTCGTTTCACTGTTTCTTCTTCTCCTCTGCATTCCGATTACAAAATCCGCCTTCGTTTCCTCTTTGATTTTTTTTTTTTTTTTTTTTTTATGATCTTCTGTTAATTGATCTTGTTTTGGGTCATCAGAATCTGCAGCAGCACTGGAGCATCTACTGGAAGATGGAATACCAACGATTGTTGCGAATACTAGTTGATAGCATATTGCTGCAGCCGGAGGGAGTGTTAAAGTTCTTAAGTACTTGATTGAAGAGCTCAAACTTGATGTTGATGTCAAGGATGCACCAGGTATACTTTCAATTGACTTATTTCATTAGATTTCATGAATCTTATATGCTTGATTTTTTATTTTATTTTTTTTGTATTTTCCCCCTGTTCATGTCTGTTAGGGTTTAAGAGTTTGGAAATTGTTGCTTTTCGATTGATGTAATTGTAATGTTTTGGGGTTCTCCAAAACGTTTGTTGCCACCTTCATCTTCAACAATGTTTGTGTTTTGTTGTTCTGTATTTTGATTTTGTCTACAAATTTAGTGAAATTGAGAGGCTGTTTGTAGATTAGAAATTGATATTTGGGTTAATGTACTTCGTTGATACTTGATATGGATAGTTCACCATGACCACATTCGTTGATCATGGCATCTGACGCTTTAGTGCTACTGGAAATTATAGTTGATAGCATTAAAAGTGAGTAAACCTGAGTGACTGACTAGCCCCTAACTACGATTGTTAAAGTTTTCCTGTTCAAAGATGGGTGTTTATGAAACGAAAATGAGATGAGTGTTTGAGATTGCTAGAGCTTTAGTACTACTAATTGACATGTACTGCTAGAGCTTTAGTATTTCTTAAAATACTAATAATTGATGTATTTTGCAGGTGAAACTCCCCTATCCCGTGCAGCTATAGAAAGGCGATTGGACGCTGTGGAATACCCTCTTCAAATGGGTGCAAATCCTAAAATACCAGATGATTCAAATATAAGCCCTTTGCATCATGTCGCTATGAAAGGTAGGTTGCATTCCTTATTTGGACATCTTAGAGTAGCCTAAACGAGGTCCTAATGTTTTTTCGTGTTGCAGGGCATAAAGAAATCATACCTTTATTACTTTCAAAATGGTATTAACGTGGATGTTACGAATGATTTTGGATCACCGCTACGGAATGCTGCCACTGCTGGCGAACACGATACTGTTAAAGTTCTTCTGGATCATGGTGCTAATGTGAGTAGCATTTACCTTTTCCACATCAACAAATGTAGCTTTCTCTTTAGCATTTTCTCAAGTGATATCTAAATGGTAACCTGAATTTTATTCTGATTAGATGTGAACTGTTTGATCACACAGATGTTAATTTTTAATTGTGAATTAGATCTATTTAAAGCTAAATCCTCCATACATGATACCGTGAGCTCTTTGAAATAACTAAAAGCTTACGTTGTATCTGTAAGTTTCTGCAAGTGTGATCATAATACACCTCCTCTCTATGTACAATCTTGTTTCGTGTAATTAATAGCAACATAAAATCGCGCCTTTTACTTCCACAGTTTCTCCTTTTTTCCCTAAGCATGGGGGATCACTGAATCCACCTTCATTTTTCTTTGCAGCCTAATATGATATTCCATGGTACACTCCACTTCAGGCATCTATCCAATCTCGATCTTGCCAATGCGTGGAGCGTTTGCTGAAGGTAGAAATATTTTTCTACATTCTTGTTTGACTTTATTTACATCTATTTAGACTAGTTTGTATGGTTCAAATTATTACTCGTCGGTTTATGTACAGATTGTGTTAACTTTCTCCTTAATTTTTATCCATTCAAGCTAAATCTCTTTGTCTGAATTTCTGATGCATATTAGGGAACTTTCCATGTGTCTATTGGTTCCATTTCTCTTATGTGGGTCTTTTGGGAGTGTGTACAAACGGTGATGGTGTTTTCATCATACACGCATATCTTAGGATTCTTTGGTGCCTGCTTGTGGTTGCGGATGCCTCAATAGTATTTTTAGTATACCATGTCTGGGTTTGTAAAATTACCTAATGTGCCATGTCTGTAGGCAGGTGCCGACCCAAATTTTGGACCAGATGGAGTAAAAGCTCTGTTACTTGCAGCTGAAGGGGCAACAAAAATCATCAAGCTACTTGTTGCAGCTGGTGCAGATCCAAATGTTACAACTCAAGTAAGCTAATTATACTTTTGGTCTCTTCTCATTTAGTGGACATCATCTGTTGTAACTGACATGAAATGGTACATCTAACTTTTTATAGCGGTACTTAATTGGCGTCCCATTCGACTTTGTAATGCTCCATGGGCCACTTTGTCATGATTGATTATCTTGATTACTGCGTCCTTGAGCTAGAAAGGTGCAGCTTTCTTGATTCTCTGTTTAGTGTCCTGTCGCGTTTTCTTAATATGTAAACTATGAATGGTACATTGATGTCACTTATGGTCGTCTGGCTTATGAAAGTCTCATTTTCTTGTCACAGCATGGACTAAAGCCAATAGAACTTGCAGCTGTGAACGGTAATTGCAGAAGCGTTGAGATTCTTTTTCCGGTGACTTCTCGCATTCCATCATATGTTGACTGGAGCCCAGGTGGAATAATGAAGCATGCAAATTCTAAAAAGTTCAAAAAAAAAGGTAAATATAATGTGTATACCATTGAGGTTTTGAATACTGCCTTACATTTTGGGACAAAAATGACTTCACTATCTGGCTCGATGTCAGGTTTGTAGTATGTATGTCATATCAGTAACATTCTTATCATTTCATTTGTTTCTGTTGTCACTCAGCAGTTTCAAACTTTCATGCAATGCGGCTCATAAATGTGTAGTTCATAGAAACATTTTAAGCAAAACTAATGTATTAAATCTTCATTGAGTTGACAGGTGATCCATAAAACAGAGGAGAACTTTCTCGAGGCAAAATCAAGGGGCACATGTGCATTCCATAGGAAGGAGTACGGGATGGCAGTAAAATGGTACTCTGAGGTATGTGTATTTTAACCATAAACGTTATAAAATTAAGTGAGTAAATGAATTTTAAATCGATTTGAACCGGAAGGTGAAATAAGAACCCATACACCTTCCTTGTACAATGTATTGATTTTTAAGCATTCATGTAATCATATGCGATACAATTTGGGTCATTTGGGAAATCCAGGGGATATCCACATTTATAATAGAAATGTACATCTGTCAAATAATGATTTAGGAACATAAACATGGTACAAGCGTTCATTTTTCTCTTTGTCAGTACGTAAATTCACATATCTAGGCAGTTGTGTACTTACTTATTTCAAATCTATGTTCAAGTTTCAGAACAGTGCCTTCTTGTAATTTTAAGTCTCCACTGTACAGTTTTACACAAGACAGAAAGCTTTTCTGTCCTCTCAAATCATGGTCACTTAAGCCCAATCTCATATGAAACTTAAATATACGTCTCCATATTTTTTAATGTGTTGAAGCTGTTAGTTCAGAGGCACATGTTGTTCCTATAGTACAGTTAACTTGAGAAACTACCTTATCCATAATTTCCACATTGTCTTCCCATATCCTCTAAAATGGGAAATTGATCTTAAAAGGTTTTTGGGTTCTTAGCCTGTTTCTATTCAGGGTGTCTTGTGCTTTTTCTTTTTCTCCAAATGACGGGTCCATTGTCCCAATAATTTGTTTCAGGCCCTCGACATGATGCCTGGTGATGCAGCTGTACTGTCCAACAGGAGTATGTGCTATGTGTATTTAAACAAAGGAGACCTTGCTTTCGAAGATGCTACTCAATGCGTGTTTGCAAGACCAGACTGGCCTAAGGCATATTATAGGGCAGGCGTAGCACTCAAACTGCTGAATGTACATATTCATCACCTTGTCTCTTAATTTCTTCTCTCCTACTGATTATCCTTATTTAATAATCTTTGCTGTATTTGCTGCAGAGGCTTGATGATGCAGCAGATGCCTTCTTCGATGGTTTGAAAGTGGATCCCAAAAATAGAGAGCTTCAAAGTGCATTCAGGTTAGGTACCATTATACATTTATTACCAGTCTTACCATTTCATTTATTATTTCTAGTGTTCCTTAACAATTTTAACATTAGAACTGATTGGAGAGTGACATTTTGAACTGCTACATGTTGATTGATGACCAATTATCATTAACACAGTGAAGTTAAAACTCCAGGTTGATTGGGCTAGTGATTCTTGGTGGTGAATATGGTTTAGTCTGAGTCGTCTACCTTCAAGTAACAAAATACCGATGAATTTTGAAGATTTTCTTGCTATATATTCGATTTGACTTCAGGCCCTTCCACATGTTTCCACAAGAGGAGTATAGACCCTCATCTAACTAGACACTTGTAGTACTGGCAGGATCCAGTTCTCCTGAATCGTTGATTGAGATCTTAGATCCAAGTCGCTTTTTGTATGTGAAGTGCAACTACTTCACATTATGTAGCAACACAGAAGCATGATAGTCAGTCAGTTCTTATGATTTGTTTCTCATATTGATTGACTTTTTCTTATTCTATTTCGCACTCTTCTTTCTTACAGGGAGGTGACTTTAGACAGGTTGAAGGCCATTAATGTCCTGCTTTAGAATAGAAAGACAATGCATTCGTATATATGCCTGGAGATTCTGAAACATATTTTTTTTTTTTTTTTTTTATACTTTGTGTAAAAATTTAAAAACTTGCTAACATAGCTCTTGAAAGTATGTTAAAAGTCAGGTCTTTTGAAGCATCCAGCTAGTCTTCTTATGTCTGCTTAAACAACTTATTATGCTGTGAGGTTTCTTAGTACAAGTTTTTTTTGCTTTCTTAGAGCAATTCCTATGGAACGAACAAACCTAGAGTTTGTTCATTTTGATCCCACTATGGGATGAACAAACCAAGAAAATGGATGTTCAAATGAACAGATCTGTTCATTTGAACATCGAGTCACTCCACCAGACGCGCGTCTGCTCAAATGACATGCGCCATTACCAGTAACTCTGGCGTCAGCCAAGATGACGCCAGAGTTTTCACTTCAAACGCGCGATTTAGCAAAAGTAGCGTGCGCCCCTTCTTTAAACGCCCATCAGTTCTTGCATTATTTTTATACAAATCCAACATATACAAAACAATATAATAATTGGTAGTGAGGCACACTAATCATGAGATTATAAAAGAAAGAATAAGAAACTTAAAAAGATGGGACACCAATCATTAAACACAGAGTTTTATATTAAATTTAGTATTTTAATAAATTAAAAAACATATTTATTTTTAGGGTGTTTTTAACGTGTATACCCGTATACACGATTAGCATTTATGATTTCCATTGGTTTTATAATTTTCTGTATCGTAAACATAACTTTTTTTATTTCGAAATTCAGCTGATAACTATGGCATTTTTGCCGGAACTACCCTTCGTGGGCCCAACATGAGATACGAATATGCTTAGTCCACTTACGGCCGTATCTTTCTATCAGTCCCATCTTTCTTCTGTCCTTTCTCCTCGTAGCTATCGCCGGAAACTCATTAAAATCTTTAAAAACAAAATTGAAACCATGTTGTTCAAAGTAGAAACTAATTAATTTTCATCTTCTATTTCATTTTTTTCTCTTGATTTTCCCATGATCCCATCCTTTTGTTACTGCCACAGTAGATTCTCATACCAAATGTGGAAATTGTTAATCTTAGCCAAGAATGAAGGATGAATGATTTGAGTGTGTTGATGAAATGATTTGAAATTGGTTATAAGATAATTAGTCTTGTTGTAAAGCAATCAAAAATATTAATGGAATAAAAGGAGGATTCTTATGAGCTGGATCAAAAGGATGTTGTTTAAAAAGGAAACTGTGCATGGACTTGTTTAAGGTAATAGACAGAAACAGTCCGCTAAATGAGATCTTTACTTTTGGAATTAAGATTTTTGACTGAGATTTTTGTGTCCTTTCCTCAATCCATTTATTTCTTCGTCTCTTCTCATGTCACGGTTACTATGGCGAAAAAATCATATCAGTTCTTTTAGAATCAAATCCACCTTAACCTTGACAACCAAAACAAATCTACACCATTTTTTTTGCTATCACAGATTCACAGTTACCATAAAAAAAATGGAGAAGAAGAAGATAGAAAAAAAAGAAAAGGAAAGAATGAAGAAGAGAAAAATCGGGAGGAGAGATGACCATGATCATATATTATTAATTTATTTCTCTCATTAATACCATCGGAGGATATTTTTGGAACAAAATCTCAATTATAGAAAAATTCCCTTAAATTTAGGTTAGCTATTAATTTAGTAACAAATTTCTTTTTCCAATGTAACTAAATACCGGATATACCCCTGTTAACTTGTATACGGGTATACAAGTTAACAGAAACCCTTATTTTTACTTTCAATGAAACTAGATCAGTGGGCGTCTAGTAAGTGAGCGCCCGCGTCACAACCAAAGTCGCCCGAGTCATGACCCAAAACGCCCTCGTCATCCCTTAGAACACGTGTTTACTGTGATGACGTCCTACGGTTTCCCATAGTGGAAAACCCAGTTTGGCCATCCACCTGGCCGAACAAATTTTGGTATTTGGCCATTGCCATAGGAATTGCTCTTATTTTTCGTGAATAAAAACTCATAAAATTTGTGTAGGACTTTTCAATGCTATGGATAGCTTTAGGATGTCGATTGTTATACCTAGTCATTTTTTATTTCCTGCACTAGGCTTGTTTTGTAACATTGATACTTGAGCTTGGTGAATGCATATGACTAAAGGAGAAAAAGAGATGTGCACGGATATTTTAAGGTGTACATGTAGCTGTAGCTGCAGCTGCAGCTGCTTCCCAATCGATAAGCAATACTATTGGTATAACAGCTCATCTAGGGATGCTTCTCTAGTTGTAAATATTATTTTTGTTTCAAAATGTGTATCTGATCTCAAATCAAGCCGTGTATTCGTGTTTGTTTTTGTTTTGTCATGGCCATGAGGCTTTAACTTGACAAATTTACATGTGAAAATCTAAAAATTGTAATACCAAATACCAATTATCCCTTGCAAACAAACCACAAGACCTAGGCACCCTTCACAGCTAACGTGGCGCCACCTGAAATTACACCATTAGACTAATTCCATGTAGCTTTGGCAATTTCTGTAAACAATGGATAGTTTTTGGTTAAGGCATAAATAGTTTTTGGCATAGGCTACTAGAGTTTTTCCATTTTATTCATTTTCTATCTTTAGGACATGGAACAAATTGAAAAAACAATGGTTAAGAAACAAATTAATTACTGTACTTAAATGTTATGTGGAAGAGTCTGTCAGACAGGCCATTAGTGGTGTGGTTGGGGGTCTTGTCAATAGACGTCTTTATTAAGATGCTCTGTGGATTGCGTGTCGGGTTGCTCTTAGCTTGCATCATAGTACTTTGGTACAGAGTGAACTATGACCAGGCATTTTCGGGAGACAGATGAGGAATTTGATTTCTGCTGCAAATAATTTTTGAAACAAAAACAATAAAAAAAAAACTGTCAGGACATACCGTGACCGGCTAGGTAGAGTAGAGACTCGACGAGTCAACATCCAACCGTTTCACTCTGTACGGTACAGTCTTTGATGCGTCTTTTCATGATTTTGTCCTCCACCGCTTCAAACCCTCTACTCCTCCTCCTCTCACTTCATCTCATTTCCCCAAAACAAAAACCCTCTCTTCATCTTCTTCTTCTTCTTCTTGTTCTTCCCCAACCATGGAGAATTGTATTTCAAGTCCGTACTGTTCTATAGCCCTATTAAGAGTTTTCTTTCACAAATTTTTTTTCTCTTCATTTCCACTACTGTACTGTACCTCGTAATAAATCTCTTTGTTTCTTTGTTTACAGCTTCTATCTTTCTCGATGCTGCTCGTCATGGCGAACTAGAACAATTCAAGAGTAAAAATCCTTGTCTTGATTTTTTTTTTTTTTTTAAGGATTTCTTGTGTTTTTGATGGTTTTCGGTTAACTATTTGATCATCTTTGTTTTGGATCAGACTATGCGGCAGCACTAGATCCTTCAAATGGAGAAGCAATAATTGAGAATACTAAAGATGGAGTTGGTAGACGAGCTCTTCATACTGCTGCTGCCGGAGGGAATGTTCAAGTTCTCAAGTACTTGATTGAAGACCTGAAACTGGATGTAGATTTCAAAGATGGAAGAGGTATAATATTAATTGGGTGGAATTATGTTAGTTTCGATGCTTCTTATTGCTGATACTGCTCATGTCTCCATATATATGCTTGAATTTGGAATTGGAAATTGGTGTTTTTTGGTTGCTGTATTGGTCATATTTTGATATCTAGAACGTTTTTACAAGCTTAGGTTGTATGATCTTCATCTATGTTTGTTTTCTTCTTGCTTTTCCTGAGGGTGTTTTGAAATTGGGTAATAGAAGTTGACACAGACATTGTTAAGTGGGGTAATCTGACATTGCTGGTAAGAATAGTCTACTTGAGCGGGTGTGACACCACATTTCTTGATTACACCTTCTAAAGCTTTAGTAGTGCTAATAAAATTTAAAGCTGATAAGCTTAAAATTGAGTAACTGCCTCCAATGGATGATTTTTAAAGTTTCGCAATGAAAATGAAATGGGTGTTTTCGATTGAAGAGTAGGTGTATGGCTAACACATGGCTGAGTGGGTTAATGCATTTCAACGGTAAGATGTTGCGATATCAGTGCATACATCCTGTTCGTAATGACTTCTAGAGCTTGCATACTGTAATTGAAGTTAAGGTTGATATTCTTAAAAATCGGTTAGCACGAGATTGTGTAATTGATACAGTTTGCGGATACGTGTTTTGCAGGTAAAACTCCCTTATCCTGGGCAGCTAAAAAAGGGCGCTTGGCTGCTGTGGAATATCTTCTTGAAATGGGTGCCAATCCTGAAATACCAGATGATTCTAATACAGGTCCTTTGCTGTATGCCGCTTGGAAAGGTAAGTTGCGCTCTAACAGATCTGGTAACTTTCCAAATGTGTTATTCATGATATCTTAGAGTAGACTAAATGAGGTCCTGATGGTTTTTTGTGTTGCAGGACATAAAGATGTCCTACCGTTGTTACTTTCAAAAGGTATTGATGTGGATGTTAGGAATGAACTTGGCTCAGCGTTAGAACTAGCTGCCGGCAATGGCTACAACGATACTGTTAAAGTTCTTCTGGATCATGGTGCCAATGTGAGTAGCAATCTTACCTTCCTAAACAGGTGTGACTTTCCGTTTAGCAAATACTCAAGTTATCTCTAAAGTGTAACCTAAACTTTATCCTGATTAGAAGTGAACTGCTTGATCACGGCGTATGTTTATCTTTTGTTATGAATTGGATCTATTTTAAGCTAAATCCTCTATTCATGATAGAATATTAGAATGCATGTACTAAGCTCTTATGGTATAACTAAAAGCTTGCATTTCCTGTATTTGCTGAGTTGAATCTCTGCGTAATTTGCTCCATAAGTTTTTGGCTTTCAGCTTACTTGTCTAGTATGTTTATACTGCATCCCCTATCTCGTACATACCTGTTACGTTAAAACAATTATCACATAAACCTACCTTCTGTTTTATCTTTGCAGCCAAATTTGGTCTTCCATGATGCATATACTCCACTTCAGGCATCTATCCGTACACAATCCTGGCAATGCATGGTGTCATTACTGAAGGTACAAATATTTTTCTACATTCTTGTTGGACTAATTAACATCAGTTAAGACTAGTTTGTATGATTTCAGATGTATGTGAAGGAACTTTCCATGTTTCTCTTGGTTCCATTTCTTTTAAGTGTGTCTGTAGGGAGTGGTGATGGCGTTTTCATCATACATGCCTATCTAAGGATTGTATGGTGTTTCTTGTGTTTGTTGGGTGTCTCAGTATGTTTATCATACCATTTTTGGGTTAGTAAAGATATCCTATATAACTTGTCCCTGTAAATATTTTTTCATCTGTGTAGGCAGGTGCTGATCCTAATGTTGGACGAGAGTGTAAGCCTCTAACTATTGCAGCTGATGTGGGGGAAATACAAATCATTAAGCTGCTGGTTAAATATGGTGCTGATCCAAATTCTACAGATCATTTGGTAAGCAGATTATACATTCGCTTGCTTTTAATTATTGCCCATCATCTGTGGGCCACTGTGAGTCGGATGATCAAAGGGATTGATTACTTGATCCTTGCACTATGGTTGTCTGGGTTTTGAAACTCAACTTTTTCTTGTCGCAGTTCGGGCTAAAGCCGATAGAACTCGCTGCTGTTAAAGATAACTGCCCAGCTGTTGAGTTGCTTTTTCCTGTGACATCTCCTATTCCATCATATGTTGACTGGAGCATAAATGGAATAATGAAGCATGTAAATTCTATGGAGTTTAAAATAAAGGTAAACACAACAGTTATTTTTCTTTTAATTTTGAATAGTGGCTTAACATTTTTGGGCCAAAATGACTTCGTTATCTTTTCACTGTATTACTGTACATCAACTATTACTAGAAATCTGGATCGTTATTAGGTTTGTCGTATGTATGGCATTCCAGTAACATTCCTATCGTCCATACTTGTATTTGTTGGCATTCAACAGTTTCCAACTTTCACGAGTCGAAGCTCATAAATGTGTCATTTTAGAAAGTTTTGAAGTACAATGTATTGTATTAAATTTTTATTACTGACAGATGATTCTTAAATCAAATGAGATGTTTCTTGAGGCAAAATCAAGGGAACAAGTGCGTTTCATCAGAAGGAGTATTTGCTGGCAGAATACTGGTACTCGGAGGTACCTTTTTTTTTTTTAACCGGAAAAACTATAAAGTTATGCATTTAAATGAATTGTAGTTTCACTGATAGCTTTTAAATTGAAGGTGAAATATGAACCCGCATACCTTCCATGTATACTGTGATGCCTTTTGGATTTTTGGGAATTGCGGGGAACATCTTCTTTTATACTAGAATGCCTCTGCCAAATCATGATCTTGGACCGAAATAGGATACAAGCCTCCATTTTCTTTTGTCAGTATATTAATATGTATTTTCTTTTCCACAAGAAAGATAGTTTCTCTGTTCTTTCAAGTCTCATCTCAATTGATGTTTTATGCAGAAACACATGTTTATCCTGTAGTGGAGTTTAAATGGGAAACCACACATATCTGCAATTTCCGCATTGTCTTTGCATACTCTCAAACTTGAAAATTGATCTTAAAGATTTTTTCCTTCTTAGTCTATTTCCTTTGAGCTGCTTTATGAGTTCTTTTACTCCCATTGATGGGTTGAGCTATTTCTTTTTCAGGCCCTCGTAAGGAAACCTGGTGATGCAGCTGTGCTATCCAACAGGAGTTTGTGCTATATCTATTTGAATAAAGGAGATGTTGCCTTGGAAGATGCTGAACAATGCGTGTTGGCAAAGCCAGGCTGGCCAAAGGCTCATTATAGGAAAGGAGTAGCACTCAAACTTCTGAATGTACATATTTGTCAATTTTCCTTGTCTATTAATTTCATTTATTTTTATACAAATAAATCCTTTTTGATAATTTTGCTGCACTTGGCGCAGAGGCTTGATGATGCAGCAGTTGCCTTTTCCAATGGTTTGAAACTTAATCCTGAAAACAAAGAGCTTCAAGATGCATTCAGGTTAGGTACCCTTACATTTTTACCAGTCCTACAATTTCATTTATTACTTCTAGCATTCCTGCTTGGCAAGTATATCAATAGAACCCTGAACCTCTCCTGATTGGCGAGTGAAATTAAATTGCTAGATGTCGATCAGATGACCAATAACCATCAGCACAGTTGAGTTAAAACGCTGTGGTTAAGATGGTTTAGTCTGAGTCACCCGGTCTTCCCAGATATTGTGGACAAGTATATCCTTCTTTCCTTTTTTTAACTAGAAAAAATATCGATAAATTTTGAAGATTTTTGCTATACATAGTTTTCCTCCACTTGTTTCCACGAGAAGCGTATAGACCCAAATGTAAATTGGATTTAGAGCGACTTGCTTAAATTGAGATAAATGCTTAATTAAAAGACGGTCGTAGTTCTCTGGCAGGGTTCAGTGCCTCTTAAATTGAGGTCTTCTTAGGCCTAAGTCACTCAAGTATGTGAATGTGTAACTAGTGTGTATATTATGTCGAACACAGAACCACGATATTCAGTTCTTATGATTTCCTTTTTTGTATTATTTGACCTTTACTTATGCGATTTCACTCTTGTTTCTTACAGGGAGGTTTCTTTAAACAGGTAGAAGGCCATCAATGTCCCACTTTTTTTGTGATAGAAAGGCATGTCATTGGCATATATGCTCGATATTCCGAAATTATAGTCTTTTGTCAGGTTCTGTGAAAAGTTTTAGAACTTGCTAACGTAGCTCTTGAAACCGAAAGTAAAAAAATTAGGCTAGTCTTCTCATAACCAACTTTAATGCTGTGAGGTTTCATCTGTAAACAAAATCTCTCTTTTGTTTTCATCTGTAAACAAAATCTCGTAAAAAATTGTGTTGGTCTGCTTAATTCTATCAAACACTTTAGAAGGCCAATTTTTAGATTGGTAGTTACGTATATTGTAGGCTACTCAATTTTGAGAGCCTGCTCTAGCATGAAACTGTAACAATGCGTAAAACTAGTAAATTAGAGGAAAGAAAATGCATCATTCTATCTCAAAGCACATCTAGAGATGTTTTGATTTTTTTCCTCTAATTGCTGTTATTTTCTTTTGTATTCTCGGCCTTTTTTGTTTGAAAGTGCATGTTTGATTCTAGAGGCCCCTAAATATTGTCTATCGAAGATGTTTAATGAAATGTGCAGTGCCACCGTTCAGTGTTCAAATATAGTACGAGCCAGCTACTAGTGTTCTTGCCGAATGAACTTGTTTCTTTTTAGGACGGATGAGGAAGTATGTTTTCTTCATAGTGGAATTGAAATGTCACCAGATCGCATCTTCCACATGTTTGTGTCGACTTTTCTAGACATACACATTCATCTGGTTTTAAGATGTTCAGGTTATAAAAAAGTTCAAAATCTGTTTTCATGTAGACTAGAAAACCACTTGCACAATGAGTTTCCACAACAAAAATCAATGTTCAGTGTGTTTTACATCCTTCATGACAAAATTAAATTTCTTCAGACCAACCGGTCCGGTTCACTGTTTTAACTCGGAAACCTTGGCGCGTCATCATTTTATAAAAAGTTAACAAACACTTTTCTTCTTCTCCTCCTGCACATTTCCCCAAGCAAAACTTCTCTTCATCTTCTTCCTCTCTCGCCATGGAGTTTGTTGCGTCTGCAGGTCAATAGTCCGTACTATCTGAAACCATGTTTCACACTTTTTCCCTGTTTAATTCATTTCCTCTTTTGATAAAATCCGTTTGTTTCTTCTTTGTTTTTACAGCTAAGATCTTGCTTAATGCTGCTGGTGCTGGTGAACTCGAACAACTCAAATTCATCAATGATTTTCTTTAATTATGGATTCATTTGTGTTCTTGATGATGATGTTGTTGATTTGGGATCAGGATTTGGGAGCACTAGCTCGTGTACATGGAGACGGAGTACAAGCAATATGGAGGGAGAGTGTTAATCTTGTTCTCAAGAGTCAAGTACTTGATTGAGGATATGACAGTCGAAATTGATGTCAAAGATGGTAAAGGTATACTGAATTGTTTAGATTTGATGATTCTAGGTGGTGAATGATGTAGCCCTTAAAAGTAATTTGGGGTTGAATTTTGTTTTTGCGGTTATTTCTCTCTTTAGGGTTTAGAGTATTTGGAATTGGAAATTATTGTTTTTGTCATTGTTATGTCTATATTTTTGATTTTTGTTTTGTATTGTTTCTTCTGTTTTCTTTTTTATCTCTATCACTGTAGTGTAGTGAAAATAGTGAAAATTGGATATTAGATGATGATGAAGATGGTGCCAACATGGGTTAATAAACTTTGTTGGTTCAAATAGTGCACATGAGCATGTTACCGCATTTCTTGATGATGGATTCAGAAGCTTTAGTATAAATAGAATTTAAAGTTGATAAGCTTAAATATTAGTCATATCATACCCTTTTTACTTTCAAGGCTTATTTGTTGGAATGCTAGACTGTCTGATCATAATACACTATCTATGTACATTTTTGCTACGTGAAATCAATATTAACATAGAATCATTCCTTTTGCTTCCATAGTTTTTTTTTTTTTCCTCTAAGCAAGGGGATTACTGAATCTATCTTCTGTTCCATCTTGGCAGCCTAATTTGGTCTTCCATAATATGTTTGCTCCACTTCATGTATCTGTCCGTTCCCAATCCTTGGAATGCACGCAGCATTCACTGAAGGTAGACATATTTTTCTACATCTGTTTTGGACTTTATCAACATCTCTTTAGACTAGTTTGTATGATTCGAACTGTTACTGTTCGTATTATGCACAGTTTATGTAAACCTTTTTTCCTTTTTTTTTTTTTTTAATCCATCAAGCTAAGCTTCTTTTCTTGACTTGCGATGTATCTTAGGGAACTTTCATATTCATATTCAAATCTTTCGGCATCTCTATAGGCTGGAGCTGATCCAAATGGTGGACCAGATGGAATGAAAGTTCTGACATGTGCAGTTGAATTAGGGGAACGCAAATCATCAAGCTACTGGTTGAGGCTGGTGCAGATCCAAATATTACAGATATAGTAAGCTAATTATACTTTGTATCTCTGTTCATTTAATGGTGATCATCTGTTGTAAGTGACATAAATTGGTACTTGAAACTTTTTATACTGGTACTTAAATGAGTCATTTGACTTTAAAATAAGCTCCATGAGCCACTTTGAGATAAGCAATCAAACGGATTGTCTTGATTACTGCGTCCTTGGGCTAGAAAGGCAACTTTATTAATCCTGTGTTTGGTTTTTTCTTTCGTTCTCATAATATGAAATGAAACAGTGGTGCACTAGGAGATGATTCACTGAATCACCTATGGTTGTCTAGCATTCTATCTTATGGAATTCAACTTTTCATGTCACAGCCGGATTAAAGCCAATAGAAGTCGCAGCTTTTAACGGTAATCGTCGAGGTGTTGAGATTCTTTTTCCGGTGACTTTTTCTCTTATTCCATCATACGATGACTGGAGCATTAATGGGATTATGAAGCATGTAAATTCTAAGAAGTTCGATAAAGAGGTAATTGAAATATGGTTGTTTTGAGGTTTTGAATATTGTCTTAACATTTTGGGACCAAAATGACTTCACTATCTTTTCATTGGCATACCATTAACGTTCCTATCATTTAATACTTGTTGGCAGTCATGTATGCTTATTTCAGAACCTATGTTTAAGTTTCAGAACAGTGGCTTTTCAAGTCTCAACTGCACAGTTTTACGGTAGAAAGATAGCTTCTCGCCGCTCAAATCATTGTCACCTAAGCTTAATCTATATAAGCAACTTAACTGTACATTCCAGTAGATGTTATAAAATTGGTACTTGCTTTAATTCATTCGGGAGGCGCATGCTTCTCCTTGGTGGAGTTAGGATAGGAACCACTCATATCCAGAACTTCCACATTGTCGCTGGATAATATTTTCAAATGTGGAAATTGATCGTCAAGGTTGTTCTGTTCTTGGTCTATTTCTTTCAAATTAATTGTCTTACACGAGTATTATTTTTCTGTCTCATAGATGGGTTGATCGCTTTAGTGTTTTTTTTTCTTTCAGGCCCTCCAAATGAAACCTGATGATGCAGCTGTCCTTTCCAACAGGAGCTTGTGCAATGTATATTTAAATAAAGGAGATCTTGCTTTTGAAGATGCTACCCAATGCTTGTTGGCAAGACCAGACTGGCCTAAGGCGTATTATAGGGCAGGCGTAGCACTCAAACTGCTGAATGTACATATTCGTCAATTTTTCTTGTCCGTTTGTTTTTTTCTCTTCTTTTTATTTAAAAAAAAAATAATTATCCTTTTTGATAATATTTGCTGCATTTGCGCAGAGGCTTGATGATGCAGCAGATGCCTTTTCCAATGGTTAATTAGTGTATATCGTGTAGAACACAGAACCATGATAGTACATTCAGCTTGTTTCTTAAATCGTGATATATAGAGGATTAAAAGGCTATAGTAGTAATGGCAGTGGCAGGGTTAGGTTCTCTGAATCAATGATTGAGGTCTTCTGTGACCCAAGACGTATTAGTATGTGAATGTTTAACTAGTGTATATCGTGTAGAACACAGAACCATGATAGTGAGTTCTTATGATTTCCTTTTTTGTATTATTCGACCTTTTCTTATTCGATTTCACTCTTGTTTCTTACAGGGAAGTTTATTTCAACAGGTAGAAGGCCATCAATGTCCCAATTTTGAAATCCTGTTCTGGGCTTTTCTTGTTGAAACAACCATAACAATGAAACTTGAGTTTTGGAATTGATATATCTAGATTTGGTTCCACAAAGGAATGCTTGTACAAGGCTAGTGAAATGAAGCATTCACTTCCACATTTCAAACGTGAATACTTAGTTTCTCTACTAGGTAAGTCGCGGTGAAAACCAACGATTCACTTGACCCAAATAACGGTGAAAACGGTATTTCCCTTGCCTTCGAGTGATAATGTCGTCCATTGTTCACTCAGTTTTGATTGATTAGCCTTACTAATTTTATTACACTTAATTAGCATGCTAAGGATGCTCCGATCGCAACTCTTCCTCGCCAAGAATAAATTCGTCCTAAGCCTTTTGCAGCCGGTTTCATTTCCAAGCTAGCACCACCATTATTCAAGTACTGGAAATGCATAGGATGTTAAGTCTAAGAAGCAACTTATAAAAGATCAATCTATCACATGAGCCATATTTATTATGTTGAAAAAATTATGGCAGTTATTGTTGTGACCCGAGATTTAACCCCTTAAACTATCAAAGCAATCTTATAGTTGTAGTAGATTTTTCAATAATATGGCAATGATAAAATTCCATGGCAAGGTTCTGACTATTTTTCAAAAGAAAATGAATCTTTTGCCGTCTGGAATTAATATGTTCATCGTCACTAAAAATGGCAGTGGACTGTTCTATTTCACCGGCACACAAGTGGCCGTTGCATCTCACCATCACCTACATGATAAAGAAATTCTGTATTCACGTTTTTATTGTGAACGTGAATTTTTCATTTCTCTTCTACTGGTGTGAGAGAACCAATTGATTTTTTCTTTTATAAAGATAAATACAAAAGATAATGAATCATGATTTAATCACTTGGATACCTACAAATTTTCTTTTCTAGGAAACTTTTGTGCTATATTTGAAAGCACATATTCACAAAGTGTTTCATTTGATTTTCTTGGTTTTGTTAGCCTGGCTAAATTGGGGCCTATGGATTTTTCCATCCACCCCACAAAGAATGATAAGGGGTGTCTAAATTTGATGAAATTACCATTTTACCCTCTATCAAATATTAATACTACTAATTTGTCCCCATTAAATCCTAATCATAAAATTAAAAATTAAAAATTAAAATCAAAATCATAAAATTTAAAAACTAAAATCAAAATCATAAAACTAAAATCATAAAATTAAAAACTAAAATCAAAATCAAATTCATTTCCATCTCCACTTCAACATCTTTGCTGCTGGTGGATCGTCGAAAGGAACTCCCAAGAAGAAGAAAATCATCAGTCCACCCCCTGAGGCACTCTCTACTTGTAATAATACCCCCCTTGGATATTTAGTCACTGGAGATGAGAAAATAATGCAACAATATGCAAATGATGCATGGAAAATTGGGTCTGCTAATCTGGAGGATCTGAACCAGGTGGAAGAAGAAGAGGTAGAGGCACTGCCAATTCACGGTGAAGGAGAAGAAGGTGCAGTAACAGATCCACAAAAACATCATGAGAAAGCGGAAATACTGGTCACACAGCGAGCTAGATATCTGGTGGTCAAAAACTCAGATGCAGACAAAGGAAAAGATGCAAGAGGAGATAAAAAATTGCATTGTAAGGAAGACACAGGGAAGCACTGCAATTAGGATCGATGGCACAAACAATCTTCTAAGGAAAACTGGAGCTGAACCCACCAATGAAAACCCTTCCCCATACCGTTTACCCCACCAAATGATGATAACTTCACCAATACCCCAGAAAAATCACCCCACTCCAGCCAGAGAGTCTCAAAGAGTCACTGAGGAAGGTGTACGTCTGCGGAGGAAAAGCTTATCCCTCGCCAACACTATCTATAAACTGCAACAAGAAGCCAAAAGCCGTGACAAAGGTGAGCAACAGGAAGAACAAAAGCAGACCAGCCAGGTAAAAACTCTCTCCAGCATTTTGTCGAACACTCGACTTTGATTCTTGCTCAATTTTTCTAAAAATGTTTGTTATAGAAATGAAATTCTCCATCTGATCGGTCGAGAACTAGTCATAATTAGGATTTTATTTTACAATCAAAACAAACCCCGCATACCTTGTGTATTGGATATTTTTTTGGAAACCTCTCGGAATCGAAACAACCCACTCACCCCGAAGATCATTCACCTCTGAGCTTCCCTGCCACCGAAGATACATATAAAACCCCCTTTCACCCCCTCAGAAATTTCTCTACAAACCAAATCTCTTTGGACTGCCTAAATCATCAGCAAGTTCATCCTTCTCTGTTCAAAAAACCTCCCTCCAAAAAACCAAACCCCCCCAGTTTACATAAACCTCCACAACCCATTTGCATAGCTCTCAACATCTTAGCCTGGAACTGCCAAGGACTGGGCAAACTAGCCACCCAAAATCATCTCAAACAGCTACTAAATGAGCACACCCCTGATATATTATTCCTCCAAGAAACCAAAAATAAGCAGCCATTCATAAAATCTTTCCTCCTCCAAGTGAAATACCAAAATATGGAGATTGTTAACCCCACTGGTGTTATAGGAACCGCAGGAGGATTAGCTCTAGCCTGGTCTAGCAAAGTATCCCTCTCAGTTGTGAATAACACAGATAGTCAATTGGATGTAATAGTCACTTGTAAAGTTAGCGAAAATGTATGGATGCTATCCGGAACCTATGGGTGCCCCTATCGATTGAGAAAAACACACTAGTTGGGAGTACTTCAAAAAGTTGGCCAGTAATGTTGAAGTACCTTGGCTAGTTCCGGGAGACTTAAATTTTACTCTCACTTCTGAAGAAAAAAGGGAAGGAGTAGTGGTGGATCAAACTGAGAGTCTCTTTTTCAATAATCTAATAAATGAAGCTGACCTTATGGACCTAGGTTTTGTGGGATACCCTTTTACCTGGTCTAACAAAAGGGCAAAACAAGACTTTGTGGAAGCCAGACTAGACAGAGCCCTAGCTAACCCTAGATGGTTGAATCTCTACCCAAGAGCGCTAGTATACCACCTAACTCCGTTAGGATCAGACCATAGACCCATTCTGATTAGAACTACCCGTCTTTGGAAACATGGAGCGAAACCATTCAATTTTTTTGGTGTCTATATGGAAGAGCCATCCTGTTTTCAAGTTATAGAGGAAGCTTGGGACATAAACCTAGGAGGCTCAACAGCTTTTCAAGTCACGTCTAAACTCAAAAATGTGAAACAAAAAATAAAAATCTGGAATAGAAAATGTTTTGGAAATATCCAACAAAACATCAAAAAGCTCAACCAAAATCTTACCCATGCTAAAAGTAACCTCAATATCCAAGACAATAACCCAAGAGTAGTGAATATCCAACAAGACCTGGAAAAGTGGTACAACTATGAAGAAATCTTTTGGAAAACCAAAGCCACATACAATAACCTTCATCTAGGAAACCAGAATACGGGTGTTTACGGGTGAAAACTACTCCTGCAGAATTTGGTAATTTGGGGTGTGGATGAGGAATGAATTTAAACCTTAAACAAATGCCTTTGCGCGGTGAGTGCTTGTAGATTCGAGAGATCAATCTATGCAAGTCCGGCCTAAACCAAGAAATGGCCGTTCGGACTTGTTCCGGTCACAAAGTGACGGAGATGGGGTTGATCTTAGGGAGGGAAGCGAAGAAGGTGTTGAGATTATGAAGGTGTAGACTTGCTTATGACTTGTAACAGGAAAGTGAACAATCTTACGATTGGTGGAAGCGTGCTCCAGGTGTTTTCTTGTTGTTTTTCTCTTGTTGTTTGGAAATAGGGCGGAGAACCTATTTATACAAGTCATTGAGTCTTATTCACGTCTCTCGTGGGAAGTGGAGGAAGTGGAGTGATGGAGTAGTGAAGTTGTGCGTTGGTGATACACGACCAGCCTTGCCCACTTCTCCTGTTCATCTCTAACCATCCATGACTTCCTAACACGTTCTTGTGATGGCGCGTTGCACGCTGCACGTTGTAAACCGCCAGACCAATACCCCAGTATGTATCCCCCCAGTTTGTGACATGATTGATGTATGGAATGTGTGGATCGTGGATCCACGAAAGATAGCATGTAATTCGAATTGAATAACTGTGTTATTCAGGAAGTCGATACTTGTGAAGTATCGTGTGTATTTTATGCAGGTACTGCATCATGGTGTGGTAAAGTGATGGGTAATGACACCTCACTAACCAATTAACTCCTGACCAGGGCTGTATAACCAAGCTGGTGAAGTTGGACGGATGAGATGATCTTTGAGACACTCATCTGCGACCAGATTGATGAAGTTAGGGTTTTGAAGAGGTGCTACAGCATCACTCTTGACTTGGTCGAAACCAAGCATGGGATACAACTTTGGCCTAATTGACCATACATGCGTGTAGATGGCATGATGGTGTAGGCGCCTATACCCCATTACCTCATGAAAGTATGATCCGGGTCACTCAATTCATCCTGTGAAATCGAGTGGTCGAGATCGTATTTGCGACAAAAACTAGTGCCGCAAGGGCCGCACGTCACGCCCTCTTCGGGCGCACGTTCCAAGACGACCAATCTTGGTCGGTCTTGGTCGATTGGCCTGGTGTGAAGGTGATAGGCTGGTGTTTCGCCTATACCAATATCCATGAAAAACGTGATCCCGAGCCATCCAAATCGTCCGGCGAAGTTGAGTGGTCGAGATCGGTTTGCGGTTTGGGAGGTGTGACCACGCTAGTTTGAGCGTGCGTTTTAGATTATCCAGGCATGATATGCCTTGGCCGATCGGGTTAAGGAATAGATGGGTCCACGGTGGTCATCTTTGGTATGGCCGGACTCCGCTTAATCTAATCTTGGACCCTCCATTCATGCCGGAGAAGATGGACGCTCGTGATGCTCAAAACCCTAATTTTTGGGTTTCAAAGCCGTGCGTCATCTCTTGTTTGGGCGACGATTTTGTCACGACCAAACATGGTTGGTCTTGACCGAGTGGTCAAGTGTGTAGGCGGGCCCGCGGTGATCGTGTTGACATGCTCTGGGCCCTTTGAATCTACATCTACACCCTCCATCTATACCCGCGAAGATGGATGGTTGAGACTGTTTTGCGACACATGTAATATGCCGCAAACCCTAATTTAGGGTTTTCCGTCCATAATGCTTGGTATGAACGTTTTTTGGCAAGCTAGGCCAATGGCCGACCGTGCGGGTTCCGCATTGGTTGGCGGTGGATATTCCATATAGCAGGGGTGATGGAATTGATCTGGGTCATCCAATCATGCTTATGGAGTTGGATGACTGCGATCATATCCGGACTGATACGGTCAATCCGGATGCTCAATCGGGCTAGTATAACACACCGAGAGGGGCTCAATCGGGCTAGTATAACACACCGAGAGTCGGCACAGACTTTATTTCGTACATGGTTTCATTATAGTGCTTGGAGGTTCGTGTTACTCTGAAGAGTAATACTGGTCGTCATGCCACACCGATAATGATCTTGGAAATACAAGGGCGATTAGAAATTCACGAGGATGGGATTGTTGCCACATGCTCCAACTGGAGGAATTTCATGTATTCACAGAATGGGATTGTTGCCACATCCTCCATTCTTAGTGAATTAAGTGAGGGAGTATCCAACACTTATTAATGGCTTTATCTTTTACAAGATGTCAGCGCATAATTATTTTCTGGTTTTTTACAATTTTAACTTTAAATGAAAATCCACCATCAACAATAAGTCCCCTTCCTAGTACATAATGGTTACACTGTTGTGGGGTAGGCATGAGATGGTGACATATACAAACGTAAGGAGACAAAATAAAAGAAGTCTACCTGGAGGGATTCTGGCCATGGGCAATCCTCCATACGTGCGTGACCAAAGGCCTTTGATGAGCCGGCTTTCTCCCTTAGGTGTTTGAGTTTGAATAGGATTCTTCTTTTACTGGGATCCTGGGCGTGGGTGCTTGCACACCGCTGGTTGAATCGCTCGTATCCAAATGCTCTTCTGATTCTTGATTAGGGTTCAAAAGAAAGCCTGACTTGGTCGGTGTTGAATCCTCGCATATCGGGCGCCGTAATCGTTTTAGGGTTTTCTCAGCATATATGCAGGTGTAGAGGTTTTGAACCATTTTTACGATTTTTCAATAGGGCTTTCCCGCAGAAACTCCGTTTCCTCATCATGTCGAACAACAGTGGATCGTATTCTTCATACCATCCAAGATCTTCCGTTAAACGTGCACGACCTGCACACCGAGCTTCATGATCAATCCCACCCTTTCGTGTTCTCCGAGTCAAGAAGATCATACCGGTTTGTCTCTTTTTCCTTTCCTGAACCATTGCTTGTTCGTCATAATGATCAAGTATATAATCCCTTCATTCTTGCAGAGATACCCTACCGGAACATGTGTGACGGTTATTGATGATGATGAGTTAACCAGTCCTCTTCCTTCAAATTCAAACACATTCACCCCTGTGAACCTCGAAGATGCTGACTTGGGTATCTCATCTTATGAATACCCAAATGCAGGTATTTCATTCGATGTTCGCATGAAATGTTTATCCTCCATTTACCGAGATGTCGGTGGATTCTGGTGCGGAAGGAGTTTGTGCCTTTGTACACAAAGTTATGGAGGAAGTACGGCCATACCGCAACCCGAAACGTGGTCCGACACTTGTTCCTCTGCTTTGGTCACCACGGTAAACCGCCTTCTTCCCATGATTCTTTGAGATGAAGAGTATTTCTATCCGCAACGTTCTTTGAATCAAGCCTCGAAAAGTGGGAGAATATGGTATCTACCCGTGAATCCATGGAGTTCAACGTGGGCTGGTTGCGGCAGCGTCTTGATACCATCAAGGTTGATCGAGCTAGTATCCTTGTAAATGTTGTTCCTGCTGTGAAAGCTATCTTGGAATAGGAGAAGGCTCTGGCTGCAGAATCAGAGAAGGTAGAGCAGGCTGTGCAGGACTTGAAGAAAAGAACAGAAAGATATCACGCTAGACTGGAGATGATGCTCTCAAGGAACTATAATCTTCTAGACGGCCTCCTCTAAACTGCACTCCCTTATTGTTAATGATGTTTATGTCAAAAGTTTTTTGAACGTCTTTGCGAAATAAACTGCATTGGTTTTTGATTGGTGAAACAGGTTTTCATTGACACATCTCGAATATAATTGATGATTCAAACATGTAATGAAAATAAATGCCTGTATTGTTGACACAACAGATAGTGGTCAGGCATGATATGCCTTGAGCCACTTTCCATTGATGACTGCTTCCAGCCTGCCTCCGTCCACTTTAATGATCTTGTAGTAACCTGTATTGTAGGCCTTGGTGACCGTGTAGGGACCTTCCCATTTTGGTGAGAATTTCAAAGACATGTCTTGCTGGATATGCTTGGCCGTTTTTAGGACCAAATCTCCACTTTGAAAATACGTGGTCTCACAGTCTTGTTATATGCCCTGGAAATTCTGTTCCTGTATACCTGAGTACGTTCTTCCTCTTTGTTTCTCCTGGAATCCAAAGTGTCTAACTCCGCTATTCGAGAGTTAGAGGCTTCATCCTCGTCCCAATGGATCCCGATCATCGCTGTAATCCTGGCTGATGGGATTTTGATTTCTGCTAGGAGAATTGCGTCTGCTCCGTAAACAAGTGAATATGGGGAGACCCCAATGGAGCTTCTAGGTGACGTACGGTATGCCCACAGCGCCATTGGTAACTGGTCATGCCATTCTCTAGGATTGTCATGTATAGTTCGACTGATGATCCGGATCAGCGTCTTGTTGGTACTTTCAGCCTGTCCATTCCCCTGAGGATAGTAGATGGTGGAGAAAACCTGTTTGATGCCATACCCCTCAAGTAACTCTCGTTACTGTTTATTGGCGAAGGAGTGCCGTTATCGGTGATAATATGCTTAGGTATACCGAAACGACAAATGATGTGTTCTTTAATGAAGGCCGCAATGGTTGCTCCTGTAGTTCCTCGCAGTGGGATGGCTTCTACCCATTTGGTGAAGTATTCCGTTGCAGTTATGATGTACTCGTGCTGCTTCGATGAGGGAGGGTTGATTTTCCCGATGATGTCTAGTCCCCAGCTGTAGAATGGCCACAGACTGCTTATCGAGTGCAAGGGGGTGGAAGGTGCGTGAACAAGGTCTCCATGAATTTGACAATTGTGACAGCTTTGAACAAAAGCGGCCGCGTCATCCTCCATGGTCGGCCAGTAATATTTCTCGTGTATCTGGAGGAATAGTTTCCTCTTCCCTTGATGTTCCCCTTCGTGTGTTTCCTTCAAAATGATTGGAATTTCTAACCCATCCAGGCATCTTAATAGATTACCTCTGAAACTCTTGCGGTACAGGATCCCTTCGTGGTATACGAACCGCTTGGCTTTTTGCTTTATCTTGATGGCATCCTTTTGATCGGCGGAAGTTGCTCCATCACGAAGATAGTTGATGTATGGCTCCCTCCAGTCCCCAGTGTGGTTCACACTAAAAACTTCCGATTGGTGTGGCGGTGCTTGGCAATTTGAGCAGGACTTCTGAAGTAGCCTGGACTGAGTCTCCATCTCCGGCCAGTAATAGCCCAGACGCTGGAGTCGCCGGTACAACGTTACCACCAATGATTGTCCACAGATTTCATCGTGAACACGGTTTAGCTGCAGTTGTGATTCATCATCTCCAAGACATCTTGACAGAGAACCATCCGGGTTTCGATAGTATAACATACCATGAAGCATGAAGAAGTTCTGCAGGGTTTTGAGACCGACCTTTCCTTGAGAGAGTGGGTTGTTGAGCTCCTGAATGATCGGAGTTCGCCAATCATCAGTCCTGGTGTCTTTGTATTGTGACAGCCATGTCGACTCTATGGTTCTCCTTTTTACTGTCAGGGTTTCTTCCGCTCCTTCGAATTTCAGTTTGGAAGCCAATGTTGCCAGACAATCGACATGTTTATTGTTCTTCATGACCAACATGGATTATGGTTGCGTCGGCGAAATATTTTAATAACTTTTGTGCTTCTGACCGGTATGGGGCTAGTGTCGCTTCCTTCAATGCGTACACTCCGTTCATCTGATTTACCAGTAGTTTGGAGTCACCTCTTATCTCCAGACGCGTGACTCCTGCTTGTTTAGCTATTGAAAGCCCTATAAGGAAAGCTTCGTATTCTGCTGAGTTGTTGGTGCATTCGAAGTCTAACTTGAAGGAATGTGAAAATACTTCTCCGGTTGGAGAGACTAACACCACGCCCGCTCCTCCAGTATTGCTGCTAGGGGTAGCAGAGACATCAAAATACAGGAGCCACACTTCTTCCTCCAAAACAGAGACGTCTGGAAATTCTCCGGGGAGGTCTTCATGTAGTTCTATAGTTCCTTCTCCAGGAAATGCCGCAGTAAGTCCGCAAATCGTTTGACCCTTGATAGCTCTAGGTGACGCACACATTATGTCCATCTCGACATTTGGAGAAGCCATTTGCATGTCCTTCCGGTCGGATCCGGCTTTGAAAGTAAAAACTTTGCGGGATCGGATTTAGACACGAGTATCACCCTATTAGAGGTAGGTAATGCCTAAACTTCGAATGGAATGGATCAAGGCTAAACATGCCTTTTCCGCTCAAAGGGGTATACGAGTTCAGCGCCCCTCAATATTCGGCTGAAATAGTAAATGGGACGTTCGATTCCCTCGTCGTCCTCCCGAGCGAGTAGAGCCCCCACAGAGTGTCACCGAAGGCGGTGTAGAGACACAATGGCTTCCCCTTGTACGGAGACTTCATGATAGCCGGAGATGATAGTATTCGTTGGATCTTTCGAAAAGCTTCTTGGCGGGTTGCGGTCCAAACAAAGCCGGCTCCTTTCTTCAATAAGGGGGTGAACGAGGCGGTAAGTTGGGCTACACCGGGTATAAAACGTCGAATGTATTTCACCTTGCCCATGAAACTCTAGAGCTCCTTCACGGTTCGGGGGAGGCGGCATTGTTAGGATAGCTGGGTCTTGGAAGGGTCTACCTTTATTCCTTCTACAGATCACTTGGAACCCTAGAAATTTACCCGAGGAGACACCGAAAGCGCATTTCAAAGGATTCATCTTTAACTTGTATTCCCGACACCTCTCAAATACTTGTCGTAAGACGTTAGTATGATCTGCTCGAGCCTTTGACTTGACCACGATATCATCTACATAGTCTTCTACTTGTTTATGCATCATGTCGTGGAAGATTGCCGTCATAGCACGTTGGTAAGTTGCGCTAGGCATTGTTTAAACCGAATGGCATAACAAAGTATAGTAAAAGTTGCCGAGAGGGGTTCGAAAAGCTGTCTTACTCGCATCGTGCTCATACATCCTTATCTGATTGTATCCACTGTATCCATCCATGAAGGAGAACATGCCGTGTCCGCTGGTGGCGTCTACTAACATGTCGATGTTAGGTAGAGGAAAGTCGTCTTTGGGGCAGCACTTGTTCAAGTCTCTGAAATCCACGCAGCATCGGATCTGTCCGTTTTTTCTTCTTTACTGGGACCACATTAGCCAACCAGGTCGGGTGATGAATAGGTCTGATGAAGCCAGCAGCTAGTAACTTCTGAATTTCATTCTTGATTTGTTCTTCTACTTCATGTCTGAATTGCCTCGGAGATTGCTTGATTGGCTTGGATCCAGGTATGACATGTAAGTGATGGGTGACCAATTTTTCATCCAGACCAGGCATTTCCTCGTATGTCCAGGCGAACACATCTTGGTACTCCTTGAGTAGTTGAACAAGACTCGTGCGTTCGTACGTGGACCAGTCGGCCCGATAGAGACTCTAGGCACGGGAGATTCTTCATTCGTGTTAACGAGTCTCGAGCTCGTCGGTTGTGGAATTGGTTCCATCTTGTAGTTGTCTGCGGGGCGTCTGGTACCTCCTCTTGTATTCCGTCGTTCTTGCAAAGCATTCAATTGGGCGGAGAGACGGGTGCCTGTCTCTCTGTTAATTGCTAACACTGCGCCGGTATATTGTCTTCCCCTTCCCGGTCACGTTCGCTTCAAAGTGCGTTCCCTTTTGGTGTGAACGTGGGTTGAAGCTTCATTTGGATAAAGATGAACGCCTCGTCATAGAAGTGTCGTGATGCTTGGCCCTCGGTGATGCAAGTCGGTATCCTTCCTTGATTGAAGCCCACGTGGGTAGTGGGGGTGCACGGGACTTTGTCTCGATCCTCCTGTGTGAGGTACCTTTTGGCTTGAACAGCTCCACTCCGCATATTGGTGCATACGAAGACAATGATGCATGTATGCGGATGACTTTCTCGTTTAGCATGGTCTTCGTGCAGCCTTGGTGATACGTTGAGGGAATGACCTTGTTGTCGTGAAGCCATGGTCTCCCCAGTATCATATGGTAGTCCGGCTCTTTTTCTATGACCTCAAACTTTGCTCTTGATTGAACGGGTCCTACTGATAAGTTCAGATTGACATACCCGTATGTGCAGGTTTGATTTCCTTCGAAGTCCGTCATCGTGGTGGGCTGTCGGACAATCTCGCATAGGCTAACCTTGGCTGTCCTTAGAGTCTTGAGAGTAATTACATTCGAAGATGCTCCCATGTCGACGAGGGCCCTTCCCGAACTCCGAACCCTTGATGTGTGCGGTAACATGTAGGGCCCGGTTTGTGACCCTCCTCTTCCATCATGTCGTCTTCCGTAAATGTAACATTGTTTCTGAGATATTTCCGTCTGCTAGGGACTTCGGACGAAGGAGTCGGTGTAGATCCGAGCTATTTTATTAATTGCAAGAAACGTCTCGCCTCGTTGATTCCTCGAGAGGTGCAAGAGTTCACACAAGCTTTCCACTAGAGATGCCGCTTCGATCCACTTTGGTCTCGGTTCGTAGTAAACTACATTGATCTCGAGGGGAATTAGTCCCAGGTGTAGAAATCTCGAGAATGCTCATTTCGACGTCATCTTGATGAGGAGATCAAGTATGCCATTTACCGCTTCTTTGATTAGCTCCATGTTCTTCATGTGAATCTCCCACCCGTGCTAGTTCGCTTAATGTTGGAAGTCTTCGATCATGTCGTCGGATACATAGTTAGGAGGGGGTATCTCCGTTGGAGGGCCATCGGGATTTGAGACTGTCGAGGCGGTCCTAAGACCAACCATCTCGAATTGATTGAATGATATTGAAGAGATTGACTTTACAACCGAGAGATTAACCTCCCACCGTGGTCGCCAATTGTTTACGGGTGAAAACTACTCCCGAGAATTTGGTAATTTGGGGTGTGGATGAGGAATGAATTTAAACCTTAAACAAATGCCTTTGCGCGGTGAGTGCTTGTAGATTCAAGAGATCAATTTGTGCAAGTCCGGCCTTAACCAAGAAATGGGTAGTTCCAGGACATTTCGGTCACAAAGTGAAGGAGATGGGGTTGATCTTAGGGAGGGAAGCGAAGAAGGTGTTGAGATTGTGAAGGTGTAGACTTGATTATGACTTGTAACAGGAAAGTGAACAAGCTTACGATTGGTGTAAGCAGGCTCTGGGTGTTTTTTTGTTGTTTTCTCTGTTGTTTGGAAATAGGGCGGAGAACCTATTTATACAAGTCATTGAGTCTTATTCACGTATCTCGTGGGAAGTGGAGGAAGTGGAGTGATGGAGTAGTGGAGTTGTACGTTGGTGATACATGACCAGCCTTGCCCACTTCTCCCTGTTCATCTCTAACCGTCCATGACTTCCTAACACGTTCTTGTGATGGCGCGTTGCACGCTGCTTATTTGTAAACCACCAGACCAATACCCCCAAGTATGTATCCCCCAGTTTGTGACATGATTGATGTCTGGAATGTGTGGATCGTGGATCCACGAAAGATATCATGTAATGCTGAATTGAATAACTGCGTTATTCAAGAAGTCGATACTTGTGAAGTATCGTGTGTATTTTATGTGCACGCATCATGGTGTGGTAAAGTGATGGGTAATGACACCTCACTAACCAATTAACTCCTCGACCGCAGCTGTATAACCAAGCTGGTGAAGTTGGACGGATGAGATGATCTTTGAGACACTCATCTGCGACCGTTGATGAAGTTAGGTTTTGAAGAGGTGCGCAGCATCACTCTTGACTTGGTGAAACCAAACATGGGATACAACTTTGGCCTAACCGACCATACATGCGTGTAGATGGCATGATGGTGTAGGCGCATATACCCCCATTACCTCATGAAAGTATGATCTGGGTCACTCAATTCATCCCGTGAAATCGAATGGTCGAGATCGATTTGCGACAAAAAACTAGTCTTTGCCAAGGGCCGCACGTCACGCCCTCTTCAAAGCATGTTCAAGACGACCAATCTTAGTCGGTCTTGGTCGATTGGCCTGGTGTGAAGGTGATAGGCTGATGTTTACGCCTATACCTGAATATCCCATGAAAAACGTACCTGAGCCATCCAAATCGTCCGGCGAAGTTGAGTGGTCGAGATCAGTTTGCGGTTTGGGAGGTGTGACCACGCTAGTTTGAGCGTGCGTTTTGGATTAGCCAGGCATGATATGCCTTGTCCGATCGGGTTAAGGAATAGATGGGTCCACGGTGGTCATCTTTGGTATGACCGGACCTGTAATCTAATCTTGGACCCTCCATTCATGCCGAGAAGATGGACGCTCGTGATGCTCAAAACCCTAATTTTGGGTTTCAAAGTCGTGCGTCATCTCTTGTTTGGGCGACGATTTTGTCACGACCAAACATGGTTGGTCTTGACCGATTGGTCAAGTGTGTATGCGGGCCCGCGGTAATCGTGTTGACATGCTCTGGGCCCTTTGAATCTACATCTACACCCTCCATCTATACCTGCGAAGATGGATGGTTGAGACTATTTTGCGACACATGTAATATGCCGCAAACCCTAATTTAGGGTTTTAGTCCAAAATGCTTGGTATGAACGTTTTTTTTGGCAAGCTAGGCCAATGGCTGACCGTGCGGGTTCCGCATTGGTTCCGGCAGTGGATATTCCATACCTTGAGGGTGATGGAATTGATCCGGGTCATCCAATCATGCTTATGGAGTTGGATGATCGCGATCATATCGGACTGATGCGGTCAATCCGGATGCTCAATCGGGCTAGTATAACACACGAGAGGGCTCAATCGGGCTAGTATAACATACCGAGAGTCGGCTGTCTACGGGTATTTCGTACATGGTTTCATTATAGTGCTTGGAGGTTCGTGTTACTCTGTAGAGTAACACTCGGTCGTCATGCCACACTCGATAATGAGTACCGGAAATACAAGGTCGATTAGAAATTCACAGGATGGGATTGTTGCCACATGCTCCAACCTCGAGGAATTTAATGTATTCACGAGAATGGGATTGTTGCCACATGCTCCATTATTGGTGAATTAAGTGAGGAGTATTTAACACTTATTAATGGCTTTATCTTTTACAAGATGTCAGCGCATAATTATTTTCTGGTTTTTTACAATTTTAACCTTAAATGAAAATCCACCATCAACAACGGGGTATTTCCATTCAACGGCTACTTTTCAGGCTAGAAAACTTAGAATTGAGACGATCAAGAAGAGTGATGGAACTTGGTGCAATGATAGACAAGGCATAGATGATACTTTCCACAAACATTTTGCCTCCATGTCTTCAACCTCTAATCCCAACATTAGTGACCAAATTCTCCAACTAATTCCAAAATGCCTAAATGCCTAAATGACCTAGACAATGCTAAATTGATGGCTCTCCCTCGAACTTGAAATTAAACTCATTGTTTTTGAAATGCACCCAAATAAATCACCGGCCGGATGGATTCCCACTATTTTCTTCCAAAAGAATCTGGTTCTGGCAAAAGACGAGGTTGTAAAAATGGTTCAAGACTTTTTACCACAAAACACATCCTCAAGGAATTAAACTCCACTTTTATCATCCGCATCCCCAAGATAGAATCCCCACCACCCCAAAGGACTTCCATCCAATATCTCTTTGCAACACTATCTACAAAATTATCTCAAACTCGTTGGCAGGAAGAATTAAGCCTTTCCTTGATAAGCTTATCTCCCCCTACCAATCGGCTTTTGTCCCAGGACGACAAATCTCTGACAACATCATTATAGCCCATGAGATAATCCACACGATGAGATCGTAGAGAAAAAAACAAAAAGAAGAAAGGATACATGGGCCTTAAAATAGATATGTCAAAAGCTTTCGGCAGGGTTGAATGGAAATTCCTAATTAGAATTATGGAGCAAATGGGCTTCTACAAAAGCTGGATCGACCTCATCCTTCAATGTATAGGTACCTCAACCAGTGCGGTCCTTGTTAATGGGTCCCCAACAGGTTTCTTTAAACCAACTCGTGGTCTTAGACAAGGAGACCCACTCTCTCCCTATCTGTTCATTATATGTATGGAAGCACTTTCAAGGGTGTTGCAAGA
The DNA here is from genome assembly GCA_023531295.1 of Papaver armeniacum. NCBI lineage: Eukaryota > Viridiplantae > Streptophyta > Magnoliopsida > Ranunculales > Papaveraceae > Papaver > Papaver armeniacum. The sequence goes on from JAJJWW010015200.1 coordinate 111,745, forward strand.
AGCGGAAAACCAAAAATTAATTAGTGGAGTAAAATTCGGCTCGTCTGCTCCCGCCATCTCCCACCTACTGTTCGCGGATGATTGTCTTATTTTCGCTAAAATAGGGAAGAAAGAGTGCAAAAACCTTGCCCATATCCTAGACGTTTTTTAGCATTAACCGCCAACAAATCAACTACGATAAATCCGGCGCTTTATTCAGTAACTCTGTCTCTAATGGAGAAATTAGAGAAATTAGAGAAATTTTAGATATCCTCAAAGTTAGAAGAATAAAACTGGATGACAAGTACTTAGGAGTCCCGCTCTTTACCCACCAATCCAAGATTAAATGCTTCATACCAATCCTAGAAAAATTAAAGGTCCGTCTCAAAGGTTGGAATAACAAACTCCTCTCCCCTGCTGGTAGGAGAATCTGTATCAAACATGTGGCTGATACCATGGCAACATACCAAATGTCTTGTTTTGTAATATCAAAGGAGATAACCAAGAAAATGGATACCTTAAATAGAACTTTCTGGTAGGGCCACTCAATAGACAACAAATAGGGGTTGGTGCCCCAAAGCTTGGGACTCGATTTGCACCCCCATCGAAAATGGGGGATTAGGGCTCAAACAATCCGAACAATTCAACCTAGCTATGATCACCAAAACAGCCTGGAGGATGATACACAACACAGATTCTCTCACCACGAGAGTTCTAAAAGCAAAATATTTTAGGAACGGCACTCCTCTACAGCTGACTAAAAGGAAACAAAATAGCTCATGGTTTTGGAAAGGCCTATGGAAGGGCGTTCAACTCATTAAAGAAGAAGTCAGTTTGGAAAATTGGAGATGGAAAGGATATTCACCTTTGGATTGATAATTGGATCCCTCTCACCCACCCCAACACCATATCCATAAATGAAATCAAACCAACCATAACAAACACCCTGACAAAGGTTAGTGATATCATCCAGTAAATACCAAAAATTGGAATGAGAATTTCCTAAATCAAGTCCTCCCCCGTAATGTCGTTCAGAACATTCTTGGAATCGATCCGAGCCAACATACTACCACCAAAGACACCTATTCTCGGCCGCACTCTAGTAAAGGAACACCGGCGGTAAAATGGGTGTATGAGCATCTAATAAGAGACAAAGCCATTCTAAATGGCCATCCACCTCTCCCCCCACCAAACCTAATATGGAAGAAAATCTGGTCTCTTGATGTCCTCCCTCGTATCCGTGTCTTTGTCTGGAAATGCTATAGTGGCATCCTGCCAGTAAGCAGTAAAATAGGAAGATGAGTGACCACAATAGACCAAACCTGTACCATGTGTGGCTTCCCATCTGAAACGGATGACCATACCCTTTTTAGATGTCCGTTTAGTCGCGTTGTATGGTTTGGAATACATTGTAGAGTAGATACAAATACTGCCAATGTTCAAGATTGGATTGAACCTTGGATTACAAACACTCAACCCAGTCCGTTCTTAGGAGTTCAATGGAATCACTACAATACGCTATTACAAAGATGGTATATCTGGAAATCTAGGGTGCTTACAATGCTTCCAAAAACAACAACAAACACCTGCGGTTACTATTTGCCTTATAGAAAACCATTTCCATACCAGGATAACCAACTCCAATGAGCTATCCTTCAACAGAACCCCGACCTTGGCCCAACTAAATCAACTACAAACCATGATACAAGTTCCCAAATTAACAATGAAGTGTTACAGCTACTGGCATGTCCACCCTCACACGGCTATTGTGATTAATGTTTTGACAGATGAACGCGGAACAACCAAGGGACGATGAGCCTACTTACGCGGTGAGCTCCACTGCAACATGGCGCTGACCTTGGGAGTCATCGAGGCAATGAAGTGGCATCAACACAACAAATTCAGGATATGCAATATTGAAATGAAGGACAACAAGCTGATGAAGACCTTGAAGACAAAATGGAGTCTCCCTAAACAACCTACTTATGTAGCTCTGTTTGAAAACAATGTTGAACTCCTTTCTTACTTCCGTAAATTAAATTGTAATCCCCTAAGGCAAGGTGGGAGACCACTATCTAATCCATGGCCAAAGATTACGCCCTCATCCTCCTGGAGATGGTGGTGACTATTTCCCATGTTTGATTGTAATATGTATGTCACAAACAATGCTTCTCAGTCTTTCCTGAGGAGCTAGTCTCTTCTAATCTATGACTAGTTTCAAGAAGAAAAAAAGATTAGCTTTTTGTTTTGAAACTCGTGTGAAGGGTAATTTTGTCCGACTCATAGGAAATGTTGAATAGGTGAGTCAAATACGATTTTTCCACTCCCTTATCCAAAAACCTCCTCCCTATAACAAAAGTGGTGAAATAGAGGAAGGAATATGTTGTAAAACATAGTATACTCCCTCCGTCCCTAATTAGATGAGCTATTTGGTTTTTAGTTTTGTCCACAAATAGATGAGCTATTTCACTAACCAGAGATATTTCTAAAACTACCCTTTTAATTGATTATTTTTCTATAAGAAATATGTATAATCTGATAGTCATGTTTATATTCGTTGCGTAGGTGTTTTAAAATGCTTTACAAAGGTATAAAGTTTATAAGAAACCGTGGTATAGTTTAAGAGATAAATCGTTTCTAAATTTTACTAATTATTGCTCATAAGGGTATAATTGTAAAAAATACTTAAATATACTCCAGTTTTCTCCTTGCCTTAAAATTCGTGCAAACTACAAGTAGCTCATCTAATTAAGGACGGATGGAGTGTGTTTTTTCCTTTGCGTAATCGTACATACAATACAGTGGTATATTTTTGCCCTTTATGTATATGTTTATTTGGCTGTTTTTTGCTTAAATTTTTTGGTCCTAGAAGAATCATTGTTCACGGTTTCACCACTAAAACTTTGATGATCCAAGTATCCCGTTTAGATGATTAATGGTCAACATATTAAAATGTGATGGTCAAAAGCCAAATCAAAGTACCCCATTGACTTGTTTCTCTTTCAACAGAGCCCAAATAAGCATAGTATGCCATACCGGTGATACTGATATCCTTACGAGTAAGATAAGACGTGGCAGGTTGACTGACTTGGCTTAGTAAGATAAGTCCCACGTTTCCCCATTGGAAAGTTTGTGAGAAGCCCGGTTTTGGCTTAGTTTTTTGCTCGGTACGTTTAGGAATTTTTGTAAAATTTATCATGGCTGCTAATGGGGGACCGGAATTAGTAGGGTACCGTTTGGGTAATCCTTGAATTTTATGACGACAAGAATCGGATGTAGCTCTTTTTAGAAGGTCTCATATGAATGGACACCCACCCGTATTACCCCGTTATCAGACTGAAATTTCCAGGGTACCCGCCTGAGTAATCCGACGACAAGAACGATGTAAATTTTGTCCCCGGCGAAACGGTACCCCTGGAAATTTCGGTCCCCCCATTAGCAGCCTTGAATTTTATGGCTCTAGGGACAAGGTATCCCATCTGGTGATTCTGGTTATTATAGTGGAATTTAATCGACCTTCCTAGGCGCGGACCATTAGAGCATATCCTATGGGTAGTCTCCATTTGGAGACTAACTCGCCCATATGAAGGACCTCTCGTTCATATGAACGAGTGAACCCACTGCCATAAAATGAAAAAGAACACTAAACGCGAGACTTTGTCTCCGTGAGAAAAAAAGCCGATATCAAACGGGAAATAGTCCAAGTAAAGAAAAAAAAACGGGAAACGTTTCCGTTAGGTGTTAAAACCCTTAAAACATCCAGGGCGGCTAGATTTTTGCTTCCCTTTCTGTTATTTTCACTTCTTTCTCTACATTCTTCTTCTCTATCCCTCTCTTCAATCTTCATCTATAATCCGATTTTCATCAAATTAAATGAAACCCATTATACATTATTGAAGGTAAATCTCTCTTTGAGTCATTATCAATCGTTATTTGGTATGATTTGGTTATGTAATTTCGTTTTATTTAAGGTTTGCCTAAAAAAAAATTCAATTGTTTTAAGGTGGAGTGAGTGAATTCAATTGGATTTAAGGTATGATTATGTTGTTTCGTTCTTGTTTAAGTTTATTATGATTGATTTATGATTGTTACTTGTTTTTGATTCATAATTGATTAATTTTTGTCAGGGTTCATATAGAAAACAATGGATTACACTACGTTGTATTCTAAAGATGAAACAAATCATGTATGCACAACTATTAACATGGAAAGTGACAAATCTTGGATTACATTTAGGGGTGGATGGAGCAATATGCCCAAATTGTTTGAAATTGTATGTCAACATTCAAAGTGTGAAGAGTTTATGAAAGAATGTGGATTGGGTATGTTACTAGAGATAAATGTTCCAAAGATGATCAACAACTGCCACATGCAATTGTTGAACGATTTTGGAAAATGTACAAATACATTTCGTTTTCCTACATTTGACATAGGGCTCACGCCCAATGACTTCTCTTGGTTGACGGGAATAGAAGTAGGAAAAGGAGTAAAGTTAAACTATTTAGATTGGAATGCTAATGATGAAAATAATTAAGACTTTGTGGAGTATGTTGAAAACCTTTTGCCCAATTTAGTTGAATTTGTTTACAATAAAGCCCAATCAAAGAAAGCCAAGGATAAGAAGAAAGCACTTGCAATCTGAGAAAGGGAAAGCAAAGTAATCGAAAGGAAGTGATAGTGAAGAAGAAGATATTGATGAGATGTTGAAGCAGTGATAAGCGAAGAAGAAATTGGTGAAGCGGGGAAAAGATAGTTCATGGTCTTGATGTATACTCATATTTGAAAGAATAAAAGTGGTGGTATAAAATGTGTAGATTTGTGTGATTGGTTGAAGACATTTAAAGGATTGAAGGAAATTTTAAATGCAACCATATTGGGAGAAATTACTCGAGTTTTCATTTTGTGGTTAATTGGTCAAGTGCTTTGCCAAACAGTGTATCTACCACTAGGTAGGATGGTTATGTAACTTTGAGGATTTGGCGAAATAAAGAAGTTTGATTGGGGAACTCAATATTGGCTTGTCTTTACAAATGCGTTAGGCGAGGTTAGTAGTCATAAAGTGCAAGACATTCAACGGCATGTGGATGATCTTAGAGGTATGTATATATGACTCATGCTTATAAATTATTTGATGAAACCCATAAAATGTTTATATCGACTTAATGAATGTTATATATTAATTTCTTTTTATATCTTTTTTGTAGTATTGGTTTTACTACTACTTCCACACTTTGAATCGAAAATTCTTGAAATCCACCGGTTTGGGAGGATGTATGGCCAAAGATTAAGGTGTTTAACAAGGATAAAGTTGTGGCAGATCAAAGGGATATGGGAAGACAAGGATAAAGGTGTTTAAGAAATGAATGTTATTTTGGTTACTGGCTTGTATAAAAATGAATGTTATTTTGGATTTACATGTTATGTTGGTTAAGTGATATGTTATTTTGCTTATTTACATGTTAATTTGTTTTTTTGCGACGTTTTCATTGGTCCTAATTGGTTTTAAATTTTTTTGGTAGTCTAATGAGTGACACTAATCGGACACAATGTCATTTCTAGACGCCGGAGAAGGAGAGACGAATAATGGGGAGATGGTGGTGAGGACGTTATTGTGGCAACAATCAATTGCTCTCATGGCTCAACAAACAGCCGAATCAGGATGAGGTAAGAAGAAGGCGTTCTCCTATTAGGAATAGGGTTCTTTTTTAGATGCTATTATGATGTGTGATTATTTTACCGGTGGTAAACTCACTTATTCGGAAAAGAATTTTCATGACCGTTCATTTATGAGTAAGAATTGTTTCTTAAGATTAAAGATGATTTGTGTGAAATGGACACAGTGGCCTCAAGGAATAGATGCACTAGGAATCCGGGTCATTCTCCACATATGAAAACTCTAGCTTGTCTTAGGTTACTTCTTCCAGGCCGTCGACCGACTCCATAGATGATTATGTGAGAATGGGTAAAACAACCCTATATATGTACTTGAAGAGATTTGTTAGAAACATAGTTAGGCGTTATAGTAAGGAGTATACGCCACCCAAACCAAGATGACATTAATCGCATTTTAACAGAGAATAGAGCAAGGGGGTTTTCAGGGTATGCTTGGGAGTGTGGATTGCATGCATTGGCCTTGGAAGAATTGTCCTTCGTCTTGGGCGAGATATTATGCATCCACAAAGGGTGAACCGAATGATAGTGTTGGAGGGGGTTGCTACTTATGATATGTGGTTTTGGCATGCATATTTTGGGAGTCCCGGATCAAACAATGATCTTAATGTACTTAACACATCTCCATTGTTCGATGGCATCTTGAGTAAAACAACTCCAAAAGTTGATTTTCAAGCAGGTGGTGTAAGATTTGATATGGGTTACTATCGTCGATGGGATCTATCTAAGTTATGCCACTATTGTGCAAGCTTAAAAAATCCAACAAATGAAAGTCAAAGATGTTTTACCAAGATGTAAGAATCGTGTCGGAAGATAATGGCGTGCATTTGGTGTTCTACAAGCAAAATGGCATATAGTGAGAGGTCCGGTTGAATATTGGGATGAAGAAGATTTAAAATTCATAATGTTGGCTTGTGTGATATTGCATAACATGATAATTCAAAATGAGGGAAGTAGATGGGGCATATATGGAAGAACCTTGGAGATGTAAGACTACGGGGTTTCCGTGATATTCAGCACCTCGCGAAGCCTTTAACTATCATGAGTTAACACATGAACCCTTGTATAATGATCTTCGACTAATATTGACCTATCATGTTTGGGAGATGTTTGTAACGAAAAGCGGTGGAAGTACAACAAATGGATGGACCGTAAAGAACAAGGTAATACAAGTTAGTTTGGACAATGTGTTTATTTTGGTTGTTTGGACAATGTGTTTATTTTGGTTAATTTGGAAGTTTAAATGACATAACATAGATACTTTTGTTGTTCTGGAGAAATACTTGTTATCTTAAATTTGTTCATCAACATTACATTGCATATTGTTCATGATAACAATCTTTTAATTGAAAGGAAATTACAACTAGGAAAACAATCGTAATTGAAAGGAAAATTACAACTATAAATACTTGATACCATATTACCCATTACTCATCCTAAGCTACTTTCTTGCTCCATCAAGTGATTTTTACGTAGTATCTTGTTTTGTTTACGTTCAAGCCAAACTTGGCGGTACTAGATAGCTTAGAAATATCCGCCATCATGATTCTTTCTACACGTGCCTTTTCTTTTCTTTGATTCGGATTAATATTCTCCCTTTTAGTTGTTCTTCTTCTTGCTCTTTCAAATAACTTAACATTCTCTCATTGGTTTCACTAAAAAGTTGGATTCAATGGAATCACTTGAAAGTACCATATTTTGCTTGTTTAAGAGCTTTCTTCCTAGGACCCCTTTTCTTTTTGCTTCGAGCGTCACTCGTATTACAATCGACTCCGTCTCTTCCTCCTCGACACCGTCAGCCACATGGACACCCTCAACACCAATATCATCAAACAACTTGGACCACGGGTGGTGTGGGTAGCGGGGTATATCGACATATTTGGTGTAATCCTTAACCTGGTTCATCTTGTATATCTCGTAGCACTCATCAAGGATGAAGGGTCTTCCATGTATCTTGTGGAAATCATCACCACGTATCATCTATAATGTAAACTTATCTTATTAGTATTCATTTACAAACATAATAGAGTAACACGTATGAAACAAAAATACTTCATAGCATGCTCCGGCTCCGTAACCACTAATTCGTCCTCCTCGATGTAGTTTTCCAAGAACGGCGACAAATAGCTTAATGTCTTTCTTTATAGAACATATTCGGTTTTCTAAACTAGTTTTGTCTCTATCATTTGGGTTACCTTTCATTTTCTCGATAAATAATGGAATAATTCGATTCAATATTTGGTTTTTTCCTTGATGCACACTTTTTACCATCACTCCGTTATTGCTATATGTGCTTCTCAAAGAGCTACATCTTCATCCGTAGTAAACTTAATTTGTTGCTTCCACTAGATTTTTGAGTTGAAGTAGTTCTTTTGTTGTGGAGAAGACATGGATGGAGAGTTTTGAATCGAAAGCGAATACAAAAATAGAGTAGAATGAAGAGAATAAAGTTGGAGTGGTTGGTTTTATAGTCGAAATGTAGCCGTTATGGGAAAAACAATTCAAATATCAAGCGGAGATTATCTCGTTTGATTCTTAAAAACAACAAGCGGGAAGCGGTCCGTAAATATGAGAAATTATAATGAAACGGGACCGGATCCCAGTTTGGACATAAATTTATTAACTAACGGGAGATAGACTCCGTGTCTTTTTTTTCTCGACGGGAGATAGTCCCGTGCAGTGTGACACTCAGGCACTCAATCGATCGATCGAGTGCATGGTAGTCTTTATCGAAAAGGGACCAAAACACTTTACCCATAAAAGACTCTATTTTGGTCTAATTGGTAGTGCACTCCTTCAAATGAAAGAGTGACACTACCCATAGGATTTTCTCTTAGAGATAGACCAAATGATCTGATAGAGGTGGGGTTTTAAGGTGTTAGCGGGGCCTGTAAAATTTTGTTGGATGGTTGGATTTCATTGGTCCACAATTGGACTATAAAATTTGGTCTACCATTAGCTTTGTCTCAAAGCTGTACACATCAGGACATGAATGGCTCAGTCAGATTTTATCTATTTCCTTTGTCTAATTCAATATATATATATACATATATATATATATATATATTTTGAAGCAATCTTATTCAATATATTATTAAGGTGATATTCAGAACAACAAAAAAATCAAAGGATTGAGTAAGATCACATATTATTATAAGCTATTTTTTTTTATTTTGGATTTAACTTGCCTTTACTCCCATTCCACCCTTGCTGGTACATATCAAATCATCTACCCCTCCATTTAGCCAAGTACTTGTTTTTGAAAATCAATGGGTATTTGCTGCACCAAAAATGAATGGATGGCTAATCAAAGAAACTGAACATAACCCATTAAAGAAGTGAGGTTTACTTGGGGTGAAAAAATGTTGGGGTGAAAAAATGTTGGGGTAAAAGAAGTGAGGTTTACTTGGGGTGAAAAAATGTTGAGACATTTTAAGCAAAGACCAAGAGTTTGGAAAGTGGAAAATTGGCTTAGGTGGATGAGCCGAACTGTATTAGGCATGGGAAATGCAAAAGGTTAGGTTGAGCTAACCCCATTAATGAGACTTATCGCATTCACCGAAGAGAGATAAAATGACAAGACGTTTCAAGTTAATTTTAATAAATTTTTCTTTTCAATTGATAGCTGTAGTTGTAGTTGTGGTTGTGGACTCTAGCTCCGGTTAGCCGATTCTGGTATGGGTAATAGTTGGGCCCAGTATCATTATGGGAATTATACGATTCGGATAAGTTGGGTCGGTCAAAAATCATCAGCGGTTCGTTGTTCGGATAGTAGTTGAACAGCATACATACGTGCATATTCGTTTTTATAAAACGTGAGTTCGACACTTAAAAGTCGGCTTACATATATGATAAATTGATAAATATTACATGACCTTCTTATGAGACTAATTTTATTTGTATATGATTTATAAGATGGAAAAAAAATATTTTAGCGTGATTATTTAACTTGAAGTAAACAATTTAATCACATAAATATTATAAAACGAGTTTATAAATCATATACAAAATAAAATTAGTCTCATAAGAAGGTCATAATATTTATCAATTTATCCCATATATGTAGTAGAATTTTAAGTGTCAGAACTCGGTTATAAAGCAGATACGCGTATGTATGCAGTTAGAACTACTATCCGAACAGGTCGTTGACCGGATTTTTGACCAGTCCAACTTATCCGAATCCGTATAAATTACCTACGTATGTAGTCAGAGACTATTACCCATACCACAGGAATCGCTAACTAGGGAGCTAGAGTCCACAACCTTGTACAACTACAGCTATCAATTAAGAAAGAAAAATTTATTAAAATTAGCAGAAACGTCTTGTCATTTTATCTCTCTTTCCGATAATCTGATAAATATTAATGGGGATTAGCTCTTCTTACATTTCCGTACTGAAAAAGCTACAGTTCGGCTCGGCTCCGCAAACACCGCTTTTCTCTTATTTTTATCTTGGCCCTTCTTTTGCAGCATTTGTATTTTTTCACCCCGAAACAAACCTCCTTCTTTAATAGTTATGTTCGGGTTTCTTTGATCCATTGTTTGGTGCGATATACCCATTATTTTCAAAGTAATTCTTATTTCAAATGAAGGGGGCGTGTTGTGCCGGCAAGGAGTGGAATGGGTAAAAGCAAGTTAAATCCAAAATAAAAATAACCTGTGATCTCTTACTAATCCTTTGTTTTTTGTTACGTTAGTGCTCACTAATATATATTGAGACTCAAGACCTTTCAAAAATCTATATATATATGTATATATATATATTAATTAGACAAAATAGATAAAAATCTGACTGAGTGATACATCTGTCAAATATACGAAAACGAGACAAAATAATAATTAGACCAAATTTTTATAGTCCAATTGTGGACAGTAGAAATAATCAATATCCAATGGGGCCCATGCTATATAAAACCGCACTCTATAGAATCATTTGATCTACTCAAAAATCTAATGGGTAGTGTCACTCTTTCATTTGAAGGTTCTGCACTACGGTAGACAAAATAGTCTTTTATGGGTAGTGTTTTGTTTTTAGAGCGAAGATATGCCGCTGGTGTGAGTCACTAGACGAGGGGACCATAAAGATGGAAGAAAAGAAGATATTAAAATTTATGCAAGCGAGAGGGTATTGATATCCCTTTATTATAATTTCTCATAACAGGGGGCTATTTCACTTCCATTATTTTTAGGAGATGTCTCCCGTTTGTTGTTTTTCCTAGCGACTTACATTTCGTATTTCTCTAAATTAACCGCTCCAACCCATTCTCTTGTTCTACTATTTTATGTTTCTTGCTGATTCAACTCTCCATCCATGTCTTCTCCCTTATGTGCTCCTCTTTTCAAAAATCTCGTAAACTAACAAATTAAGTTTTCACGGATGAAGATGCCAACAATTGAAGAACATATAACTGCCCGATGATATTGAAATGTTGAGTCGTATCGAAGAAAAAGCAAACTATTGGAATCAATTATTCCATTATTTATCGAAAAAATGAAGGTAGCTGAAATGATAGAGTTAAAACTAATTTAAAAAGCGATATCTACATAAGAAAGACATTAAGCAACTATGCCGCTATCGAGAGTAGAATGATTGCGAGCATGCGACTATGTTTCTCATGTATACATATATGTAAATGAATCTTATAAAATAAATTTGTGTGTCGTGTGTGTATTCCACAAGATGGGAGTACCTAAATCCTTGATGAATAACCGTATACAAGATGTTACGCAAATATGTCGACACTGCCCCGCTACCGCACGTGTCAAGTTGTTGTTGAGAATTGTCCATATGGCGACCGGGCGAGAGAGCGGAGAACCGGAATTACTATCGGTGGCCGCTCAAGCTGAAAGAAGTCTAGGAAGAAATAACAAGCAAGCGTAGCTCAAGTGTTCCATTGAATATCCAACTTTAGTAGGCTGATGAAGAATGTTAAGAAGTTATTTGAAAAAACTTGAAGAAAATAACAAAAGAGGAGAATATAATAGTCAAAAGAAAAGAAAAGAAACATAAAATCATGATGGCGGATATTTAAGCTATCTAGTACACGACAAATTTAGCTTGAACGTAAACAAAAACAAGATACTCTGAAAAACGATAGGCAAGCTAGCGAAGATGGCAATAGGTAATATGTATCAACCTTTCAATTACGATATTTTCGGATTGTAATTTTCCTTTCAATAAGATTGTTATCATGAACAATGCAATACAATGTTGATGGGATGAGCAGGTGCTGAAGTAACTCTCGAACAACAAGTATCCATGATATGTCATTTAAACTCAAATTAACAGATAAACACATTGTCCAAGCAACCAAAATGCGCATTGTCCAAACTGCTTTGTGCCTTGTTCTTTACGTCCATCCATTTGTTGATTATACCAAACATCTCCCAAACATGATAGATCCATGTGTCGAGATCATTATACAAGTTTCAATTCGGCGAGTACCTTGATAAACCTGTGGTGAGAAGGAGTTCCTCCGCCTTCTTATCATCGTATGTTAATACAATATCACACAAGCCCTTATAATTTACTAATCTTATAAATCCCGATGATGGACCCTCTCACTAGTTTTACTTGTAGAAACACCAAATCTGCGTATTATAACAGACGCATTCTTGCGTCTTGGTAAAACATCTTTTATTTCATTTGTTGGATTTTTGTAAGCTACGCAATGAATGCAATAGAGATAGATCCCATAAAAACAAATGTGGCCATATCAAATCTTACACCACTATAACTTTAACAACATCTGCAATGGAGTATTGTATTTAAGTACATTAAGATCATTATTTGATCGAGACTTTACAATGCATGTAAACCACATATCGCGTATTTCAACATATAGGTCGGTTCTATATAAATTATAAATATCCAAGAGCGAGGACAATTCTTCCAGACAATGCATGCAATCCACACTCCCAAAGCACATACGAGAAATTACTATTATTCTATATATTTAATTTGAGTGGCATAAGACATACAACCTGTTTCTAACAAATCTCTTCAGAAGTAGAATTTGTTTTTACCCATTCTCACATATTCATCTATGGGTTTGGCCGTACCATGTGTGGCTAAGACAAGCTAGGATTTTATTGGAGAATGACCGAAGTTCTAAATTGCATCTATTCACAGACCTTACAACAATGTCATTTCACACAAATCATCTTTAATCTTAAGAACAATTCTAAAAATTAAGAAGCACATTCGTAAATTTAACACAGAAATAAAAATGAGTTTGCGACAAATATCAAGCATCATATTATAGCAATCGCGAACCCTGATACAATAAGGGGAAGAGCGTCTTTCTTCCTCATCGGTTGAAATTCTAGCGATTGACCTTACAACATATGTCCCCGTGAGATTCGTCTCGCTACTACAAAACTGTTTTTATTATTAAATTACAGGTGCAGTGTCATATCATTATTTACCAAATTTAAGAACTTGTTAAATTATAATAAAAAACAAATTATTTATGTAAATCAAAATAACATTCGTATAAGCAACCAACAAAATGTATTATTTCTTATAACTTTATCTATTTCTTTATATCCTTGATCTGCGCAACCTGTCTGTTAAACACACGGCCCGCTCCTCCCAAACCGATGAGTCATTTTCGGATTCCAAAGATATTGGAAAATGAATAAAATATCTTTAAAAAAGATATAAAAAAAATTAATATATAACATTCTAGAAATTCGACTATAAACCCGACACATAAGTTTCATCAAATAACATTAGTCATATACATACCTCTAGATCATCCACATCTTAGTCTCTTGCTGTGACGCGGCGCAAGCCCAGCATTTGTGAAGGGACGAAGCCAATATTGGGTTTACGATCAAATCTTTATTTAAACAAATCTCAAGGGACCATCCTACCTTAGTGGTAGATACTGATAATTAACCACAAAATGAAAGCCGTAATTTCTCATCATGAGACATTCGACTTTCCTTCAATCACAAATGTTGGCACAGATCTACACATTTTTATACCACCACTTACTCTTGGTATACATCAAGACTTTCCCGTTTTCACCTGGTTTCTTCTTAGCTATCACTTCGTTTCAACATCTCGTAATATCTTCTTCCTTTCTACGTTACCTTTCCTATAAATTTACAAGTGCTCTTGTATCCTTGGCTTTTCTTTGATTGGGCTTTTGTCATTAGGCAAATTATATACAAAATTTCATCATTATATTCAATGTTAACTGCACTTTCCTCACGTCCGGCCAAGGGGGTCGTTGGGCGTGAGGAAATATATCAAATATGAGAAAATGAAAAATGTATTATTTCAAAAATAGTTCAACAATTATGTGTGATCTTCGAGGGCATTTATGTGTAGCCTGCCCAATCCACATTGCTCATAAACTCTCACGCTTTGAATCATGTTGACATCTGATTTCAAACAATTTGGGCATGTTCTCCATCACACCCCACAAATATAATCAAGATTTGTCACTTCCATGTTAATAATTGTGTATACATGATTTATTTCATCTTTAGAACCGCAGCGTAGTGTATCCATTGTTTTCTATATGAACTACGACAAAAATGTCAATTATGAATCAAAAACAAGTAACAATCATAAATCAATCATAATAAACTAAACAAACGAAAGTTAGTATAATCATACCTTAAATCGATTAATTTATCAAAATAATTGAATTTTTAGAATAGATTGCAAACAAAGCGAGTATAACCAAATCGCCGCAAATAACGATGATAATGACTCGAGAGATTTACGCCGATAATAATATAATGGGGTTTCATTGATAACTCGAATTATAGATGAGAGATTGAGAGAGTAGAGAGAATATAGAAGAAGTGAAGAGAAACAAATTAAACAAGGGTTTTCTTACAATAAAGAAGCGATTTTCATTTTTTTTTTCTGCCGAGTTCCCAGATTTGATCATCGATTTACGACGATCTCAAAAACATCATTAACATTTTATGGCGTGGGGGACCCGTTAGGATAATATTAGTCAAAAATGGTGTTATATGCATATATAATATTAGATCACGGTGATACCTGTCCTAAACCATAAAAATTCAAGAGCATAATAGGGGGACGAGAATTTCGGGGGTCACATTTCTATGAAATTAAAGGGTTACATCCTTCAAGTCCGGTTACTCAAGCGGTACTTACTGCTATTCGATCCTATGCGGCCATGATAAAATTTACAAAATTCCTAATTTTGAAAAAAAAACTAAACCAAAAGCGAGACTCTACAAACTTTCCAATGGAAAGACGCAGTGAACTATCTTACTAAACCCGTAACCTACCACGTCTATATGGGATAATCAATATCCTTAATGTCATATATGCTTATTTGGGCTGCCGAAGAAAATATGAAGTCAAATGAAGTACTGTTGGCTTTTTGACAATATGTTGACATTAAAATATGCCCAAGATATGACAATGATTCTTCTAGAACAAAAAAATTTAAACAAAAAACATTAAATAAACCTTATACATAAAGGGTAAATTATACCCTTTATTGTAATACGTGCGCAAAGGAAAAAACTTTTTTTTTTTTTTTTTCCGTCGTCCTTAGTGAAGATAACTTACTGCTAGCGAAATTTTAAAATATTTAAGTATTTTTTACAGTATATATATTAGTAGTAAAATTTAGAAAGCGGTTATCTCTTAAACTACATAAGCATTTTTAAAAACACCTATAGCGAATCACTAAACATGACTATCAGTATATATTCTTATAGAAAAATAATCGATTAAAGTGGATATCATTATCTAGCCCCAATGAATAAACAAAAACCCAAATAGCCGTCTAATTGAGGCGGAGAGAAGTATACTATGTTTTTACAGCATATTCACTTCATATTTCACCACTGTATAAGAGAGGAGGTTTTTGAGATAAAGGGGAGTGGAAAAAAATGAAATTATTTATTTCACTAGTGCCGATTTTTACCGTCTTCGCTACTAAGTCTTACGACCAGTAGAATTGTCTTTGTGGTAATATATTTGGCCGAGTCGATTCAGAATGTTACGGAAACGTATTGAGTAGAAATTCTCATTCAATTTTTGTATTTGCAGGCGGACTATCACTAACGCTGTGTGACTGTTATGGTGGTTTGATTTCATTTATGGGTATGAATGATTGGGAGTGGGTGAAGAGATCCAATTAATCAAAATCAAAAAGTGAATATCCTTTATTTCCAAACGACTTCTTCGTGGGGCCAGCACCATTTTCCAAACCATGGTATTTTCATTTCCTTTTGAAATCGGTATAAATGCGGATACAAAATATTTTGCTAAAATCTCGTGTGAAGAATGTGTTGTGTATCATCTCAAAACTATTTTGTGATCATGTTAAGGTTTAGTGACCGGTGTTTGACTAATCCCCGTGGGAGTAGAGAGGATCCCTGCACCAACTGTATTGTCTATTGAGTATTTACCCGAGGAGATTCCCAAGGTATCAGTTTAGCTCTCACTGATAATACAAACAAACGTGAAAAATATGTTACCATGTGCTCGACCACATATTTAGCAGTACCACGGCGAGGAGGTGTTTATTCCAACAGCAGGCGGACAACCAGGATTATTGACATTTAATCTTTAGTTAGTGAATTAAGTACTTGTCATCATTTATTCTTAACTTTGAGATATCTAAGAATTTCTATACATTTCTCAATTTCTCCATTAAGCGGGGGTTCTAGCGCGTTTGTAAAGTAGTTATTTGATTGGCGAACTACAATAAGCGTCACAGAATATGAAAGCGGGATATTTGCGAAATATAAGACAATCATCATGGCGGTAGGTGGGGAGGCTGGCGAGTAAATTCTCACTAATTAATTTTTGGTTTTCGCTCTTTGTTACCACTAAAATATTTATATAATGAGCAGATAGAGAGAGAATGAGTCTCACTGGCTAAGATTGCAGTGTTTAAAGCATTGGAGAACCCATTATGGGACGCCTTTATTTGAATACCTGCATTGAGGGTGAGGTCCGATCTAAACCCATTTGCTCCATAATTCTAATTAGGAATTTAAATTATTCCCAATCGCTTTTGACATATTATTTTAGGTACATGTCACTATTGCTTTTGTTTTTCTCTGCGTGCATGAACTATAATGATGTTGTCGAAGATTTGCGTCGCAAAATTTGATTGGTAGAAGTGCTTATCAAGGAAATAATTCTCTGCCGCGATTTGTAGATAGTATTTATAAAAATTGGATAAATCCCTTTGGAAATGAGTAGAAATTCTATCTTTTAGGATACAATTAAAAAAAATGGGTTAGAGATATTATTTTGTAGTAAAAATCTTAATTTATTTCTGACCTAAAATCTTAAGCGAGAACATTCTTTGAAAATAGGCTAGGGAATATAAGTATTAGTGCATTTCAAACAATGAGTTTAATTTCAAGGATTGAAATTAACATTAAATCTGAAATCATTAAACATTTAAACTATTTGAAATTAATTGAAAATTTAATTCGCAATTGAAAGATTATCATTTATTAGTTGATATCATTACGCAAATCACTCTTCTTGATAAGATCTCAATTAAGTTTTTTATACAGCGAAAGTAGCGGATGATACCGTTGTTGATGGTGGATTTTCATTTAAAATTAAAATTATAAAAATAAATATTATTGATATATAAAAGATAAGCCCCAAATTAGTGTTAAATACTCCCTCATAATATGTCGTGTCCCTAGGGTTGGGTAATCCATCTGTAATTTCTAATCGATACATTTCCGATACTCATTAGCGATGTGGCATGGCAGCGATAAATTTCTGCTGCGAGTAACCATAACCTCAACTGTATAATGCCGAAAATACACGTCTGGCGACTGTATGTTACCGATTGACCCCTACCGGTATGTTATACAGCGGTGAGTATCGGTGACGCATCACGTCGGTCTGATTCGCTGATCATCTGAACTCCATAAGCATGCAGATGACGAGTCAATTCCATCACCCTGGCGATGTAAGAATCAGCATCGCGAGGAGCAAAAGCGTTCGCCTAGCGGCTGGGCCGAGCTCTAAATTAGGGTTTGTGACATATTACATGTATTAAACGAATAACCGGCCATCGATCTTACAGCGAGTACTAAATGAAGTATACAAATGTAGATTCCGGGAGACCCAGTATAATCCCAACGACCCTATACCAATCGGTCAAGATCGATAAACCCAACAGAAGTGGCTGCGACACTGAAACCCAAAATTAGGGTTTGCCCATCGCGAAGATCCATCTCTCGGTATAGTGGAGGGTCCAAGATTGGGACGTGTCGGTGTCCTACCCGACATGATACCGGTCTCATTCCTTGTACGTCGAACAAATTATCATGCGAAATTTATCCCAAGCGCTTATCGCCTCCCAAGCGCGAAACTGTCTCCGACCACTCAACTAGTGGGGCTTGTGAGACAACGTGACCGTTTTCATGGGATAACCGGTATGAGCGGCGTAAATCAGCTATCACGCGAACCAATGACAAGGCGAACAGGCTATTCGTCTGACCTAACGAAAAAGCGTGATCTTTGAATTTTGTGTGTTCGTCGCGGACTCAATGTGCCCATCATACTTTCGTAATGGGGGTATATCGCCCCACCATCATGCCATACCTGCGCATGTATGTCGTGCCAGTTATATCCCAGTGCTGGTTTGCGACAGGCGAGAGAGTGATACTCTTTCTTTCAAACACTAACTTCATCAGCGTGCGCGATGGTGTCTCCAAGATAAATATATCCGTCCAACTTCACGGCCTTTTTAGTTATCGAGCCGATAAATTTAGTGAACAATAAGATTACCACACCATGTGCGTACGCGCCTGCGATTACTTCTGAAATTGCTCGACTTCTTAATGTAGCGGTTATTCAGTATGATATCCCCGTGGATCCGCGATACATTCCCGGTATCAATCATGAAATCACAAGCGGGAATCACATGCTGAGGTATATTTTGATGATTCCCGATCTTGGCGTGTAAAACTCTGCTGGCGTGTTGAAAGTCATGGGCGGTTAAGGTGGGGAGCGGGGAAGAGTGGAATAAATATAACAAGTATCGATCCCGCCTCTCCTTCTCCCACGGGTTACGTGAATAAGAACCGATGACTATTATAAATGCCAGCCTACGAAGCAGCGAAAACAACGAGAAAACGCCCGGGCTACTACATCATAAACTGTTCCGCGCGTCATGTCAAGTCTACACCTTCACAATCTCAACACCTTCAGTACTCCTGCCGTCCAACCCTCTCCTTCTTTGTGGCCGAAAGCTAGGTAAGTTTCTTGGTTAAATTTTTTGACTACAAATTATGCTAGTCAACTTTTCACGTAGCGATTATTTATTTAGTTTAAATTCATTCCTCATCCGCAATTACCAAAATATAAATAGAGATGAATTTTTCACGCAAATAAAGTGGCGACTACGTGGGAGTTATCTACCGGTTCTCAAGTCAATGCTATTTCAATATCATCAATCCGATACAGTGGTTGTCTTAAGAACGCTATTCCTAGGTATCGGCGGAACTTCTTGCGAGTACATGAAAAACATGGAAGCTAATCAAAAGGGCGACAAAATGTATATGACTCCTCATCAAGATGGCATCATGGGCATTACGGGAATTTCTGCCGGGATTTACCGGATCAAACATTCTGACGAGATTGATGGATCAGCATCTGTAGTGGAAACTGTGTGAAAATCTTACCTCTCGAACGAAGCGAAATATTTCGTGTAAATATACGAGGTCCCGCGACTCCTTCTCGTCGAGAGGTCCATCGAAATATGCGTAAGTAATGTTACGACGGCGGGGAGGAATTTATGTTAAAGCATCGGATTCCGGGGCCGAAAGGAGCTTCGAGAATGTAATTACTCTCAAGACTCTAGGACAGTAGAGCCTTATGCGTATAGACAGCCAGCCCGGACCGAAGAAATCAAACACGCACTCACAGTATATGTCTGAGGCACGCCGATCGGATCAAAATGCAAGGGTGGAATCGTTACCATACATATGATCAGGGAGACCGAAATAACTCCGCGACAATAAGGTCATTCCTGATATCACCGCGAAAATTATGCTAAGCGAAAGAAAGTCATACTTATACATGCATCGCCCCATATACAATATCGAGTATATTATAAAAAACGCGAGAGAGCTCGGGCAAAGTACTGTGCCCCATACTGCGTGGGCAACTCAAGGAAGATACACGACACTACGCCCCGAGGAGCGAAATCGCGTGCTTATGGCAGGCGTTCATCACGAAATCGATGAAACTCAACCCGCATTCACACCAAAGGCGCACAAGCGAGCGTGACAGCGAAATTTATTGCCAATTAGCGAACGCAATCTCGCCCAATTATCTTTGCAAAGCAACGGAAGTACAGAAGGGCTGCGCAACACAAGATGAGACAATTCCACAAGCGGCGGCACCGCGCTCGGAATGAAAAAGATCTCCGGGCGGTCGACCTACACTGACGAGCGCAGTCTGTTCAACCTCAAAGTACCAAACCCGCTTCTTTATCAGAAATGCGACGTATCGACATGAACTATGTTCTCCCCCTAAATAGTGGGCTACGATGGTTACTTCATCAACTAGATATGAACCGCGATGCGAAATAGGCGACTTCGAGTTTTCTACTATCTTGATATGCCATTCGGTTTAAGTAATGCGAGCGCGAGTTTTTACTAACGTCTTGTAACTCCCGAACGTTAAAAATAAACAAGTAAGAAGATATGTAGATGATATCGTCATAATTATTCAAGACAGCCCCGTCATATCTTCGACAATGAAGGTGTGAGGCTCTGTAGGTAGTCCTTAATCTTGACACCCCGTGCTCCTGAGTGGCTTGTAGAGGAACGAGGTAGACCCTTCAAAGACCCGGTGTCTGTCCCTGGGAGGAGCTGCAGGATTTCATGAGGCAGGCCGTTTTATACACAGTGTACTGCCTACGCCTCGTTCACCGCTACAGAAGAGGGCGACTGCTGGACGACAAGCTTTTGAAAGATTGGCAGTGCTGTCTCGACTATCATGAGTATAAACACAGGGAAAAGCGTGTGTCCTGTTGCCTTCAGTGACATGCGATGAGGGCTCTACAGCCGAGGAAGGGCTGAAGAAAATCAGCGATCCAGACCTATTCGGCCAGATGTAGTAGCTGAACACGAGCGGAAAAGCATGTTGTCCATTCCATTGTGGCGTTACAAGCGTTGTAGGTGATACTGTATCCCAAATCGATCTCAATTTACTTTTCAACGTCTGAAAACAACTCTGTCTTCTCCAAATAATGAGATGAACTGTTGTCAACGTCACCTAAATATCAAAGTCAACGATTCTGAACTTCTTTGGCGGCATTTCTGGAAACATAGAATGGCGACATTTCGGCATCTCTGTTTTGGAGGAAGAAATGTCTCTGTGTTTTTGATGTCTCACCTTACCCCCCAGCGTATCCAACGGAGAAATATTTTCACGTCCCGCCAGTTAGGTGAGCCGGCGAGTGCGAAGCTCCTTATAGAGCTGATAGCTAAACAAGCGGGAGTCGTGCAGGCTAGAGGTGATCAGATGACAGAATATGCACATGCCCATGCGACCGGCTACAAGACTATTATGCTGTGGCCTTAGCAATCAGGTCCCAGCGGCAACAATAAGGCGCATGTCGGTGTCAGCAACCTTCCAAGCGAAGAGCCGAGAGAGGCTGCGGCGTGAGAGAACCATAGGTCGACAATATCATAATACAAGGTTTTCGAGGCTTGTGATGAACTCAGCTCATTGGATAACAACTGATACTCTGAAAAATTGATCTCTACTTGGCCCTGCTCATTTCATGTATGTATACTATGTTTTTTTTTGAATCAGGCTGCGGAGATGTGGATCTAGCTAGCGACCTTCGCGATGAATCTGTGGACAATGTTGGTGGCGCTTCTGCGGCGACTCGGCGATCTGACTCGTCTTAATAGGAGATCGAACTTCGATCCACACAAATACCAAACGCCGGCCTGTCGGAAATTTAGTGTGAGCTGTGAGGCCCGGAAATGACTATCTTAAGTGATTGGGCGGCAGCGATGAAAAGGATGCCCGTCAAGCAAACAAAAAGCCAAGCGTTTGAGGCAGTACGAGATCTATATAAAATTTGAATTAATCTATTAAGATAGTCTGGGGTCCAAACCAATCATTTTGAAGGAACACAGAAGAGGAAGAAGTATATCGCTACAGATTACGAAAATGCGGCGACCGCATGGAAAGTGGCAGCGACGACTTTGTTCGAAACCTCATTGTTGCCTTCCCCACCTTTTCGATAAGCGTCGTCACGGCGGAACTTAGCGCTCGTCGAGAAGAGTAACCACTTCCCTCATCGAGCGTGCAGTATCCATAGCGAATAAGAAAGACATCCCCTTTGCCGAGGAAGCCACCATTCTCGACGCTCATTAAAGAACACATCATTTATTAGTTCGTTATACCTAAACATATTATCTACGACTCGCGGCACTCCGCCCCAAATAATGGGAATGCCTTTGAGAGTATGAACCTCCCACCATCCACTATCGAGAGAATAGACAGTAGCTAGGCTGGCGATGGGAGTCATTATGACAATCTTAAATAACATGAAATAAGTCCTGTTTATTATAAATCGTCGCAGCTTCCGTGGGTCTCCCCCATATTCACTTGTTTCTTGAGAAGAAAATCAAAATCCCGCGAGCCGGACTCAGCGGCCGGATCCTGGGAACCCCGAGGACAACTCTATCTCGAATGCGGGATTACTAGTCGAGAGAAAACAAATTGCTGGTATGCAGGCGAGGCTCGGGGCATATAACAAACGTTGAGACACCTATTTTCCAAGTGAATACAAGCGGCCAAACATATCAGCAATTTTCTTCTGTATTACGAAAATTCCTGCTAACTCAGGAAGATCCCCACTGCGGCCATGAAAACCTGAACTCAGTTATAAGTCGACAAAGTGGACGAGCAGCTGGCGATCATCAATGGAAGTGGCTCAAGGTATATCTGCGTTATACTCAACTATCTGGCATTTATTTCATTACATGTTTGAATCATTGATATAATGAATATTGATCAATGAAAAAAAAAAACCAATGTGATTATTCGCAAAGCGTTCAAAAAACCACGACAGAAACATCATTAACGATAAGGAAGTGCGGTTAGGGGCCGTCTAAGAAGATTATAATTCGCGAAACATGCTAAAGTGATATCTACATTCTTTTCTTCAAGTCTGCGGCTTTGCACCTCCGATCGACAGCCCCATTCAAGACAGCTCGCGGCGAGCTATTTACCCGTCAACATGACATATTATCGAAAACATTTCGCGCGTTTCCGACTGCGTTAACTCCATGATTCGCGGCGTACCATGATGACTATTCCATTTAACCTTCATCTCGACGAGGAAGAAGGTTGCGATGACGACAACTGAAGAGCGTTCCATTTATTAGCATTCCTCAAAGGCCTGCTCCTGCAACATCTCGTGGCTGAATAAGCATTTCGCGACATCGAATCAATACACATTGAAGCAAGATGAGTTAAATCAGCTAGATGAAATATGTTGAATGAAGAACAGTGCTCATCATCATGGGATGCCGTCACACATCGATCCGATGAAATCACCTGCCCGGAAATGAGATCTGCGATCATTATGTGAACAATATGTTGAAAAGGAAAAGACAAGCGTATGTCATAGCGACTTTCGGCTACAGCGAGGATTGATCATGAAAGCTGGCGAGGTAGTCTTGGATGGTATGAAAATGCGATCCCGCCCGACCCGTGATGAGGAAGCGAACTGGGAAAAATTCGTAAAAATGAGTACTCTGCGCTGCATATATGAAACCTAAAGCGACAGAAAAAATGCGGGGAATTTAACACCGACTCTTTGTTTATCAATCGAGAAGCATTTGGATCGGCGACAGCGCCCGCGCCGGAGTCCCGATAAAGAGAATCCTATTCCTGACTCAAACGCAGGAAGAAAGCCGTAATCAAACGCTGATCGCGCGTATGAAGAGATTGCCATAGCGGGAGTCCCACAGTCGAACTCTTTCTATTTTGTCTCCACTATGTCGCACGTCTACGTGTCTTGTGTCGGCGACATCTTGAAGACAAAGCCATTAATAAGTGTTGGATCTCCTTAAAACTAATTCCTTGGGAATGGAGGATATTATTTGTGCAGTAATATGAAATTCGGGTAGGCATGGCAGCGGTAATCCCATCTGTGAATTTCCTGTCGACCTTGTATTTCGATGCCATTATCGATAATGACGGCTGTGTACTCTTGCAGTGACGCGACCTCAACATATAATAATTATGTAATACGCATGACTGACTCGATTGTCCTGCAGCGTTAACCTATTACCAGCGGTAAACATCTGATTGACGTAGCTCGTCACGGATACTGTTCATCCAACCGTAACCGTTGAACGACAGTCCATCATTGGCAGTATAGATATCCCTTCTTAGAACAATCTTGGACTTGATGACTGAAAAACTGCCAAGAGCTGTTCATACCCCAAGCATTATGAGCGAATTAGGGTTTCGTGACATATTCCAATGTGTGCTCAGATGGAGGGTGATGTAGATGAAATTTGAGCAATGTCATTGCGATCCTTGCGATTACTACGACAATCAGTCAAGATACTAAATAATTTGGTCGTGACAGAAATAGATAAACCCAAACAAAGGCGCCCATGGCACGAAGCAAATTAGGAGTTTTATGTATCGGCGTGAATGGAGATCAGACCGTGCGATCGTCATGCGATATGATATATGAATTTAATATTCATATCGACAAAACACTAAATGCACAGATAATCTAAAGCCTTAACGGCAAACTAACGTGAGTCACACCTCCCCAAACAAAGCGATCTCGACCACTGCTTCATTTGGGCGATTTGAATAAACACTTTCCAGTCCCTTTCGAATATTACGTTGTAAATCGCTTTTCAACTATCACTTTCGCACCAGGTAATCATTTTTAAGACGACAAATTGGCGGTAAATCGCTAAACGTCTTTGAAAGATTAGCATCGACATTTTTAGTAGCTCGATATCTCGACCGCCGATCTTTCGCGAGATAGTAATTGACCCGTCTACTTCCATGAGATATGCTCACACAAATGCCATCCATGTTATGTCAATTAGGCAAGTTCATATCCCTTGTGCTTGATTTCGATAACGATACTGCGCTGTAACTCATCCGGCGGTGAGTGATAATGTCATCGTCCCCTTCCAGGCGGGCAATAAACCACGGTCGAAATTGAAATTGGTTAATTGAACGTCATTACCCTTTACCACTGCCATGTCGACTGCGCACATAAATACGCGTGCTTCACAAAGCGACGATAACTGAGTTATTTAATTGAATTATCTTATGCTGGAACATCATTAATCGCAAGCGAGGGGAAATTACATAGTGGGTAATCATTTGATTTTTAAGCGTAGCATCTAAATGTTTCATGGATAGTTAGAGATGAGCAGATAGTACGAGAACGACAGATATATCACTAACACCTTTCACTATATCCTTTCGTAGACTCAATGACTTGTATAAATAGGTTCTCGCCCTAACTCAATGAGGAAAACAACAAGAAACACCCAGGCACCTTACATAATAAATAGATGACTACTCTGCAAGTCGCAAGCAAGTCTCACGCTCATAATCTCAGCACCTTCTTCAGCTTCCTGAAAAGATCAACCATCATCGCGACAGTGCAGGCAGCCATTCTGCATGATTGATCTCTCGTCGCTCCTTAACAACGATATTATTTAGGATTTAAATTCATTCCTCATCCTTTTTAGATTACCAAATTCAAGATAAATTTTGAGGATGAAAGTTTCCCTGCCCGTAAATACACCCGTGTATACACAGAAGGTTATTGCCTGTATTTGTTTTTCCGGATTTCAATAATAGTTTCGGGAATAATATTGAGTCTTCTTTATATTATACATTTTGTGTTTTGTTAGTTATTTCCAAAACTTTTTATTCGAATTTTATTTTTTATTTCACATTTTTGAGTTTAAACGTGACGAAAAACTGATACTGAATTTTATATCCCAAACTCACTATTAATAACGGGGATAATTACCATATAAACGCAAAAAAAATGAATGATTTAAACTCAGTAATTTCGACTGCCCGTTAATGGATATGTCTGATCTACTTGAGTTAGGTGTATACTAAAACAAGTAGTAAATTCAATCTAGGAGTAGCTAGGAATGTCTAACTGTTTTGCCCTTTATTAGACCGGAACAAAGGCATCCCCACAAACTAGGTCCATAGATCTGTTGATTGTAGAAAGAGACCGATCACCATACTCCTTCCTTTCAGCGTGGTAAAATTTAAGTCTGCAGACAGATATGACATTCTTGGCCAACTTTTGAGTGCCCATTTGGGTGTGTTTTCTGTCGATAGAACACCCCATAAGTTCGGATAGCATCCATACATTTCATAACTACAGTGATATTACATCAATTATTCTCTGTGATATTCAGCGAGAATACTTGCTAGACGAGCTATCCTCTGCGGATCTCTGAGTGGGCCGTACTCCATATTTGACATTTCCTTGGAGGAGAAGACATGAATGTCATAACTGGAGAGATATCGGGGGTGTCTCATTTGGCCTTTGTTTGAGTGATTTTGGGTGTATCCCTGGGGATTCGGATTCTATAGTGTGAGTTGCTGTAAGCTGGGGGAGTTTGGAGGAATTTTGACGAAGAAGAAGAACTAGCGAATCGATCCAAAACGATTAAAAATTTGGTTGTAAGAAAATTTACGAGGGGAGAACGAAGGGGAGTTTTATATGTATCTTGATGGCAGCTTCGGAGATAGTGAATGGGTGAATTTGGGGTTTCCAAAAAATATCAATACATGCGGGAACAGTGCAAAATCTAATTATGACGGATTCTCGGCCCGATCGAATGGAGAATTTCATTTCCCATAACAAACATTTTAGAAAAATTGGCGATGCTATGAGAATTGAGGGTGTTCGACAAAATGTGAGCGTCTGCTGATATCGCGATTGCTCACCTTTGTGCGGCTGGCGCGGTTTATGGAAAGTAGTGTTGGCGAACTCTCGTAGTTTACTACCGACTCTTTGAGTTTCTGCGGGATGGGGCTGCGGGAATGTCTTATTGAAGTTATCATTTGGTGGGAGTACTTGTATAGGAAGGGTTTTGTGGTGAGTTGCTCCCGATTTCTTTAGAAAATTGTTTGTGCCATGCGTCTGAGCTGCGGTGCTCCACTATGTCTTCCCACCTACGGTAATTTTTATCTCTACTGCGTCTTTCCTTTGTACGCATCTGAGACGACCGCGGATATCTAGCCATTTGTGTGACGTCTTGTGAATGCGTACCGCACTACTTCTCCTTCATAGTGTGCGTGCCTAACTCTTCCACTTTGGATCCTCAGTGCGGTACTACGAGCCTCCCATGCATCCCATATTGCGTTGGCCCCTATAAATGCTCGATGACTAAAATGTTGAAGTGGAGATGAAATGAATTTGATTTTGATTTTAGTTTTTAATTTTATGATTTTAGTTTTATGATTTTGATTTTAGTTTTTAAATTTTATGATTTTGATTTTAATTTTTAATTTTTAATTTTATGATTAGGATTTAATGGGGACAAATTAGTAGTATTAATATTTGATAGAGGGTAAAATGGTAATTTCATCCAAATTTAGACACCCCTTATCATTCTTTGTGGGTGGATGGAAAAAATCCATAGGCCCCAATTTAGCCAGGCTAACAAAACCAAGAAAATCAAATGAAACACTTTGTGAATATGTGCTTTCAAATATAGCACAAAAGTTTCCTAGAAAGAAAATTTGTAGGTATCCAAGTGATTAAATCATGATTCATTATCTTTTGTATTTATCTTTATAAAAGAAAAAATCAATTGGTTCTCTCACACCAGTAGAAGAGAAATGAAAAATTCACGTTCACAATAAAAACGTGAATACAGAATTTCTTTATCATGTAGGTGATGGTGAGATGCAACGGCCACTTGTGTGCCGGTGAAATAGAACAGTCCACTGCCATTTTTAGTGACGATGAACATATTAATTCCAGACGGCAAAAGATTCATTTTCTTTTGAAAAATAGTCAGAACCTTGCCATGGAATTTTATCATTGCCATATTATTGAAAAATCTACTACAACTATAAGATTGCTTTGATAGTTTAAGGGTTAAATCTCAGGTCACAACAATAACTGCCATAATTTTTTCAACATAATAAATATGGCTCATGTGATAGATTGATCTTTTATAAGTTGCTTCTTAGACTTAACATCCTATGCATTTCCAGTACTTGAATAATGGTGGTGCTAGCTTGGAAATGAAACCGGCTGCAAAGGCTTAGGACGAATTTATTCTTGGCGAGGAAGAGTTGCGATCGGAGCATCCTTAGCATGCGAATTAAGTGTAATAAAATTAGTAAGGCTAATCAATCAAAACTGAGTGAACAATGGACGACATTATCACTCGAAGGCAAGGGAAATACCGTTTTCACCGTTATTTGGGTCGAAGTGAATCGTTGGTTTTCACCGCGACTTACCTAGTAGAGAAACTAAGTATTCACGTTTGAAATGTGGAAGTGAATGCTTCATTTCACTAGCCTTGTACAAGCATTCCTTTGTGGAACCAAATCTAGATATATCAATTCCAAAACTCAAGTTTCATTGTTATGGTTGTTTCAACAAGAAAAGCCCAGAACAGGATTTCAAAATTGGGACATTGATGGCCTTCTACCTGTTGAAATAAACTTCCCTGTAAGAAACAAGAGTGAAATCGAATAAGAAAAGGTCGAATAATACAAAAGGAAAATCATAAGAACTCACTATCATGGTTCTGTGTTCTACACGATATACACTAGTTAAACATTCACATACTAATACGTCTTGGGTCACAGAAGACCTCAATCATTGATTCAGAGAACCTAACCCTGCCACTGCCATTACTACTATAGCCTTTTAATCCTCTATATATCACGATTTAAGAAACAAGCTGAATGTACTATCATGGTTCTGTGTTCTACACGATATACACTAATTAACCATTGGAAAAGGCATCTGCTGCATCATCAAGCCTCTGCGCAAATGCAGCAAATATTATCAAAAAGGATAATTATTTTTTTTTTAAATAAAAAGAAGAGAAAAAAACAAACGGACAAGAAAAAATTGACGAATATGTACATTCAGCAGTTTGAGTGCTACGCCTGCCCTATAATACGCCTTAGGCCAGTCTGGTCTTGCCAACAAGCATTGGGTAGCATCTTCAAAAGCAAGATCTCCTTTATTTAAATATACATTGCACAAACTCCTGTTGGAAAGGACAGCTGCATCATCAGGTTTCATTTGGAGGGCCTGAAGAAAAAAAACACTAAAGCGATCAACCCATCTATGAGACAGAAAAATAATACTCGTATAAGACAATTAATTTGAAAGAAATAGACCAAGAACAGAACAACCTTGACGATCAATTTCCACATTTGAAAATATTATCCAGCGACAATGTGGAAGTTCTGGATATGAGTGGTTCCTATCCTAACTCCACCAAGGGAGAAGCATGCGCCTCCCCGAATGAATTAAAGCAAGTACCAATTTTATAACATCTACTGGAATGTACAGTTAAGTTGCTTATATAGATTAAGCTTAGGTGACAATGATTTGAGCGGCGAGAAGCTATCTTTCTACCGTAAAACTGTGCAGTTGAGACTTGAAAAGCCACTGTTCTAAAACTTAAACATAGGTTCTGAAATAAGCATACATGACTGCCAACAAGTATTAAATGATAGGAACGTTAATGGTATGCCAATGAAAAAGATAGTGAAGTCATTTTGGTCCCAAAATGTTAAGACAATATTCAAAACCTCAAAACAACCATATTTCAATTACCTCTTTATCGAACTTCTTAGAATTTACATGCTTCATAATCCCATTAATGCTCCAGTCATCGTATGATGAAATAAGAGAAGTCACTGGAAAAAGAATCTAAACACCTCGACGATTACCGTTAAAAGCTGCGACTTCTATTGGCTTTAATCCGCGCTGTGACATGAAAAGTTGAATTCCATAAGATAGAATGCTAGACAACCATAGGTGATTCAGTGAATCATCTCCTAGTGCACCACTGTTTCATTTCATATTATGAGAACGAAAGAAAAAACCAAACACAGGATTAATAAAGTTGCCTTTCTATCCCAAGGACGCAGTAATCAAGACGATCCGTTTGATTGCTTATCTCAAAGTGGCTCATGGAGCTTATTTTAAAGTCAAATGACTCATTTAAGTACCAGTATAAAAGTTTCAAGTACCAATTTATGTCACTTACAACAGATGATCACCATTAAATGAACAGAGATACAAAGTATAATTAGCTTACTATATCTGTAATATTTGGATCTGCACCAGCCTCAACCAGTAGCTTGGTGATTTGCGTTCCCCCTAATTCAACTGCACGTCAGAACTTTCATTCCATCTGGTCCACCATTTGGATCAGCTCCAGCCTATAGAGATGCCGAAAGATTTGAATATGAATATGAAAGTTCCCTAAGATACATCGCAAGTCAAGAAAAAGAAGCTTAGCTTGATGGATTAAAAAAAAAAAAAAGGAAAAAAGGTTTACATAAACTGTGCATA
This sequence comes from Papaver armeniacum, assembly GCA_023531295.1. Taxonomy (NCBI): domain Eukaryota; kingdom Viridiplantae; phylum Streptophyta; class Magnoliopsida; order Ranunculales; family Papaveraceae; genus Papaver; species Papaver armeniacum. The sequence continues at coordinate 141,987 of JAJJWW010015200.1, forward strand.
ATACGAACAGTAACAGTTCGAATCATACAAACTAGTCTAAAGAGATGTTGATAAAGTCCAAAACAGATGTAGAAAAATATGTCTACCTTCAGTGAATGCTGCGTGCATTCCAAGGATTGGGAACGGACAGATACATGAAGTGGAGCAAACATATTATGGAAGACCAAATTAGGCTGCCAAGATGGAACAGAAGATAGATTCAGTAATCCCCTTGCTTAGAGGAAAAAAAAAAAAAAAACTATGGAAGCAAAAGGAATGATTCTATGTTAATATTGATTTCACGTAGCAAAAATGTACATAGATAGTGTATTATGATCAGACAGTCTAGCATTCCAACAAATAAGCCGAAAGTAAAAAGGGTATGATATGACTAATATTTAAGCTTATCAACTTTAAATTCTATTTATACTAAAGCTTCTGAATCCATCATCAAGAAATGCGGTAACATGCTCATGTGCACTATTTGAACCAACAAAGTTTATTAACCCATGTTGGCACCATCTTCATCATCATCTAATATCCAATTTTCACTACACTACTACAGTGATAGAGATAAAAAAGAAAACAGAAGAGCACAAAACAAAAACAAACAATATAGACATAACCGCAAAAACAATAATTTCCAATTCCAACTACTCTAAACCCTAAAGAGAGAAATAACCGCAAAAACAAAATTCAACCCCAAATTACTTTTAAGGGCTACATCATTCACCACCTAGAATCATCAAATCTAAGCAATTCAGTATACCTTTACCATCTTTGACATCAATTTCGACTGTCATATCCTCAATCAAGTAGTTGAGAACATTCACTCTCCTCCATATTGCTTGTACTCCGTCTCCATGTACACGAGCTAGTGCTGCCGCAGATCCTGATCCCAAACAACAACATCATCATCAAGAACACAAATGAATCCATAATTAAAGAAAATCATAGAAGAATTTGAGTTGTTCGAGTTCACCAGCACCAGCAGCATTAAGCAAGATCTTAGCTGTAAAAACAAAGAAGAAACAAACGGATTTTAGCAAAAGAGGAAATGAATTAAACAGGGAAAAAAGTGTGAAACATGGTTTCAGATAGTACGGACTATTGACCTGCAGACGCAACAAACTCCATGGCGAGAGAGGAAGAAGATGAAGAGAAGAGGGTTTTGCTTGGGGAAATGTGCAGGAGAAAGAGAAGAAGAAAAGTGTTTGTTAACTTTTTATAAAATGATGACGCGCCAAGGTTTCCGAGTTAAAACAGTGAACCGGACCGGTTGGTCTGAAGATTTAGAATGAAGGATGTAAAACACACTGAACATTGATTTTTGTTGTGGAAACTCATTGTGCAAGTGGTTTTCTAGTCTACATGAAAACAGATTTTGCTTTTTTATAACCTGATACATCTTAAAACCAGATGAATGTGTATGTCTAGAAAAGTCGCACAAACATGTGGAAGATGCGATCTGGTGACATTTCAGTTCCACTATGAAGAAAACATACTTCCTCATCCGTCCTAAAAAGAAACAAGTTCATTCGGCACGAACAGCAGTAGTAGCTGGCTCGTACTATATTTGAACACTCAACGGTGGCACTGCACATTTCATTAAACATCTTCGGTAGACAATATTTAGGGGCCTCTAGAATCAAACATGCACTTTCAAACAAAGAAGGCCGAGAATACAAAAGAAAATAACAGCAATTAGAGAAAAAAAAATCAAAACATCTCTAGATGTGCTTTGAGATAGAATGATGCATTTTCTTTCCTCTAATTTACTAGTTTTACGCATTGTTACAGTTTCATGCTAGAGCAGGCTCTCAAAATTGAGTAGCCTACAATATAAGTAATAACTACCAATCTAAAAATTGGCGTTCTAAAGTGTTTGATAGAATTAAGCAGACTAACACAATTTTTACGAAATTTTGTTTACAGATGAAAACAAAAGAGAGATTTATACCGAGAAAGCTCACAGCATTAAAGTTGGTTATGAGAAGACTAGCCTAATTTTTTACTACATACTTTCAGTTTCAAGAGCTACGTTAGCAAGTTCTAAAACTTTTCACAGAACCTGACAAAAGACTTTAATTTCGGAATATCGAGCATATATGCCAATGACATGCCTTTCTATCACAAAAAAAGTGGGACATTGATGGCCTTCTACCTGTTTAAAGAAACCTCCCTGTAAGAAACAAGAATGAAATCGCATAAGAAAAGGTCAAATAATACCAAAAAGGAAATCATAAGAACTGAATATCGTGGTTCTGTGTTCGACATAATATACACACATTCACACACTTGAGTGACTTAGGCCTAAGAAGACCTCAATCAATGATTAAGAGGCACTGAAACCTGCCAGAGAACTACGACTGTCTTTTAAGCATTTATCTCAATTTAAGCAAGTCGCTCTAAATCCAATTTACATTTGGGTCTATACGCTTCTTGTGGAAACAAGTGGAGGAGGAGCCTGAACTCAAAACTATGTATAGCAAAAATCTTCAAAATTTATCGATATTTTTTCTACTTAAAAAAAGGAAAGAAGGATATACTTGTCCACAATATCTGGGAAGACCGGGTGACTCAGACTGAACCATCTTAACCACAGCGTTTTAACTCAACTGCGCTGATGGTTATTGGTCATCTGATCGACATCTAGCAATTTAATTTCACTCGACAATCAGGAGAGGTTCAGGGTTCTATTGATATACTTGCTAAGCAGGAATGCTAGAAGTAATAAATGAAATTGTAGGACTGGTAATAAATGTAAGGGTACCTAACCTGAATGCATCTTGAAGCTCTTTATTTTCAGGATCAAGTTTCAAACCATTGGAAAAGGCAACTGCTGCATCATCAAGCCTCTGCGCCAAGTGCAGCAAAAATTATCAAAAAGGATTTATTTGTATAAAAATAAATGAAATTAATAGACAAGGAAAATTGACAAATATGTACATTCAGAAGTTTGAGTGCTACTCCTTTCCTATAATGAGCCTTTGCCCAGCCTGGCTTTGCCAACACGCATTGTTCAGCATCTTCCAAGGCAACATCTCCTTTATTCAAATAGATATAGCACAAACTCCTGTTGGATAGCACAGCTGCATCACCAGGTTTCCTTACGAGGGCCTGAAAAAGAAATAGCTCAACCCATCAATGGGAGTAAAACAACTCATAAAGCAGCTCAAAGGAAATAGACTAAGAAGGAAAAAATCTTTAAGATCAATTTTCAAGTTTGAGAGTATGCAAAGACAATGCGGAAATTGCAGATATGTGTGGTTTCCCATTTAAACTCCACTACAGGATAAACATGTACGTTTCTGCATAAAACATCAATTGAGATGAGACTTGAAAGAACAGAGAAGCTATCTTTCTTGTGGAAAAGAAAAATACATATTAATATACTGACAAAAAGAAAAATGGAGGCTTGTATCCTATTTCGGTCCAAGATCATGATTTGGCAGAGGCATTCTAGTATAAAAGAAGATGTTCCCCGCAATTCCCAAAAAATCCAAACGGCATCACATATGATGATATGAATGCTCAAAATCACTACAGTATACGTTCATATTTCACCTTCAATTTAAAAGCTATCAATGAAACTACAATTCATTTAAATGCATAACTTTATAGTTTTTCCGGTTAAAAAAAAGGTACCTCCGAGTACCAGTATTCTGCCAGCAAATACTCCTTCTGATGAAATGCACTTGTTCCCCTTGATTTTGCCTCAAGAAACATCTCATTTGCTTTAAGAATCATCTGTCAGTAATAAAAATTTAATATAATACATTTTACTTCAAAACTTTCTAAAATGACACATTTATGAGCTTCGACTCGTGAAAGTTGGAAACTGTTGAATGCCAACAAATACAAGTATGGACGATAGGAATGTTACTGGAATGCCATACATACGACAAACCTAATAACGATCCAGATTTCTAGTAATAGTTGATGTACAGTAATACAGTGAAAAGATAATGAAGTCATTTTGGCCCAAAAATGTTAAGCCACTATTCAAAATTAAAAGAAAAATAATTATTGTATTTACCTTTATTTTAAACTCCATAGAATTTACATGCTTCATTATTCCATTTATGCTCCAGTCAACATATGATGGAATAGGAGATGTCACGGGAAAAAGAAACTCAACAGCTGGACAGTTATCTTTAACAGCAGCGAGTTCTATCGGCTTTAGCCCGAACTGCGACAAGAAAAAGTTGAGTTTCAAAACCCAGACAACCATAGTGCAAGGATCAAGTAATCAATCCCTTTGATCATCCGACTCACAGTGGCCCACAGAGCTTTATAAAGTCAGAAGAGAAGCTCCTTAAGTACCACTACAAGAACTTTTTAAGTAACATTTCATATCACATACAACAGATGATGGGCAATAATTAAAAGCAAACGAATGTATAATCTGCTTACCAAATGATCTGTAGAATTTGGATCAGCACCATATTTAACCAGCAGCTTAATGCTTTGTATTTCCCCCACATCAGCTGCAATAGTCAGAGGTTTACACTCTCGTCCAACATTAGGATCAGCACCTGCCTACACAGATGAAAAAATATTTACAGGGACAAGTTATATAGGATATCTTTACTAACCCAAAAAATGGTATGATAAACATACTGAGACACCCAACAAACACAAGAAACACCATACAATCCTTAGATAGGCATGTATGATGAAAACGCCATCACCACTCCCTAAAGACACACTAAAAAGAAATGGAACCAAGAGAAACATGGAAAGTTCCTTCACATACATATGAAATCATACAAACTAGTCTTAACTGATGTTAATTAGTCCAACAAGAATGTAGAAAAATATTTGTACCTTCAGTAATGACACCATGCATTGCCAAGATTGTGTACGGATAGATGCCTGAAGTGGAGTATATGCATCATGGAAGACCAAATTTGGCTGCAAAGATAAAACAGAAGGTAGGTTTATGTGATAATTGTTTTAACGTAGCAGGTATGTACGAGATAGGGGATGCAGTATAAACATACTAGACAAGTAAGCTGAAAGCTATGGAGCAAATTACGCAGAGATTCAACTCAGCAAATACAGAAAATGCAAGCTTTTAATTATACCATATAAGAGCTTAGTACATGCATTCTAATATTCTGTCATGAATAGAGGATTTAGCTTAAAATAGATCCAATTCATAACAAACGATAAACATACACCGTGATCAAGCAGTTCACTTCTAATTAGGATAAAGTTTAGGTTACCCTTTAGAGATCACTTGAGTATTTGCTAAACGGAAAGTCACACCTGTTTAGGAAGGTAAGATAAATGCTACTCACATTGGCACCATGATCCAGAAGAACTTTAACAGTATCGTTGTAGCCATTGCCGGCAGCTAGTTCTAACGGTGAGCCAAGTTCATTCCTAACATCCACATCAATACCTTTTGAAAGTAACAACGGTAGGACATCTTTATGTCCTGCAACACAAAAAAACCATCAGGACCTCATTTAGTCTACTCTAAGATATCATGAATAACACATTTGGAAAGTTACCAGATCTGTTAGAGCGCAACTTACCTTTCCAAGCGGCATACAGCAAAGGACCTGTATTAGAATCATCTGGTATTTCAGGATTGGCACCCATTTCAAGAAGATATTCCACAGCAGCCAAGCGCCCTTTTTTAGCTGCCCAGGATAAGGGAGTTTTACCTGGAAAACACGTATCCGCAAACTGTATTAATTACACAAACTCGTGCTAACCGATTTTTAAGAATATCAACCTTAACTTGAATTACAGTATGCAAGCTCTAGAAGTCATTACGAACAGGATGACATCGCAACATCTTACCGTTGAAATGCATTAACCCACTCAGCCATGTGTTAGCCATACACCTACTCTTCAATTGAAAACACCCATTTCATTTTCATCGCGAAACTTTAAAAATCATCCATTGGAGGCAGTTACTCAATTCTAAGCTTATCAGCTTTAAATTTTATTAGCACTACTAAAGCTTTAGAAGGCGTAATCAAGAAATGTGGTGTCACACCCGGACTATTCTTACCAGCAATGTCAGATTACCCCACTTAACAATGTCTATGTCAACATCTATTACCCAATTTCAAAACCCCCTCGGGAAAAAGCAAGAAGAAAACAAACATAGATGAAGATCATACAACCTAAGCTTGTAAAAACGTTCTAGATAACTCCCTAAATATGAGCAATACAGCAACCAAAAAACACCAATTTCCAATTCCAAATTCAAGCATATATATGGAGACAAGAGCAGTATCAGCAATAAGAAGCATCGAAACTAACATAATTCCACCCAATTAATATTAGGATACCTCTTCCATCTTTGAAATCTACATCCAGTTTCAGGTCTTCAATCAAGTACTTAAGAACTTGAAGATTCCCTCCGGCAGCAGCAGTATGAAGAGCTCCTCTACCAACTCCATCTGTAGTATTCTCAATTATTGCTTCTCCATTTGAAGGATCTAGTGCTGCCGCATAGTCTGATCCAAAACAAAGATCATCAAATAGTTAACAGAAAACCATCAAAAACACAAGAAATCCTTAAAAAAAAAAAATCAAGACAAGGATTTTTACTTTTGAATTGTTCTAGTTCGCCATCACGAGCAGCATCGAGAAAGATAGAAGCTGTAAACAAAGAAACAAAGAGATTTATTACGAGGTACAGTAGTGGAAATGAAGAGAAAAAAAATTTGTGAAAGAAAACTCTCAATAGAATAGTACGGACTTGAAATACAAGTGTTAGTATTCTCCATGGTTGGGGAAGAACAAGAAGAACTGCAGAAGAAGAAGATGAAGAGAGGGTTTTTCTTCTGGGGAAATGAGATGAAGTGAGAGAAGGAGTGTTTTAAGCAGTGCAGGACAAAATCATGAAAGACGCATCAAAGACTGTACGGTACAGAGTGAAACGGTTGGATGTTGACTCGTTGGGGGTCTCTACTCTACCTAGTCGGTCACGGTATGTCTTGACAGTTTTTTTTATTGTTTCAAAAATTATTTGCAGCAGAAATCAAATTCCTCATCTGTCTCCATCGCCTGGTCGTAGTTCACTCTGTACCAAAGTACTATGATGTAAGCTAAGAGCAACTCGACACGCAATCCCCAACGCATCTTAATAAAGACGTCTAGCACCCTATTGACAAGACCCCCAACCACCACTAATGGCCTCTTCCGCATAGCATTTAAATACAGTAATTAATTTGTTTCTTAACTAATGGATGAGCTCTCATTGTTTTTCATTTTGTTCCATGTCCTAAAGATAGAAAATGAATAAAATGGAAAACTCTTAACCAAAACCTATCCATTGTTTACAGAAAGCTACATGGAATTAGTCTAATGGTGTAGTTTCAGAAAACCCAAACCTTGAAGGGTGCCTAGGTCTTGTGGTTTGCAAGGGATAATTGGTATTTCGTATACAATTTTTAGACTGGAAAAGAATCTGCATTTTGAGATTTTCACATGTAAATTTTCCAAGTTAAAGCCTCATGGCCGTGACACAACAAAAACAAACACGAATACACGGCATGATTTGAGATCAGATACACATTTGAAACAAAAATCATATTTACAACTAGAGATGTGTACCAAGCATCCCTAGATGAGCTGTTATACCAATAGTATTGCTTATCGATTGGGAAGCAGCTACAGCTACATGTACACCTTAAAATATCCGTGCACATCTCTTTTTCTCCTTTAGTCATATGCATTCACCAAGCTCAAGTATCAATGTTATTGATTCATACTACAAAACAAGCCTAGTGCAGGAAATAAAAAATGAGTTGTATAACAATCCATCTGAAATCGACATCCTAAAGCTATCCGTAGCATTGAAAAGTCCTACACAAATTTTATGAGTTTTTTTGTACTAAGAAACCTCACAGCATAATAAGTTGGCTAAGCAGACATAAGAAGACTAGCTGGATGCTTCAAAAGACCTGACTTTTAACATACTATCAAGAGCTATGTTAGCAAAAAAAAAAAAAAAAAAAAAAAACACCAGAAATATGTTTCAAAATCTCCAGGCATATATCTGAATGCATTGTCTTTCTATTCTAAAGCAGGACATTAATGGCCTTCAACCTGTCTAAAGTCACCTCCCTGTAAGAAAGAAGAGTGCGAAATAGAATAAGAAAAAGTCAATCAATATGAGAAACAAATCATAAGAACTGACTGACTATCATGGTTCTGTGTTGCTACATAATGTGAAGTACTTGCACTTCACATACATAAAGCGACTTGGATCTAAGATCTCAATCAACGATTCAGGTGAACTGGATCCTGCCAGTACTACAAGTGTCTAGTTAGATGAGGGTCTACTCCTCTTGTGGAAACATGTGATAGGGCCTGAAGTCAAATCGAATATATAGCAAGAAAATCTTCAAAATTCATCGGTATTTTGTTACTTGAAGGTAGACGACTCAGACTAAACCATATTCACCACCAAGAATCACTAGCCCAATCAACCTGGAGTTTTAACTTCACTGTGTTAATGGTAATTGGCCATCAATCAACATGTAGCAGTTCAAAATGTCACTCTCCAATCAGTTCTAATATTAAAATTGTCAAGGAACACTAGAAATAATAAATGAAATGGTAAGAATGGTAATAAATGTATAATGGTACCTAACCTGAATGCACTTTGAAGCTCTCTATTTTTGGGATCCACTTTCAAACCGTCGAAGAAGGCATCTGCTGCATCATCAAGCCTCTGCAGCAAATACAGCAAAGATTATTAAATAAGGATAATCAGTAGGAGAGAAGAAATTAAGAGACAAGGTGATGAATATGTACATTCAGCAGTTTGAGTGCTACGCCTGCCCTATAATATGCCTTAGGCCAGTCTGGTCTTGCAAACACGCATTGAGTAGCATCTTCGAAAGCAAGGTCTCCTTTGTTTAAATACACATAGCACATACTCCTGTTGGACAGTACAGCTGCATCACCAGGCTTCATGTCGAGGGCCTGAAACAAATTATTGGGACAATGGACCCATCATTTGGAGAAAAAGAAAAAGCACAAGACACCCTGAATAGAAACAGGCTAAGAACCCAAAAACCTTTTAAGATCAATTTCCCATTTTAGAGGATATGGGAAGACAATGTGGAAATTATGGATAAGGTAGTTTCTCAAGTTAACTGTACTATAGGAACAACATGTGCCTCTGAACTAACAGCTTCAACACATTAAAAAATATGGAGACGTACATTTAAGTTTCATATGAGATTGGGCTTAAGTGACCATGATGTGAGAGGACAGAAAAGCTTTCTGTCTTGTGTAAAACTATACAGTGGAGACTTAAAATTACAAGAAGGCACTGTTCTGAAACTTGAACATAGATTTGAAATAAGTAAGTACACAACTGCCTATATATGTGTATTTACGTACTGACAAAGAGAAAAATGAACGCTTGTACCATGTTTATGTTCCTAAATCATTATTTGACAGATGTACATTTCTATTATAAATGTGGATATCCCTGGATTTCCCAAATGACCCAAATTGTATCGCATATGATTACATGAATGCTTAAAAATCAATACATTGTACAAGGAAGGTGTAAGGGTTCTTATTTCACCTTCCGGTTCAAATCGATTTAAAATTCATTTACTCACTTAATTTTATAACGTTTATGGTTAAAATAAACATACCTCAGAGTACCATTTTACTGCCATCTCGTACTCCTTCCTATGGAATGCACTTGTGCCCCTTGATTTTGCCTCGAGAAAGTTCTCCTCTGTTTTATGGATCACCTGTCAACTCAATGAAGATATAATACATTAGTTTTGCTTAAAATGTTTCTATGAACTATACATTTATGAGCCGCATTGCATGAAAGTTTGAAACTGCTGAGTGACAACAGAAACAAATGAAATGATAAGAATGTTACTGATATGACATACATACTACAAACCTGACATCGAGCCAGATAGTGAAGTCATTTTTGTCCCAAAATGTAAGGCAGTATTCAAAACCTCAATGGTATACACATTATATTTACCTTTTTTTTGAACTTTTTAGAATTCGCATGCTTCATTATTCCACCTGGGCTCCAGTCAACATATGATGGAATGCGAGAAGTCACCGGAAAAAGAATCTCAACGGTTCTGCAATTACCTTTAACAGCTGCAAGTTCTATTGGCTTTAGTCCATGCTGTGACAAGAAAATGAGACTTTCATAAGCCATACGACCATAAGTGACATCAATGCACCATTCGTAGTTTACATATTAAGAAAACGCGACAAGACACTAAACAGAGGATCAAGAAAGCTGCGCCTTTCTAGCTCAAGGACGCAGTAATCAAGATAATCAATCATGACAAAGTGGCCCATGGAGCATTACAAAGTCGAATGGGACGCCAATTAAGTACCGCTATAAAAGTTAGATGTACCATTTCATGTCAGTTACAACAGATGATGTCCACTAAATGAGAAGAGACCAAAAGTATAATTAGCTTACTTGAGTTGTAACATTTGGATCTGCACCAGCTGCAACAAGTAGCTTGATGATTTTTGTTGCCATTTCAGCTGCAAGTAACAGAGCTTTTACTCCATCTGGTCCAAAATTTGGGTCGGCACCTGCCTACAGACATGGCACATAAGTTAGATTAGGTAAATTTACAAACCCAGACATGGTATACTAAAAATACTATTGAGGGATCCGCAACCACAAGCAGGCACCAAAGAATCCTAAGATATGCGTGTATGATGAAAACACCATCACTGTTTGTACACACTCCCAAAAGACCCACATAAGAGAAATGGAACCAATAGACACATGGAAAGTTCCCTAATATGCATCAGAAATTCAGACAAAGAGATTTAGCTTGAATGGATAAAAATTAAGGAGAAAGTTAACACAATCTGTACATAATCCGACGAGTAATAATTTGAACCATACAAACTAGTCTAAATAGATGTAAATAAAGTCAAACAAGAATGTAGAAAAATATTTCTACCTTCAGCAAACGCTCCACGCATTGGCAAGATCGAGAATGGATATATGCCTGAAGTGGAGTAAGTGTACCATGGAATATCATATTAGGCTGCAAAGAAAAATGAAGGTGGATTCAGTGATCCCCCATGCTTAGGGAAAAAGGGAGAAACTGTGGAAGTAAAAGGCATGATTTTATGTTGCTATTAATTACACGAAACAAGATTGTACATAGAGAGGAGGTGTATTATGATCACACTTGCAGAAACTTACAGATACAACTCAACAAAATGTAAGCTTTTAGTTATTTCAAAGAGCTCACGGTATCGTGTATGGAGGATTTAGCTTTAAATAGATCTAATTCACAATTAAAAATTAACATCTGTGTGATCAAACAGTTCACATCTAATCAGAATAAAATTCAGGTTACCATTTAGATATCACTTGAGAAAATGCTAAAGAGAAAGCTACATTTGTTGATGTGGAAAAGGTAAATGCAACTCACATTAGCACCATGATCCAGAAGAACTTTAACAGTATCGTGTTCGCCAGCAGTGGCAGCATACTGTAGCGGTGATCCAAAATCATTCGTAACATCCACGTTAATACCATTTTGAAAGTAATAAAGGTATGATTTCTTTATGCCCTGCAACACAAAAAAACATTAGGACCTCATTTAGGCTACTCTAAGATGTCCAAATAAGGAATGCAACCTACCTTTCATAGCGACATGATGCAAAGGGCTTATATTTGATCATCTGGTATTTCAGGATTTGCACCCATTTGAAGAAGGTATTCCACAGCGTCCAATCGCCCTTCTATAGCTGCACAGGATAGGGGAGTTTCACCTGCAAAATACATCAATTAGTATTTTAAGAAATACTAAAGCTCTAGCAGTCATTAAGAACTGGATGCTGTCATATATTCACTGTACTCAATCTCAAACACTCATCTCATTTTCGTTTCATAAACACCCATCTTTGAACAGGAAAACTTTAACAATCGTAGTTAGGGGCTAGTCAGTCACTCAGGTTTACTCACTTTTAATGCTATCAACTATAATTTCCAGTAGCACTAAAGCGTCAGATGTCATAATCAACGAATGTGGTCACCCGCCCACTCGTGGTGAACTATCCATATCAAGTATCAACATAGTACATTAACCCACATATCAATTTCTAATCTACAAACAGCCTCTCAATTTCACCAAAACACAAAATCAAAATTTGTTGAACCCCAAAATCAAAATTTGTAGCCTCTAAATTTGTAGACAAAATCAAAATACAGAACAACAAAACACAAACATTGTTGAAGATGAAGGTGGCATCAAACGTTTTGGAGAACCCCAAAACATTACAATTACATCAATCGAAAAGCAACAATTTCCAAACTCTTAAACCCTACCAGACATGAACAGTGGGAAAAATAGAAAAAAATCAAGCATATAAGATTCATGAAATCTAATGAAATAAGTCAATTGAAAGTATACCTGATGCATCCTTGACATCGACATCAAGTTTGAGCTCTTCAATCAAGTACTTAAGAACTTTCACACTCCCTCCGGCTGCAGCAATATGCTATCAACTAGTATTCGCAACAATCGTTGGTATTCCATCTTCCAGTAGATGCTCCAGTGCTGCTGCAGATTCTGATGACCCAAAACAAGATCAATTAACAGAAGATCATAAAAAAAAAAAAAAAAAAAAAAAAAAAAAAAATCAAAGAGGAAACGAAAGCGGATTTAGTAATCGGAATGCAGAGGAGAAGAAGAAACAGTGAAACGAAACTCTAGGGATAGGGATGGTACAGACTTGCAGCTTGAAGAAGCTCCTCCATGATGATACTGAGAACTGAGAAGAAGATCAAGAAGAAGAAGAAGAAAGAGGGGTTTTCCTCTTGGGAAGAGAGAAGAAGAGGGTTTTATGAGATGGCGCGCCAAACGATTTGACAGTCGTGGTTGGAAGTCGTGGTTCAGTCACGTCGTGCACGTGCAGTATGCTAGGGTAGGTTATGAGTCATGGGGTGTACCGCGATAGAAAATTACTCTTAGAGCAGTAGCAGTGGTGCGAGTAAAACCAAAGACCAAAGAGGGAAAAATATACCAAAATTTGGATTTAGTCCGTGTGTAACGCTACTGGGTGGAAAACTAAATTTTGGTGGAGCGTAAACTATACCAACGCCCGGTGTGGGGCGTGAAGTATACGTTCGCCTCTGGTTTAAAAAATGTAAAAAAGAAAAAGAAAGAAAAAAACAAGATTTTTGTTAAAGGGAGAGCAATAAGTGATCCGAGGAGAGCAAAAATCGTAGTCGACTCACTAACTAGGACCTAACCAATATAATTTTTAAACTCGGACCAAACAACCCTTGCTAATTACATCATAAACTCTCACCCATTCCCCAACACAACTCCACTACCACGGTTGACTCCACCACCAGCGGCAGTTGTCTGTACATTCGTGCAATTAATTGTGATATTGCAGAAAAAATTAACACGCGAACAGATTAATGAGGAAACTATTATGCTAAACAAAAGTTGTCCATGATTACTTAAATTAGGATTTTGAATCGATAATGGGATTAATGGGGAATAAATTAGGGTTCAGGGGGTTCTGTTATGATGTACTGTATTCGTATAATATGTGCCGAGTATTAAGGAATTTTGATCAAGACCATTTGCATTCTTAGATTTCTGGTTATGCACACGTTGCTTACAGCAAAAATTCCATATGTAAATAAGCTTGGGAAATATTTTAATCCATCCAATCTTGTTTTCACATCATCCATTCTCTTATCAGTGCACAAGTTTTAATTGTGTTCTTTCTTGTATACCGAAACGTCATACGAGTGATTTGTTGTTTTGTTGCTCCTGTTGTGATGGTGGTGATGGTGTCGTTTTGGGGTTGGATCTGAATTTTACGGAGGCGGCAGTTTTTAAGGGTAATTTGGTATGAGTTTCAAAATTATATTGACTAGGACCTAGTTAACGAGTCGGCTACGATTTTCGCTCTCCTCGGATCACTTATTGCTCTCCCTTTAACAAAAATCAAAAAACAATGGGGCGTTGGTATAATCCACGCCCCATATAAACTTTTAAAAAAAATGAGTGGGGCGGAGGTATAAACCACGCCCCACATTAAAGACAAAAAAAAAAATATTTGGGGCGTAGACTTTACGTTCGCCTGGTGTGGGGCGTAGACCTTACGCTCGCCTGGTGTGGGGCGTGGAGTATATCAACGCCTGGTGTGGGGCGAACACTATATCACCGCTCGACTAAATTTGGGTATGGTCTTTGGTCCCAGACCAAATATAGTCGCGAATTTGGGTTTAGTCTGGGATTTGGTCGATGGTCCGTCCCCCTACGTCTGGTTCTTTTACCAAATAAATGGGTTTAGTCGCCCACTGCGGTTGCTCTCATAGCATGCGGCGAGATTTCAGTCCCAAAACCATCATCAATTTTTGTTTGCTGGCCGTGGCACCGTGTATAAGATTGAATTTGAATGATTTTGAGCCATGTCAAAGTGTGCAGTATTGCAATTTATTGCATTTACCCTTTTACTCAAAATGTACATTTCTATGGAACCAAATCTAGATGTATCCATTCAACCATTACAGTTTCATACTAGAAAAGCCAACCACAAGCTTTCAAAATTGAGCAGGATACAAGGTATGTAAATATCCATGTAAAAATTGGCATCCTAAAGTGTTAGAATTGAGCTCACCAACACAAATTTTATAGAAATTTGGTCAGCAGAACATAAGAGCATACTATGTATACATCTTCTTGATTTATATCCATTGATAGTAAATTCTTTATCCCCAATTTCTCGATTTCAAAATCCCTCGATTGATAGTAAATTTTTTAACTCATTCCCTGTTAAATTCACCTTGATTTATATCCATCTTCTTGTTTTCTTCATTCTACCGTACTCGGTTAATCGACAGCTTCAATTTCAAGTGAAGATATGAAAGGAAAATGTCTTCTAGAATTCACGGTTTAAATGGCAAAATAAGTAAAACAATCGCAAATCCATGTTTAGATAGTCATTTACACATTTAACAGATTTCCTGACAGTCAAAGACGGTCATGACCCAAACTCTAATTAAAATTCTTCCATGACCCAAACCCAACTTACCCAAAGTCAAAGTACCCCATTTTTTATGTACTTTCGAGAGCTACGTTAGCAAGTTATTAGCTTTTTACAGAACTTGACAAAAAAACTTCCACCTCAAAAAAGTTTCCAAACGCCGGGCATATTACCATCCTCTCTATCTAAAGTGGAACATTGACGACCTTCAACTTGTGTAGCGAAACCTCCCTGTAAGAAAGAAGAATGTGAAATATAATAAAGGAAAGTCGAACAATAATTATGCATTCACATACAAAATGGACTTGGGTCTAAGAAGAACTCAATCAACGATTCAAAGGAACTGAAACCTACCAGTATTACTACAACTATCTTTTAAGCCTCTATTTTTTATTCAAGCAACACAACCCCTCTAAACCCAAGTTAGATAAGGGTCTACACAAAAACTGATCAATGTTTGTCTACCTCGAACGGGAAAGAATGTTCAACATATAAACAATGGCTGAGAAGGTCATGAGACCCGGACTAAACCATATTAATCACTAAGTTTGAAGGAAATCCTAGCCCAATGAAACCGGAATTTTAACTCCACCAGGAAATCTATCAGTTCAATTTCACTCTCCAATCGGACGTGTTCATGTTCTAATGATAAACTTGGTATCACCGGTAATAAATGTAATGGTACCTAACATGAATACATCTTCAAGCTCTTTATTCTTAGGATCCAGTTTCAAACCATCGAAAAAAGCATTTGCTAGAGTGTCGTCCTATAATATGCCTTTGGCCAGTCTGGTCTTTTCAACACGCATAGAGTAGCATCTTCAAGAGCAAGATTTCCTTCTATCCAGTCTTGTATACAAGCTTGGTGATGAGTGCCAAATAGTGCATATTTATACACCTTTTTATTGGCATTTTACTCATCTTTTGCGCTTAGAAATCGATATTATCCCATTCGTGTTTTCTTTGTTTTCAAGAATAAATATTTGTATTAATTAATTTTGTGTTTTTAGGTAATAAATAAAGTCCGAGAAACCGAGGAGCTAAAGAGCGAAGAATTGGAGTCAAACATCTATGGAGCAAGATTAGCCAAAGCCCACGCGCGAATCGATTGCAACCCAACAAGGAAGACATGGGCTAGAGCTACCCACGACCCGATCCGAACCCGCTCATCCCGAGCCGTTGAGATCTCGCCCAAATGCATCACACGGCCGCTCCTTCACTCACATCTATTTCTCGATGCTCCGCTCAACACCAGATCTCTCTCGTTCTCCTCGACCGTTCAGATCTCTCCCGCAAGATCCAACGCTCGCTTCAACCGGCTCATCAAACTCATTGCGCACCGCTTCACAACGAAATCTTCCTACACCCTATACCCCCATCGACAAACCCTATTCTCTTCTTCTCCTTCTCTTTCTTCTCTTCTCTCTTTCCCACGACCTCTCGCAAAGGAACTACCTCCATCACCCGACCAAACCCTCTCGCAACACCACGTCCGCCACCATCTCTCCTTCCCCGACACCAACAGTACCACCTCAGCCTCCAACCGCACCACCTTCTCCCCCTAGCTTCTCTCTATTTCTCTCATAGCTCCTTTCCTAGAGGCTAAGTGAGAAATAGGAAGAACTAGGGTTAGGTTTCGATCAGTCAATCGAGTGATGGAGTTCTCAGAGCCGCACGACAAGAGGAGAGGCGAATCAGAGTATGGGTGAGAGTGTTTGCAATTTATTTTCTATTTTATTTCGATTTTGAGAATTAGGGTTTGGTAATTTTGGGGAAATTGTTGCATGTATAAATAGAAGGGATAGAAGCTGTTTTGTGGGGATGCCTGGATTAGCCAGAGCATCCTTGTAGATTTAATTTATGTTATTTGTCATTTTTGATTTAGTTGCTAGGGTTTCATTGAAACCCTAATTCCATGAATGAATTCAACTCAGTTTGAGTAATCTTGAATGCTTAAATTATAGAGAACACCTTCAATTATAAGTATCTAACACTCTTCTCTCACAATGCATGCCAAGTATGCATTGTAGTTAGGTTACACTTGTGTTTAGTATGCTGCAGCTCAAGCCTTAGAATTATAGGCTAATTCCCTTGACTAGTTGTGCTTAACTAGACAACTAGTGCTCTGGGTTAGCACTTTAGCTGATTAATTGAAGCATAACATGGAGAAACCCCTTAGTTAGGTGATGGAATTGACACACCTCACTTGTCTACCATAGGAACAAGAAACTCAACATTAGTTGAACACATGAGAGGAATTAGTGGTGGAATTGAAGACCTTAGCATACCTTTGTCACTGTTTTATACCTTAGTTTAGGTTCACACCATTACAACTCAGCCGTATCGGCACAAAACCCATTGTGTTACATTACCATCACCTGAATTCAGTTTAGTAAGCCCTTTGATCAACATAAGAGCACCACAAGTCCTTGTGGGATCGACCCGTACTTGCCGCGTCTCCGATAGACGCCGTGCACTTGCGGTTATCACCGTAGGCCATAAAATATACACATTCCGAGGCCTACCAAGTTTTTGGCGCGTTGCAAGGGGACTTGGCGCGTGCCCCTGTGATCAATTGCTGCCTTTCCGAGTTCATTTCATATTTGTATATACTCACCTTACATTTTTGCTTTTAATCCCGTTGTTAGTATAATTTAGCCCCGAATTAGTGTAACTTAGTTTCATCTCGCATTTTAGCTTAATATTCCATCTACATTGTAATCCTTAGCGTAATATTCTCGCTTCATTTTTTAGTTCCATCTCGCTAGTCTCTCTCTTAGTCTTGCTTTCTCACTCGTATACCTCGCATCTGCAGTCCCTAGCTTCTTTTGTGCTTGTTTTAGCTCAGTGGCTTGTGCAGCTAGTCACTCACTTTTCCTCTCAGTTCACACATGTTGTAACTTAGATACAGCACTGAATCCTGTCATTACAACATTACGGCTATTTTGGCTTTAACTCCTGGTTTCAATTATGCACAATCGAGAACCGATCATCTCTCTTGAGCGCAGGTACAATTTTTGTCTTTGTGCCTATGAGCAAAGTGAGACAAGCCAAAAGGGAGAAAGACAAGGAAAGGCGCAGACTTAAGGTTAGTCTTGTATTGCCCTGTGCTTTGTAAATCCTGAGCATGCCCTGCTAGTCATGATGCTCATGTGAATACTTCCTTGATCTTTGACCTCACACATGCTAGCTGAAAATATTCTGACACTGCACTGAACTGTATTGCTTGAACCTGTCATCACAATTAGTTGTGTATCAAACTGATCTGTGCATTAATGACTTATGCTTGACCATGTTTAATGCATCACTTTCATTGCATGAAGTTGTAAACTAGCTGCCCCGGGTGCCCCCGCATGATTAGCTACCTTGCTAGGTAACCACCCTCGAAGCTAAGTGAGCCAACTCCATCCGCCCTGTAGTGTTTGAGCATACATCCGTGAGAACTAGTGACCAGGCAACCCTCCCGCCCCGAAGCCGTGGAGGTTGTGTTGCGAATTGTCGGCTTTGTCTTGTGAGTTCTTTGGCCCGCACTTAGAGAGTTGCTAACCTATGTAGTGCTCATTTGAAATCTGTGCTTACCCTGTGCTGTAACCTTTAGTCTTCATTCAGCCCTAAGCACCAGCTCCAGCCCCTGTTGCTGATTGAGCTTAAGCTGCAAACCTTGTTGAGCCATCTGTTGAACTCATTGTTTGCTTGAAGTAGCCAAGCTAGCCCTGTATTTCAGCTGTGCATCTGTGTGAACCCTTAAATTATTGAATAACATAGCAGGCGTGTCAGCTGAACCAGTGACATTCTTTGGCATATTAAGTCTGTGGTGAAAGTATTTTGCATCTTTTGCAGTAGTTGCATATGTGAACCAGCTCTGTAGTTTGTGTGTGCTCCTATGGCAAGTGAATGAGTTGTAAGAAGTGCTGAATGTCTGAGTAGTTGTGCATCTATTGCATCATTGAATCATAGTCCATCTGTTGCATCATTGAGTAGTTTAGGCTTGAGTGAGCATAACCCATTGCCCAGTGCACTTTGCACATTCTCTGTCTAACCCTATCTTTGTGTGAAATCGCCAATCTGTGCGTGAGCTGCTCTGTGCAATTCTGCACTTGCAAGCAACTAGGTTGCTAATTTGCAATCTGCACAAGCCTGCTTTCCCTGTGCTGAGAAGTGCAAAGCTGTTGCACAAACTCAAGCCCACCTAACTTAGCCTTCTTGGTTGGGCTGTGTAACCGAGCCTAACCACTTGGGCTTGCACTTTCTGCACAACCGAGCCCACAATCATAACTCGGGCCGGATCGACCCCAAAGCTGAGCTCGCACAAGCTAAGGCTTGCATAAGATGGGTCGTGCAATAACTTCACCCACATAACTTGGACTTCAACCCGGGCCGTGCAACCAACCGGGCCCACATCTTTTGGGCTAGAACCCAATTTCACTAGGTTTATCACAACCACCGGGCTCTCGCTTAAACCAAACTGAGCCCACAGTTCCTGGGCTTTGCACTCTAAACCTCCAGCCCACATAAGCTGTGCACTGGGCTGCCTACACATGAAGCCCAACCACTGGGCTAACTGAACCTGGACTCTACACACAAACTAAGCCCACACCACATCATATGGGCTAGAACCCACAACTGGGCTGCACATGTTCATACTCTGGGCTGTGCATTTTCATAATCTGGGCTGTGCATTTTCATAACCTGGGCTGAAGCCCACACAACCTGCATTCCCACATAAACCAAATTGAAACCCATACAAACCAAAGCCCAATAAACCAAATTCCCACATAAACCAAAGCCCATTTTCATGTTATATTTGTAAGAATGTTAATTATCTATTGGGTTGATCCTCAACTCTTTAGACTCTTGGTTTATGGTGAATTTTCATTGTATATAATTCAGTAGGACTTGTTAAATTTTTCTTTTCTTGAATCGGTTGAGTCTTCATGCGCATATATTATGCTAATCCGATATGATCTCCGTTGAGAATGTTGGATTCTAGCCTTGACTAAAGAAGCTCAACCTTGCTCCGCCGACATCAGAGTAATCTCTTCCCTTTTCTCTTATCAAAGATAGTTCTCTCGGTATGTGACTGTTTAAATTTTTTCTATATGTAGACACATTGAGGACAATGTTTGATTTAGGTTTGGGGGTGTATTTGCATTTAGAGTTTTTAGTCTTCTTTTTAAACTTTTATTTTCAAAAAAAAAACAAAAAAACAAAAAAACAAAAAAAAAAAAATTCAAAAACTCTTTTTGTAAAAACCTCCAACTTTTAGAGATTTTAGAGTCACTAGCATGCTTCTAGCTATGTTTACATAGAGAATCTGACCGAAATAATAGAACTTGGAAGTACCAGGAGAACACAATCGGGTTTCTTAGTTGATTAGAGCGTTAAAGTTGGATTTAACCATACTGGGAGGGGAGGGCTAATTAGGTCTTTGTTAGATATTCGGTAGTAGAATTGTGATCAACCATAGTGGAGACTACCCATTTTACATCAAGTGAGGCACCATCCTTCAATTTTTTGCAACTTTCTAAGAAAAGCTGTTAGAGTGTGTGTCACCATACGTAAATTCCGGGTAGGAATGGTGAGCTACCCAACTTCGCACCATTTTTCAAGACTACTTTTGATCTCTTGAGTGCTAGTTTTTGTCAATCGGGGAGGGTGACGTCTAAAGATGAAAACTCCTTCTAAATACCGATTTGCGTTAGCATCTCTCTCTCTCTCAATCAGCCAAGACCCATAGAAACACATCATCGTCGGCAAAGCGGAGCATCATGAATATTGAAAGAAAAATTGATATAGTCCAAGGTTTACGTGCAACAAAGAAAAAGAAAAGAAAATAGGATGAGAATTAATAAAATTTATAAAATCAAGACAATACAAGTTGTGGAAAAATTGAGTGATAAAGTCCTTTGTCCATGGAGTTAGTTGTTTCATTATTTGTATTTTTATTTTCACTTATTGTAAAAAAAAAAAAAAAAATCAAAAAAAATCAAAAAAATCAAAAAAAATCAAAATCAAAAAATATTGTAGTTTATTTTTGCTACCACCATGGTAAAGAAGAATTTAAAAAGAAAAATCCAAACAACAAGGAATTTTTAGATAATGATTAAATTAATTCCATTTTAAGAACGGGCCCTAGCTCAGCTGGTCAACCCCGTTCCCCGAAGATTCATGCGTTCCAGGAGGTCCCAGGTTCGAGTCCCAGATGGCGCAATATTACAGAGTTTAACATGGACGGTAGAGTTAGTTTGCCCCCCTTACAAAGACAATAGTCACACTATCCGCTTCGGCTCCCCGACTTTGTTCCTAATGAGGCTCGCTGGTAGACTAGCACGGCAACCTGTTTAACTTATGTAGTAGTACGCTTCTTGGAGCTTAGCTTGTTAGGCTTACAAGGAATTTGAGTAGAAAAGTTAAAAATTGTCAAGTTTTGTGAAGTTTAGAAGTTCGTCATCAACATTTGAAGACCGAAGACCGAAGATTGAAGACGTTTCTATGGTTCTTATGAGAGAGTGATATTAATTGCCGATCGGGTGAGAAATGAGTGAGTACTCCCACCCCTTGCTAATGGTTGATTTCCTTTCTTAGAGATCATCATAAAAAGATTCTTTTTGTCCACACTTCTGTGGAGTCTCCAGATTTTATTTCGGAAGGTTATCCTTCTTACCTACAACGTGTGCAGGATTTCTCTCTTTATTCCTGCTCGCACACATGAGAGACTAAAAAAAGCGATCTTTTTGAGTGCAATTATCATAAAACCCTAATGGTGAGGCGAAGTCGAGGCTTATGATCACAATCGAATCCGAATTCTTTCATATGGTATGGTTACTTCTCGCTCAAAGACTTAAGGATGAGAATGCGTTCTTCGATAGTTCTAACTTCGTTACTAGCACGTTGTAAACTCTATGTCCTCATAGCTTCTTGGAGGCTTGAGACTCTTTTACACTCGAAGTTGGAGAAGGTTTTGTGGGTACACCTCTGGTAAACCCTCACGAGACTACAACTCGTCCACTAGGGACACCTAGGGGTTTAAAGGCTTAGTGCATACGCTAAATGCATTCGAGAGACCTGTGACGGGGTATAGTTAGGATTTCTTAATTTCTGTTTCACTTGAGGACAAGTAAAATTCAGGTTTGGGGGTATTTGATGAGTGCCAAATAGTGCATATTTATACACCTTTTTATTGGCATTTTACTCATCTTTTGCGCTTAGAAATCGATATTATCCCCATTTTGTGTTTTCTTTGTTTTCAAGAATAAATATTTGTATTAATTAATTTTTTGTGTTTTTAGGTAATAAATAAAGTCCTGAGAAACCGAGGAGCTAAAGAGCGAAGAATTGGAGTCAAACATCTATGGAGCAAGGTTAGCCAAAGCCCACGCGCGAATCGGCTTGCAACCCAACAAGGAAGACATGGGCTAGAGCTACCCACGACCCGATCCGAACCCGCTCATCCCGAGCCGTTGAGATCTCGCCCAAATGCATCACACGGTCGCTCCTTCACTCACATCTATTTCTCGATGCTCCGCTCAACACCAGATCTCTCTCGGTTCTCCCTCGACCATTCGATCTCTCCCGCAAGATCCAACGCTCGCTTCAACCGGCTCATCAAACTCTACCGCGCACCGTTTCACAACGAAATCTCCATACACCCTA
Organism: Papaver armeniacum; assembly: GCA_023531295.1. Lineage (NCBI taxonomy): Eukaryota > Viridiplantae > Streptophyta > Magnoliopsida > Ranunculales > Papaveraceae > Papaver > Papaver armeniacum. The sequence continues at coordinate 164,634 of JAJJWW010015200.1, forward strand.
TACCCCCATCGACAAACCCTATTCTCTTCTTCTCCTTCTCTTTCTTCTCTTCTCTCTTTCCCACGACCTCCGCAGAGGAACTACCTCCATCACCCGACCAAACCCTCTCGCAACACCACGTCCGCCACCATCTCTCCTTCCCCGACACCAACAAGTACCACCTCGGCCTCCAACCGCACCACCTTCTCCCCTAGTTTTCTCTCTATTTCTCTCATAGCTCCTTTCCTAGAGGCTAAGTGAGAAATAGGAAGAACTAGGGTTAGGTTTCGATCGGTCAATCGAGTGATGGAGTTCTCGAGCCGCACGACAAGAGGAGAGGCGAATCGTAGTATGGGTGAGAGTGTTTGTAATTTATTTTCTATTTTATTTCGATTTTGAGAATTAGGGTTTGGCAGTTTTGGGGAAATTGTTGCATGTATAAATAGAAGGGATAGAAGTCGCTTTGTGGGGATGCCCGGATTAGCGTGAGCATCCTTGTAGATTTAATTTCGTTATTTGTCATTTTTGATTTAGTTGTTAGGGTTTCATTGAAACCCTAATTCCATGAATGAATTCAACTCAGTTTGAGTAATCTTGAATGCTTAAATTATAGAGAACACCTTCAATTATAAGTATCTAACACTCTTCTCTCACAATGCATGCCAAGTATGCATTGTAGTTAGGTTACACTTGTGTTTAGTATGTCTGCAGCTCAAGCCTTAGAATTATAGGCTAATTCCCTTGACTAGTTGTGCTTAACTAGACAACTAGTGCTCTGGGTTAGCACTTTAGCCGATTAATTGAAGCATAACATGGAGAAACCCCTTAGCTAGGTGATGGAATTGACACACCTCACTTGTCTACCATAGGAACAAGAAACTCAACATTAGTTGAACACATGAGAGGAATTAGTGGTGGAATTGAAGACCTTAGCATACCTTTGTCACTGTTTTATACCTTAGTTTAGGTTCACACCATTACAACTCAGCCGTATCGGCACAAAACCCATTGTGTTACATTACCATCACCTGAATTCAGTTTAGTAAGCCCTTTGATCAACATACACTACACCAAATTTTGGGATTAGAAATGTAATCGAACCGTTACAAAAAGGGGTTGTAACGGCTCTTGCTGTTGCAAAAGTGGGTGTTACTTTTTTTTGTAACGGCTTTGTGGCCGTTATTGAATTTTGTTTGTGACGGCTCTCGTAACAGTGTGAGAGTTACTAATATGCCACGTGGTAAATGCTCTCCGGCCGTTACGAAATTTTTTGTAACAACTCGGTCGTAACGTTCTCAAGCCGTTACGAACTTTTTTGTAACAGCAAAAAAATTACTGCCAATCAACATTGACCTAGTCAAAATTGGTCAATATTGACCAATTTTGACCAAAGTCAAGGCTGACCGGCAGATTCATTTTCTCACTTAAAATAAGTAGGATTTCTATTACCCCGCATCACCTTTCATGCCATCCATCATCCACATTCAACAATCAATTCATATCACATTCAACAATCGATTCACATCACATTCAACCAATTCATGTCAAAAAAGAACACAAATTCTTCCAAGTACAATTTTTTTTGTTAAGTACACAAATTCTTCCAAGTACCAATTTTTTGTTAACTGTTCTAAATTTCTAAGGGAATACATAGAAACTACCAACTTCATACATGTAAACTTACAAAACTTTCTTACCGCTTTATTCTCCGACCTTTCGATCAAAAAATGCATCATTCAAATAACCCGCGAACACAAAAATGTATACTTAGATGTTGGAAGTAAGCAAAAACTAAAAGAGATGACACACCCAATAAACTAGAGCAAGTTATGAAGTTATTCTTTGCAAGGAAAGGCACCGATAATTAACTAGTTAATCGCATATTTCGGGGTCATACTTTTTCTTAACACATTCGCTGGCCTACAGAAAAGAAAAAGATTCGATTGAAGTATAGGCATATCAACTAGTACAAGAAAAATATTATTGTACTGAAGTGATTTAACTAGTTAATTATGGATAAGATTATTGTACTGAACTGATTTAAAAGACTCAATAACGATATTCTCTATGCCAGCATGTGAGCTTAGATCTTTTCTTCTTCCAATTTCACCCAGACATAGCAATGCCAGGTGCCGCTTAGCCTAATAAGAACATGAACAATTACTTTAAGATAAAACTGGTAGGTTGTATACTGACAGAGCTATTATACAAGGTACATTTATGAGCTATTATAAAGGTACTAGTATGAGTATACTAATTTGTGTTCCAAGGTCTAACTCAGAACTTGGTTTCTAAACATAAAAATCAGGGAACTTATCCATGAAAGGAAAATGACAACAGTTAACATTTAACAGGCAATGAAAATCTTGGGTGAATTGGTACCGCAATCATCTTTTAAAATTTTTGTAAGGATTTCTACTTTGTAGATCCACAATTCTGGTCACCGGGTGCAAGGTGAGGACAACAACATATTGAGCTATCGAATAAAGAGCCTGTTTTGCAAGGCCACCAGACCGTGGAGATAACTTGGCACTTGAAAGAAGAGATTCTAGTAAAGCATCAAAGCTTGTGTTTTCCTTGAATGGACCAAGGCAGCAAAAAAACTTTGTAGGGCCTGCACAACAGAAGGAAATTGTTTCATGAAGTGATCTACAAATGCAGGATAAAGTAACAATATGTCCACAACAATGTTAAAAGAATTATCACCATGTCAAACTAAAATAGTAAATTTATATCAAAACTATTGGTTTTTACTAAGTGGTTTTTCTTTATGTGGTTTTACTAAGCCATCTATAACTACCGCCCGTAAATGCGGTTTTTTTCTTTTTCTTTTTTTGCTTTCAGTTACTACATAAATTCCACACAATCTCGCTTGGGTTCTAATGAAAATTGCCTAAGCAAATCAGTTATATTCCCTTGTTTTGTGTTCCTAACCAAAGCCAAGTTCTTGTAAGAATGTTTCCTCGAGGACATGCTAGCATTTATGTGTCTAAGGGTCCGTAAGAGTGACATCATGTCAAAAAGAACAGCTTTGTATTCTTGTCCCGCATACTAGTATTATAGTTCTACTACTAAAAGAAAAATCACTATTATTGATATGCAAATTCTCAATATACGTACCTCTTCACTTACGTATTCCATGCATGACATTTGCTCCCAGCCACCGACTCCTCGATGAGGGCCGCGAATATATGCCTTCCAAAACTTCAAAATCGGCTATTAATTCCTGCAACCAGATGGAATGAGGAAAAGTGATTATGAGCCAACAATACGAAGAAAAAAGTATCAATAAGACAGGGGGGGAGCCTTGATGTTCTATCGGCACACAAAGCACATTATAGAGCATGATAGAAATATTCGACTAAAAAGATGGTGGTGGGCCCTGGTGGCTCCATGTGATCTAGACCAGAAGCATTTATACATATAAACTCAAGTTGTTCATGAAGATTTTAAATTTAACTAAAAACAAAGGGTACAAGGCTTCCCAAATCTAAGATTGTAGATGAAGCCACGTCATGGGGGGGGACGATTTTCGGGACATGTAGCGAAGTCTCGAGAATCAAACAAAAACACAACCGCAAAGAATCAAACAAGAACCGACACAAGCAGCAAAGAATTTGACTTTTGAGGAAATGCTCTGAGCTGCCAGCATGTGGTGGGAGCTCATAAACGAAAGTTCAAAAGTCAAAGAACCAACTTAGACGATGCAAATAGAAAGGGAACCACTTGAATTTTTGGCATGGTTCAGCACCATTATTTATCCGTGGTTGTTCATCGTAAAACACATCTTCTAAACCGACGATGAACATAAACATTATGGCAGAAAAATAAGTCGGGATGGCCAGGACTAAAACAAGATAGAGGATAATGAGACTCATTTTTGACGAAACTCGTAAATCCCCGATTGATCAAAGTAAAGGTCGGATAAGCACGGGGCTCATGCATCTAGAATCGACTTGTTTTGCTATCTCTAATCTGATGATCAAACATTTAGACTAAGAAAATAAATTATAACCAGAACCACCTTACTCTAAAATAAATAAATTTTATGCTGATGTCCAAGTGTTAAAGAATCCTTACTGACATAGACATACAAAGTAAATATAGACTAGCTGAAATTGTACCAACTAAATCAAGATTAAGGTGTACATGAATTTTTATATTATTTTTATTTTTCTGTTTCTTTCTCTGTTCCGTAACTTCTAAATGGGTTTCATTTCTAGCCTATCCCAACTTGTTTAAGACTAAAGGCTTGGTTGTTGTCGAATAATACCATTATGTCAAAAGCATGAGAAATATGAATAACAAACCTCACCAAGTACCATTCTTAGCTTGCAAAGTAACATCTATATCCAAACACTTCTCGATGTCGGGAATTTTCGCTCGGTTGTCAAAAAAAAAGAAACATTATCGTTGCATAAACAAGACAATTTACTTCATAAAAGCAAAGAAGAAGCAAGAAGATTGCTTTTAAGTCTCCGCTAGTTAAGTTTGTCCAGACAAAACACACATCAATATTATTAGACAGTGCATCTTTATTGTTTTTTCAAGTGAAATAAAATGATGGTTCAAATCAACCCAAGCACAATTCAACTTTTAATCAGAGACTCAAACTTATATTGTGAATTTAAAGTGTCTACACATGTCACCAATTTAGTGTTATGGGTACCACTATCTTTACTAAACACTCTTTGTAGCACAATTACAAAGACATTATGATGATGCCAACAAGAAATATGCCACAAAAGACTATTATATTACTATAACAACATGTCCACAACAATGTTAAAAGAATTATCACCATGTCAAACACATACTGTACTTGTTATGGTGCTAAAATGTGACAAAGACAAAAGACTGGACCTAAGGAACCTCGCTCCTTAACCAACTGTATTTTATACCTTAGCAATCAAGAAACTTGTAATATAAAAAGAAAACCATCACAATCAAGAAGAAGACGCCATCATCACATCCAATATAAGTACCAAGTGATATACAAAAAGAATAAAACTTAACAGACACCATCCTTCCAAGCAAAATATATACACTTGCCTCAATTCATTAATTTCAATTTGTCCCTTGGTGAAAGTTCCAGTTTGACAGTTTCAATAGAGGCATTGTGACCCATTAACAATCTTACCTTGACATTTTCTTCCCTTTCTTTGAACCTTTCTATCAACTTAGGCATGCCTCGCACAAAGAGTAAAGCATCGAGAGTTTTTACATCTAAGTAAGAGAAGTTCATATTCATAATAACACCTTACGCACAATTCAATCACAAAAATCCAATTTGAACATACATGCCAAAACACGTGGCGTAGTCTTTTAAGTTTGAGCTAGAACATCCGATATTATATTAGGATAAATGTAAGTAGACAAAAATGAAATTAAGTTCATTCAATTAGTCCCGACTTTTACGTGTTCGACAATTTGAATTCGGACCCATTGCAAGACAGTCATGTGTAAGAGATGCTCCGATCGGTCATCGCAGTAGCTTTGGTCAGAGGACAAGAAAGTAATTAGGTGAGCATTGACTAATGTACCTCGTAAAGAAGCTCTAATAAATGCCTTCAGATCACCAATAGATAAGTCTCGTCATACAAGATAATTTGTCACCCACATCCCAAGAATCCTCTGCAAGACTTGCGCCTCAAATATGACGAATGATTTAATGGCTTCATATTTGTGTTTCGAAAGATCTCTCCATCTCCTCTTTGATGACCTGTTATAATCCACAAAGGTAGTAACAAAAATTACAAAGTGAGAGTAATTACTAACATTCAAAGATCTTTAGCAAAGCTAACTCTAGCCGTGGTCTTAAGACTACACTTGCCCTAACGAAACTAAGATATTAAAGCACACCAAACTATCAAGACAAAAATTTAGCAAAGCTAGTAAATACCATTAACTCAATGGTTATCAATTAAAACAATATCGACTAATTAAAAATTCCGCATCAAATTTGTGATCACTACAAAGATAATCCAATCCCCGCACCATTTGTATGTTCCACATCACCTACAAACCATAAACAACCACCACTCAATACAAATTGGGCATACAATTAACCACCTCTCCAACACCTATAGCTACGAATTACATACGATCTCGCCGCGCATTGCATATGATTAGAATCTAAATGACAATAGTCAAAAACACTAATTACCTCCGAGATGCTTCGAATTCTCGATCGATAACTTCATATCATCTTCGTGTCCAAGATCAACAACACCAGGAGGAGCAACAACATGAAACGAACCCAAGACGCTTCATAATCGTGGATTCTGATCTTCTCTTCGTTCTTTAGCTTGTCTCGGTATTTCGGCAATTCGGGTTCTTCTGTTTCTCTTCTCCTCCTCCACCTATCAAATTTCAAACAAATTCAATCATAAAAAAAAAACCTAATTCTCAATTTCATCAATAAAACCCGGAACAGAAAAAGATGGGAAAAAAGGGCTTACATTTTGCGATTCATCATCTTCTCTTTGTAATGGTTCCTCTTTGATGAAGACATCTTTGATTGGAATTTTTTTTTCCTTCTCGGCTTCGAAATTGCAGGTGATTTTTGGTTTTCTAGGGTTTACGGAGGGGAGGGAGCTCTGTGTGTGAAAGGTGAAGGTGAATTTAGCCAACGCAAATTAGTAGATTTCTTCGATGAACAGGGTACTAGACAAAGAATCGAACCCCGATTAAACATTCAAAACACTTTTATCTCTAACAGAAACCCTAGCTCCAAAGTTTTTCTAATGATTTCAAAATCTTTCTAGAACAATCTCTCCGTCCCTTACATACTTTGACGCCGATAATCGATTTTCTCGAGAAAAATCAGATTTGGTAAAGAAAACTTGCCGCCACTCTAGGGTTTGGGAGGAGGAGAGGAGAAACGAATTTGGAAGGAGGAGAGGAGAAATAAAGAAGAAGAAAAGGAATGGTCGAGATGGGAGACAAAATGAGTAATACCTAAGTAGGGGGAGGAAATATCCTCTACTTCAACCAATATTGGGCTAAGAAGAATGCCACACATGTGAATAACACACGCGCAAATATACACGTTACGACCTGTGCGTGACGAAGCGTGTGGCTGGCACGCGTATATAAAAAAATTCGTGAATCGGCTGGACTCTCGTTACGAATTTTCAAAATTTTGTAACGGACACGCTCGTTACAACTTTTTTCGAATCGCCATTTGTAACGGAAATTTCGTAACGGCGCAAGCCGTTACGAATTTCTGTTACTAATCCGGGAATTTGGTGTAGTGATAAGAGCACCATAAGTCCTTGTGGGATCGACCCGTACTTGCCGCGTCTCCGATAGACGCCGTGCACTTGCGGTTATCACCGTAGGCCATAAAATATACACATTCCGAGGCCTACCACTTGGCCTACTATATGATTTACAGAGTTGAAAGCCTAGAGTATACTTGTTATTGAGAGAGTTTGGCTTTGTTTGGGTTATTTCAAATGAAATCTTGGATCTTTGTAACATAAATTCGAACTGTTTTCCATAGTAGATGGCGTGAATTACCATTTTCACCTCAGAATGAAATCTTCATCGTATGTTACAGTCTCAATCAGTAAATTCCTTTTACTGGAGGCTCAAAATGGCAAGGAAAATATTTTTAAGAATTATCTTAGCATCAAAATTGCTTATAGTACTGCATACCAATGTCACTAGACCATGCAAATATAGTACTAACAGTAGCTTTGTACAAGGTTTTTATGCTTTTGTAACGGTAATGCTTTGTTGACCGTGGGCTCGCCACCACAGCGTGAGACAACCCAAGCGGGACCCACACCACCAAAACCCGCCCCCGATAACATCAGCCAAATGGGTCCCGCCAAAGTTGTCTCACGCCGCGGTGGCGAGCCCACGGCCAACAAAGTATTACCGCTTTTGTAATTTGAAAAGTCTAGGGCGTTAATTACAACAAAGGAGAGCACTGATCAAATCAATCTCACTAGACTAGACCCTAGTTAGCGATTCGGGATTCGGCAAACGTACGAGTATTATACGGTTTTGTAAAACCCAAATTCGGTCCAAAATTCGGTCAACGGGACGTGATTCGTCGGAACGACATACGTACGTGTATAATTCGATTTATAAATGTGAATTCGGCTCTGAAAATTCGGTATCTATATATAATAAATAATTAGTATTTATAAGGACATAGACTAATTTTTATCCATATTTGTGAGTTATTTAAAGAAAAAATAAACTTAATATGACGATATTAATAATATATACAACATTAGTCATCCAAGAGGACGTGGTATAGTGGTTTAGATGCTTGGTTAGTGAGTTTGGGATCTCTCTCACCTTCACCTTCAAATCTCTTGGTCATTTTTGTTTCATCAAAGTTACAACAATGTCTAATATTGGGCTGTGTATGCTCGAGAGGCAGTAAATCCCAAAAAGTGGGGCATTTGAAAACGTAAAGCTAAAGAATTTCTGGCGAATTAAGCGGACGTATTATTCGGGATACGTAAAGTTCGTGAACGATTCGCGAATAATCCGGGAATGCCACATAATACGCGTCTTGGGTTCGGAGTTGCAAACGTAGTTTAATATGACGGTAAAATTCGTCATACGGAAAATTTCGTGTTACTATGGACTAGACTAGTACCACTATGCCAGAGAGAGTACAGTTGAACCAACCCATTCTTTATTATACTCCCTCCGTCCCTATTATAGTATATAGGCGGAATTTTGTTTTTTGCTTGTCCCATTATATAGGGGGTCTACTATTTCCTAGATGAATATTTTTACATATAACCTTATTTATGGTGCATAGATAATTGTGTTACTAATAGGACAAGGGGTAAAACATGAAAAAACATAAAATATTATGAATCCAATGTTCTTTTCTTAATATAAGAGAATTGTGTCCCCCGCCTATATATGTGGGACGGAGGGAGTACATTTCTCTTCTACTCCCTCCGTCCCTAATATATAGGCGGAAAATGTGAAATCTCTTCATTTAAGAAATTCTTTGGTTTTCATAAATTTTCATGTTTTTACCCTTTGTCTTATTCTCACTACAATTTCCTATACAACATAAATAAGGGCATATATGTCAAAAGTCTTGTTGGAATTAGAATTCCGCCTATTTAGTGGGACTAGAAAAATGCAATATTCCGTCTATATAATAGGGATGGAGGGAGTAGAATATTTTAAGGATTACTGATGAACGAAAAAAAATGAGAGTTTGCCAACAACATCATTATTACACAAGGTTTTTATGCTTTTGTAATTTGAAAAGACTAGACGATTCAAATCAATCTCACTAGACTAGTACCACTATGCTAGAGCTAACCAACCCATTCTTAATTTACTATATATTTCTCTTCTGGTATATTTTAAAATTGTCAGACTACCGGTGAACGAAAAAAGGGGAACAACATCATTATTACTAGACCAGAGTCACTAGACTAATCAGAATAGGTAATTTTAAATTCGATCAACGGGCCAATGGAAAGAGCTAAATCATACTCAAAGTTGGATCATTTCTAGACCTTTCGTGCTTGCATAATTCAGTGGACAGGACATTGTCTTTAACAGGAGCAATTTTGTTTATAGTAGGGCATTACCCATTGATTTCATGCATCATTCCTGGCTTGAATCGCTTGATCATGCCTATTGAGGATCAGATAAGCGGTCTTCACTTGGTTGTACCACCACTACCCGAACCAATGCAATTTTGACGCATAAATGGGGTATAATTTTGGTGTATAATTTCAGTAGACAAGTAGCATTTTCGGTTAAACATAAGCTTCTTTGTATGCAATTTTTTTTGCATTTTGTATGTCAGTTAGTTAGGACATTAGACTTCAGAGATATGTTCTTGTTGTATTTGGTCGAAAGAGTTCAAACTGCCATCCAAGAAGATAGTATATATTTGATGACTATGAAACTCACGATAAGTCTTGTTTCAAAATACGGAAAATGGGTCATTTGTCCAAATATTTTTAAAACCTGGTTCAAATATTGTATCCAACTTTCTTTTGGATGTTTGTAATCTTCTTTGAGCCTAGCAATGGGGAACCAGTGTATTGATCCACTGAAGGTTGAATTTTCGCAAAATTCCGACTTTGTAAGATACAAATACCATGTTTTCAATTAGTGTTCCAAGACATTGAAAGTTCACAACTCTCGACCGTGTGAACACGGAAATCGTAAGCATCCACGTGTTCACAAACAATCTCAAAGATGAATTGAATACACGCATTAAAGTGTGAATAAGTATAATATGCCTAGGTAGATGATGATTCATCGATTCCAAACCCCGCGGGTTTGTCATGATCTCCTCAACATCCAAAATGATAGATCTAAGATGTAAACACATAAATAAAGCTATATGAATGTTAAATGTAAAGGAGACGATGGTTTACGTGGTTCAGCACTAAGGCCTACGTCCACGGATCCAGGGATATTCACTATAAAGTAAACGGTTACAAAAGTAATCACAAGATCTTTGGTATTCATCAACCTCATAGGTTGATACTTACTTCTCACTATTCTCTCTCCTATTCCTTAGTTCTACTCTCGATCCCCCTTTTCTCGTGGAAGGGATGTACATATATATAGCCAAATCGAGTGGGCCCACCGACAAAGAGAGTGTTGAGATCTTATCTTCTTGTGCTCTCGTGCATGGTCCGCGGACTTCCCCGTCACTCCGCGGCTTCTACAATACCCAAGTTCATTACGCCGACCAACCCCGCTTTCTTCGTTGGTCATCCGACACGTGCCCTCTGAGCAGCATTAAATGCGAGTGGTTGGGGCGGTTCAGTCTGCGTCAAGCGGTGTCAGTCCTCCCTTGTCACGTCTGTGTCAGTTGGACTATCCCCAGCCGTTGATTACATCTCCCCTCGTGATGGGGTAGAGTAACTCTTTGGTGTTGCGCGGGATTACCTACCTTGGATGCTCCCTCATCTTTGACCGTTGGTCTTGACAGATGGCGCGTCGCCTAGATATCATGGATGCCCCTACGTGTCATTCCTCTTTATGACGCGGCCTCCACGTGGGTTCTGCTAGTACACGTGGCGATGTAGATAAATAAGTGTACTTACAGACTTGCCTGCCTTTCACCAATTAAATGTGAATTCCGGCCAGCTAAATGTGAATTCCGGCCATTTATCTTTTGTTTGATACTGACAAGGATGGAGTTGGAGAATAGAAATTTGGCAAATAGCAATTGCCAAGAGTAAACCTCTTTGTGTCATGTATACCCTCAATATAATTACCATTTATTAAAATGTACTACCTGGCAGCCTCTGCATTAAATTGCGAATATTGAATGGCTCCGGATCGTCTGTTGCGATTTCTCCCTGTTCCTCTATTCCACCCACTCTCGGATCGCCATGTGTCCATATTATAATTACCAAAATTTACAAGCTTAAACGTAATATACTTGCCTATTTTAACGGATCTTCACAGTGAAAGAAAAAAGGAAATAAGTATCCCCTTAATTATCTCTTGCGTCCATAGAATACTCCTGAATCTTTACCCTAGTAAAAACCTTACTGAGATGCTCATTATAGCGAGCTCTTAAGCTATGGTAGCTTGTCACAACAATTGTCGATCATGATTTTATGATGAACAAAAAAATTGTCGATCAATTTGAAGGGGATGAATGTACATGTAATGCTATGCATTCCGATAACAGTAGATAAATCTATCATTAAAGTTAGAACGAAAAACTATATTACTTAGACGGTGATATAGGAGTCAAGGTGAAGTCCGGGTCACAACAAACTTAGATTCAAGGACCATGTGATCATAATTAGAATCATCACCTCAGCCATGTTGCCTCGTGCAATGGGAAAACAAGTGAAGAACGGTAGATGCTCTAATTTCAACACAAAATATTAAGAGTAAATAATAGTGATTGTGGTCTTGCGGCCTGATGTTGGTTTTCTTTTCACACTCAAAAAAAATAAAAAAAAAATCAAATTGTACGGATAATGACTGCATCAAGGTTCTTAGAGAATCCTCTTCTGTGTCTATAATTTATAGATATATTATGCTAAAATAAAGAACTTCATCTATAATTTAACTCTCATGGATTCTCTTGAGAATCCGAGCTATGTAAATTTTGTGCTCCATCGTGTTTCTTTGAAGAACTTCAAATATTTCTTTTTTTTCTCTTTGAAAATCCGTTCAAATTAGTCAAGTATATTACGTTTAAATTTGTAAACTTGTAGCTACACATGGCGGCTTGAGATTGGGTGGAATAGAGGAACGGAGGGAAATTGCAACAGACGATCCGGAGCCATATTGAATAAAATAAAGTTAGAGCTAGACTCAAACCCGGGCAGTCAAAACTCGATGGCAAATTCGCTCCAAGGTTCCATCTCTTCCTCCTGCAACATTCCCATCCGATCTAACCGAATCGGTATCTTAGATTCCGAAATCCCCAAATCCAACGTTTCTTTTTCTTCCCAACTCCCTAATTTCTCTCTCAAGTAAGTTTCATTTGTGTCTTTTTTTTAAGAACCTCAATTTTGGTTTCGGGTCCAATTTGAATTTATATTGATTTGAATTGATTATGTTTTCTGTCAAGATATTTGGAGAAAGGGAGAAAGGGTTCACTCCGAACTACTGTAAGAGCAGAAATGCAGGTTGATATCTCACTTAGTCCGAGGGTCAATTCTGTGAAGCCTTCAAAAACAGTGGCTATAACTGATCAAGCTACTGCTCTTGTTCAAGCTGGTGTTCCTGTTATAAGATTAGCAGCTGGTGAACCTGATTTTTGATACCCCAGCTGTTATTACCGAGGTTATTGTTTTTTCTTGTTTTCTTTTGCATTTTTTTGTGTGAATTCCTTTCTTTGGCATTTGCGATCTAAACCAATATGGAATATGCAATTTGACTTGCTTTGTATATTTAGGCTGGGATAAAAGCCATTAGGGAAGGTCACACAAGGTATTCTCCAAATGCAGGGACTATGGAGCTTCGGACAGCGATTTGTCGTAAGCTTCAGGGTTAGTATTCTCGAGTAACTCTGTCATTAGAATTTGATGGTTCGTTTTTCAGGAATATGATTGTTCGTGAGAAAGAAAATATAACTCCCTGGGATACTTACTAGAATTTACATGTAGAAGTGAGAAGGGAAGTAGAAGAGTTATGACCCAACAGAATGAAATCTTGGCTTTTAATGAAACTTCTAATACTTTCAAGTATGTTCAAACAATGGCATATTTGATCAATAAATGTTATCTGAATCCTTTATTTCGAGCAACCCGCGTGGATACGAGGCGATTGGTTAAATTCCTATGCAGTGACGCGATTGCTATATGCGTAATCTATGTGAAATTACATTGTCAAAATACATGGCAGTTGCTTACAGTAAATGTTCACCGCATGTATATTTTTCTATTTGAATAATTCATCGTTGTTATATGGTACCTCACCCATTGTATTTATATGGTACCTCCCGCTGCTTTTGAAACAATGCTTGATGTCTCCGTCTGCATTGTCTACAGAACTACATAAAGATATATGAGTCATCTGTATGTAGTCTTGCGCTGCCTCTTCATCTGGTTTGTAAAGTTTATGTGGGTTAACTTGGCAGGCATTGCTTTAACCATGATCTCTAGCGTTAGGGAACTTGTGTCAAGGGTGATTAGTATCACAAGAAAGAAGCTTTGGGAGTTGATCTTATAGGAGTAGTAGGCAACTAAACGTTTTGTTTCATTTTGCAAAGCGAGTAACTCTGTCAGTACAATTTGGTAGTTCCTTTTTAGGATTTGATTTTTGAGATTGATTTTAAGTTGCTCCTTGTGTAGAAGAGAATGGACTCACATACACTCCTGATCAGATCCTTGTTAGTAATGGAGCCAAGCAGTGTATTGCGCAAGCTTTGATTGCAGTTTGTTCGCCAGGCGATGAGGTGCACTCCTTATAGACTGTTTTGTAGTCCTTGATTTAGTCTTAGCTATGTTCTTTATTTGAAGTTTGTAGTTTTTTTTCTTTTTCTTTTTTGCACATTTCTTGGTAGCTTTAGAGCCTTAACCATTAGAGACTGTCTTATGGATTCAGATTTTATAAATTGTGACTTTCCATTTGTTTAATTCTGCAGCTCATGTTTGTTGCTTACTTTGTTATTCAAAATTTACATGTCATCTCTTATAAAGCTTTTAATCGCTAACTCTTTTGAATCAGGTTATAATCCCAGCTCCATTTTGGGTCAGCTACCCTGAAATGGCAAGATTAGCTGATGCAGAACCTGTGATTGTTCCTACTCTCATTTCCGATGATTTCTTATTAAACCCAGAGCTGTTGAAAGCTAAAATCACCGAGAAATCTAGGCTACTTATTCTATGTTCCCCGTCAAACCCAACTGGATCGGTTTATCCAAGGAAGTTGCTGGAGGAAATTGCTGAAATTGTTGCAAAACATCCCAGGCTTCTGGTATGATTACACACATGAAATCTAAAACAAGAACCAACAGTTTTGAAGGTTAATGAGTATTTTCTTGTTTTTCTTTTCAGGTAATATCAGATGAGATTTATGAGCACATTATCTACGCACCAGCTACTCATACAAGCTTTGCCTCTTTACCAGGCATGTGGGAGAGAACTCTAACAGTTAACGGGTTTTCTAAGGTAATTTAGTGGCAATCCCTCCGTCTGTTCGGCCTTTTGGCAACTAAATAATAGTAATAATGCATATGGGATTTGACAATTTCTTGGTGCAACATTTTTAGACCTTCGCAATGACTGGTTGGAGGCTTGGGTATATTGCTGGTCCGAAACACTTCATTGCAGCATGTAATAAGATCCAGAGTCAGGTACCAATTTTAACTCTGGGTTTTCATGTTCCGGTGCTTTTTAAGTTATGGAAAATTCTCAATGCTGAATGGTTCCACGTTGACATTAGTTATTACACAAGATGATAGCAGGTCTGATCTTTGTTAACTTTTTAATTCCCGACCACAAAAATTACGATTCATCAATTGTTTATCGTTGTTTAATATATTTAGCTTTTAGGCCTTGGGTTGAATCTTCAAGGGGTTACCCATGAGCCTTTAATTCTATTACCTTGTGCAAGGGCACGGGAGCAAGATCGATAATTGCGTGCATCCTATTAAGAAAATCATCATGATCAAAGGGATAGTGTTATCTAGATGGCTTTCTGTAATATTGTTACCTTCTTTTATATATTACAAGAGTCAATTCATTACAAATTTCTGACATCCCTCTCCCTTGTTGCCCCCCTCTTGCCAGCTTGATCCGCTAAAGCAAACTTCTTTTGGTGCAAATTCCGGATCGTCTGTTACAAAATTCCCATATTCCTCTATTCCAACCACTCCCCTATAGCCATGTGTCTCCTATTATAACTATCACATTTGACAAATTTAGACGAGATATTGTTGACTAATTTAATGGATTTTCTAAGAGGAAAATTAGGAAAGTATTTTATTTACCTTATATCTCTTTTGTCCATCAGTAGTACTCCCTAATGACATCTTCTTCTTTACTGCCCACCGATTAGTTCTGTTTCGTTTTTGAGTTGTGTTTTGTATTTGTTCATGGAGAATCAGCCAAAAGATGAAGAGCTGGAGCTGGTAATTGTACAAGCTCTATTTTATTCCTGGATTCAACTGGGAATAGCCATTTTAAAACAAACTCCAGTAGTGAAACTAGAAGAAATCCATTTCAAAAACTGTCTGTTTTCTTAGTACTGATATCCATTTCTTAGGAATCGACGCTGCCGAATCTATTGATCAGCAGTAGTCGAGGTGTTCCAACCATTACTACCAGAAGTCGAAGCAACAATTTTAAATTTTCGAATAAAAATGAAGGCGAAACTAGTAGCAGAAAATCCCCTCCTCCTCTTGGAATCCAAAAAACAGTTCCCAAGGGCCGGCTCAGAAAGGTTCATTTCTTCATCTTAATTTGATTAGTTATGTTGTGTTTCTAATCAAATAAGTTCTCAATGTATTTATTACACAAAATTGGTCGATTAACCCAATGACGACAATTCCTGGGTGAAAAAGACATGTAAAATTTGATACTGTTTAAATGAACGAGAATGTAAAAATAGCGTGGATGTAAATAGTTTCATCCTTCCCATTTTCAATTACTTTTTCTTATTTTTAATTTACATCAGGATCGCTATCTTTTAAGTTTAAGCCAGGATGAATCCATATTCATTCTTGCTATTTTTTTGGTGTCAATTTCACCCATACTAATTTTTACTCGTCCATTGAAACCATGTTTCAAAAATATTTGGACAATTAACCCAATTTTTCTATTTTTATGATGCTGCAGGTTACTAAGAGAATGACTGATGTTTTGTGCAAGACGCAAATTCAATTTGGAATTCATTACGTGACATTATTAAGGCGAGGACACCTGACAACGTGTAATTGGGATTGTGAAGCTAGGCCCAACTATTTTCTCTGTAGTTGTGTGTTCTGATCTTACTTGATTTTATAGTTTGAGTACTATCTTCTCTAAGATTTGCTCGAGATTTATTTCTCCGATAGGCAAGATAAAAAGTAGTCACAAACATCTTCGTCTCATCGTTTGTGATTCCACATTATCTAGTTTCGCTTCCATACGATTTAGATTATTGTGAGGTGATTGATAATATTAGGCTTTTCTTCGGGAATATAATTTCGGTTTATCAATTAGTTCATGTTCACCTCGATTTATCAAAAGACAGAACAAAACTCATAGGTATTTCTGTGGAAGACATATTTATCTATTCCAATTGAATTTTATGTGTGAGCCAGATTTGTTTATCAAGTCTTCGACTTTGGGTCATAGCAACTCTTAGTTGTGGGTGAGATTAGCTAAGGGAATCAATTGCGTAGTATCTGAAAAAGCGGGGGTACATCAACCACTCCCAACAATTCGATTAGCAATCTGTATGGACAAACTCTAATATACTTTCTAGAGAATCAACTAGGAAGTCGACTCAACTAGAGAAGAGTATATCAAAGAGTGAAAAAGCAAGGGTACAACAACTACACCAAACAATTCGATTAGCAATCTGTATGGACAAACTCCAATATACTTTCTAGAGAATCAACTAGACAGTCAGACTCAATCTAGAGAGAAAAGTATATCAAAGAGTTTATATCTCAATCTCTCGATCTGATCTTTACTCAAGCAAATAGAAATCTGCAAGTCTTTATCAAAGAGAGATAACTTGTGTAGAATCATTATATCGCAACGTACAAAACTCGCAAAGATAATAAACGACAGCATTGCGAGGAGTCGCAGGAACTAAAGTAAATGACGCAACGGATGACGATAGGAAGATATGAAACTGGCGAAGGTTAAGAAGTGTCGCGAGTATGAATACTTGTACATTTTGCGACACTTGCGAGGCATTCCCGAAAAATAAAGGACATCCTAGCCGCTCATCCACTGTATTACCCTATATAAAGGGATGAATGAGTCCATTTGTAGGGGGATTCTTTTGAATTGGAAAGCAAGTCATTAAGAGAGAGAAACTTTAAGAGTGTTTGTAATTTCTTAAGTGTAATTCTATTTTCCTGTGTAGACATTTCAAGAAAATAATCAATAAACATTCATAGTTGTTCACCTTCCAATGGATTAGTTGAGTGAATTATAGTGAGGGGTGTAGTGTGGGATTTCCTGCAACTACATATTGGCGCTAGAAGGAGGGGACTGAGAAAAGATTGACATAGAGACTTGGAAGAATTTGAATTAGCAGGAAAGAAATTTGAGATAATTTTCAAAAGTTTACTAAAAGAGAAATGGCTAGAAGAAGAAATGTACTTGAACAACCAGTGAGAAGAAGTGGAAGACTTGCTGGAGAAAGGAGAAACGAAACAGGAGAATAGTCAAGGATGAACATGAGGAATGATGAAGAGAATCACGTTCAACCTTTAATTCCCCCGATAGCAAATGCAACTGTGGATTACGATAGAGTAAGTGTGCACACTTGGAGGTCGGATTCTGAGGATGAAAGGGAAGAAGAGCAGCAGTTGGTGAACAATGGACAAGGAGGAGGAGATCAAGGAATGAATAGGGAAATGAATCCAGGAAATGAAGAAATCGCAGCATTAGAAACATTGAGACAGACAATACATGAAGAGAGACGACTAGAGGCAGAGGAACGAGCGAATTTGACAAGACAGAATCATGAATTAAGGATGGAAAATGTGAGATTGCAAAATAGAAGATCAAGAAGCACTGCGAGATCGAGTTCAAGATCGACTAGGGAAGAAAGAAGGAGAGTTTTACCAACAGAAAATACCGAGGTAGAAAATTAACGAGAAACACAAAATCCAAGCTCAGAACATCACGAAAGAAGAGAGGAAGCAGAAGATCGTTATATTCCCCATCCCGAGAATTTCCAAGATGATGAATGGGGAAAATCAAGGAAATAAGCGATTTGGTAGCCGAATAATCCAATTACTGAAGGAAGAGTAATATTGCATGGGAGAGAAGCATTGAGAAGGCAAAAAGAGATCGAGGATGACATTGAGAGACATTATGTTGAACAAACACGCTTAGCTCGCGAGAGGGAGAGAGTAAGAGCAGAAGTGGAAAATCAAGACTGGAAGAAGCAATCCGGCAGAATAATCACGACAACCGAGAAAGAAGGCGAGAAAAAAATCGTGTCAATAGAAATATTAATGAAGAATACGAGAGGATACAGAGGAGAGCTGATAGACAGCCCGGAAGAGAGAACAATAAATATAATGGTGTGCGAATTGGTGAAAGAGATGAAGGAGAAAATCGCAGGAAAGGAGAGAAGAAAATAACGAACAAGAAAGTCAAAGCAGGCATGAGCGCAGGAGGAGAGAAGCAGAGTTAAAAAGACCAGCAGAATCAAATTCTGAGGCAAATGAGCAAATCTTGAAAGAACTGGCAGAAATGAGAGAATTGTTGAATAGTAGAAGGGAAGGAGGAAGAAGACAATTGGATGAAGCCATCGCGGAAGCTGCGAAGAATCCCTTCACACTAGAAGTACAAATGGGAGGAATACCTCCTAAATGCAATCTGCCTGCATTAACCAACATTTTTGATGGAACAACCTGCGCGATACAACACATCAAGGCTTATATGAGATGTATGTTGCAATGGGAGAATCATGATGCCATATTGTGCAAATACTTTACATCAAGCTTAATGGGAGAAGCACTGAAATGGTTTGAAGGTTTACCCAGAAACACAATCTCGTCATTCAACCATTTACAAGCTACATTCTTGGGAGCGTATATAAGTAACAACTCCTCGCGACCAGGAATTGAGGATGTATTCGGACTAAAACAAAGAATTGGCGAGAGCTTAAGACATTTGACAATGAGATGGAGGAGAATGTGCAGTGAAATGGCTGGAAGGGTAGAAGAAAGATATCTCATTTTATCATTTGTAAACGCTCTGTTCGCAACCAGTTTGTTATACATTCAGATTTTTAGAATTAAAAATACGATTACGATGGCTGAGCTGCGAGAACTCCAGGAAGAATATATTGCCTTAGAAGAAAGACAAAATGAAATGGAATCTTACCCAGTTGCGAATACAAGTTCGAATCTTTGCGAATGCAAGCTTGTTACCAAAAATTTTAAACACGGTGGCGAGCACTTCGCAAGGGCAACCAGAGAAAAGAGAGTTGATGATGGACAACGTAAAATAGTGGCTATGGGGAGCCGTGATCGGAGGAGTTTGAGAGAGAAAGGAACTACTATAATCGCGGCAACAATAATAAAATTTAGATTAGATCATATGCAAGAAACTTATGGAGGACGAAGGCGAATAATCATGGAGGGCGTGAGAAATCGCAGAGTAGTATGGGAAGAGATCAAAATGCCACCATTAAATGCTAGTGTGGAAAAAATTTTGGAAGCTATACTTGTAATGGAGGACATACCAGCACCATGGAATGCGGGGAGTGAACCACCACCGGGTGACAGAAGTCATGAGTTTTGTTCTTACCACCGCTTTCATGGACATCTAACAAATGACTGCAGAAACATAAAGAGAATCATTCTCAGAATGATTGATCAAGGGAAGTTGAATCATTTTCTAAAAGATGAGGAGAAAGGATGTGAAATTACCAACGACATCACCATCGAAATGCATAGAAAGTCTCAAAAAAGGGAAAAGAAGCATTTGTAATAGAAGTTGGAGCAAAGGCCAAAAATTTATTTTGCAACTCTATCGTTCATTCATATCGTACAATTGAAGATTTTCATGATAACGTGCTCAATAGAGTTTTTGCGAGGGATGCTGATGATAAAGAAGTAATGAACCTGGCGAGAACGTCGCAGTTGAAAGAGTGGCAGCTGCAGATTATTTCTTTCTCTGCAGATGAAGTACCCAAAGGAAGAGAAGTACATGATAGCCACTGTGGTAAATCCGGAAATTAATCCAAAACCAAGTTGATGGAGAAGATGATGAAGCGAGAAAATTGTCTTGGGCGATCAATATAATCCTAATCGATACCGGAAGTTCGGTGAATATTCTTTTCTACCATACTTATAAGACTATGGGAGGAGAAGATGAGAATTTGATCCCCTCGACATACAAAATATACGGTTTTAACGGCACGGCGAACAAACCTAAAGGAGAGGTTCACATGAGAATACCTTTACAAGGATTATCAACTGCTATTTTATTCTGTGTGGTTGACGTGGAGTCTCCTTATAATGCATTGATTGGGCGGCCATGGCTGCATGAAATCTTGGGAGTAGCATCAACATACCATCAATGTATAAAGTTTCCCCATCCAAATGGTATTGGAATTATAAAGGGAGATTGGAAGGAGGGACAAAAATGTTACGAGGTTGATGTAGAGAGATGCGAGGAAAGAAATGCCAAAAGGAAGGGTTGGAAACAGAATATGAAAGATGAACAGAGAAAAGAGAAGTTGATGGTGGATATTATAGAGATAAGAAATGAAGATACATCGCGAAGTGTCGCAAGTGAATGCATGAAGGTAGGCGAATGTTATGATGGAAAGGAGTCCTTCAAGGATTGGGATGACGAAGAGGCAAAGAGTGCAATGAACAAAAGGCATAAGAAGTAAATAATCAACAAAAGATATATCAAAGGCAAGAGAAAGAAGAAATGATGCGCGAGAATTTCGCAAACAAGAATTTACGAGAATCTGAGAGAAAAATGGAAATACAACAAATGAAACAGAATTGTGCGATGGCTTCGCAAACTAAATATCAAGAAGCAATTAAATATGAATGATTTAACAACAATGAATGAGTAAATGAATGGGACGAACCTTTATGGCGTACACCCTAGTTCGCGAATGATATTTCGTAAGAGGCAAATGTAAGACCTAAAGTGCGTCATATAAGGGGGTATCTCTTGACATGGCTCAGGGAAAAGGTTACACCGCTCCGGAACCTCGGGTCATGTAGATTTGGGGCCCATGAAAGCCTATCCTAAGAGGTACTTTGGATTCCCAACTATATATATAAGGTTATACCTGGTTGGGCGACCGAGGGTCTCTTCCAAGGAGTCGCCGTATGATCAAGGCGCCGAGGTACACGGTTGAGTCAAGAGTGCGGGGAGCATGGAACTTCCTTACCACTCTTGACAAGTCTTGGCACATGCCGCACTCGCCCGAAGAAAACTCCACTTAGGGTGCAGCCTTGTAACCATAAACCCTATAGGTATAAGGGATAAGAGGCCGCGAAAACAACTGGTTGTTGTTAAGACCGGATGGGAGGAGCTAGCCTTGTATGGCCGATGTACGCCTCCTTGAAGGGGAAACCAGGAGATGATAAGGCGGCACCCTCCATTAGGGAGCCGATAAGTGCCAAAGACGCAAATGTCATGAGGCTCTGTTTTCGCAAGGAAACTTAGGCTTGTCATATTTGTGCAATGATCCTGAAGAGGCAACAATACTAATGCGAGGGTAAGACAAGATCAATGGGTCTTTACACGAAAGTGTATGGACGTCCTGCGATTTCGTCGCAAAGACGCCAATGTCATGGGATTATATTCTCGCAAGAGAATTTAAACCTGTCATATTGTCATAAGCAAAACATCCCTGGCAGAGGCAAAAATACTTGTAATATGATAAGGCAAGGTCAATGGGTTTTACATGCAAGTGTAAAGTCGTCCTGCGATCTTTTCGCAATAAGGGGTGGCAAAGTAAGACCTTTAACTAGGAAGGTCTTACTTAGAAGACCACCAAAAATGATAAGGCGAGATAAGTAGGTTTCTTCATTTATGGAGATACCTGCGACCTCGTCGCAATGATAAACTTCAACATCAATGGAGTTGCGTTCCAAAAAAAAAAAAAAAATGATGTCAGAAGATCTATCCTTCACTGATAACTAAATAAAATCTTTCATTTGAAGATAAATAACAGAGGCAAGTATGGGAATGGAAAGGATAAAACATTGTTATTCATCTTCATATGACAGGGTCATACATTTATAATGCTAGCCAGTTGTATTTACAAGGAAGAACTACTAGATCAATACATGCAAAGAAAGGGAAATGAAGATGGAGTTCACGTCTGATTATCCAACAAGTTTACGACAAAGAGTTACTAAAGAGAAGATACATATGTGTACAGATGTTACAGAAAAAAAAGAAACAAAAGAGATTATTTCTTTCTTGATCCTTCTTCCTTATCTCGATTCTTCAATTGTATCGTTCTCGCCGCTTGATTTTTTCTTCTTGACTTCGCTATCGAAACGCCTCGAGACAGGGAAAATTTTCGGGAATTTCTTCAACAAGAAAAGGATATGAACTAAGAGGGATGTTATGGTTATTACAAACAAATTCCATGGCTTGGTTGCAAAAACGAACATCATCATTATTAAAATTTGATACTTGTAGTTTGAAATTGCTTCTTCAACCTCGGAATATCTATTCTCGCGAAGGAGAGATTCTTTGCGAGTTGTTCTTTTTGATTCAAGTTCTCCAATCCTTGCTTGAAATATTTTTTCGGATTCACCGCAAATAAGAAACGATAAGTTAACAACTTGACAAAGAATACTACGAGAGATAAGAAAGCAAAGAAGGTATAATAAATAACCTTCTCTGTCGGATATCATATCTTTAACCAAGGAAGTATGCTCGGCATGAAGACTAACATCGACACCTAAGTTATTCCCGGCGTTATCTAAAACTTTCGTAGCCCAAGCGAATTCATCATCATTATTTATAACAAGGAGTGAACGAATTTGATCTTTCGCTCACTAAGTAAGGAATTCGGGCGAAGCAATTCATCTCGCTCAATTTGTACTTGAGAAGGGACTTTTGAAATGTTGCTAACACCTGTGCACCATTGTTAGCAATGCGATCTTTGTCATCTATATGGTCACTAATTTTCTTCCTTAAAATTTTGGTTTCCTTATGAGACTCAAGGTACATTTGTTTAAATTGGTTGGCTGCACTTAAACTAGATCTCGTGCTCAATTTCTAAGAGGCGATATTTGGTTTGGAGTTCATTTAATGAAAGGAATTAACTTTTTTCGACGAACTACTTAAAGAGTTGTTGAGATGAGCGAGAAGAATGTCATTATCCATAGGTTCGGGAAATGAATGGAGAAGAATAGCTTCTTCGGAGAGGTTATATATATCTGCGAAAAGTGATAAGTCGAGGTAACAACATGCATTGATAAAATAAAAGTAATAAGGGAAGAAAAATTTTATACCATAAAGTTGCTGATTAGCGTTCTGAAGAGTGGTAACTTTGTTCTTTTGGGTAGAAGACTCGATCTCCAGTTGCTGGATTTTTTTCGCGAGATCTCGCAGATTCAACTTCTAATTCTTTGATCTTTGTGTAAAGTTGAGTATTCTTTTTCAATTGAATGTTGTACCTCCTTTCAAGATCTGAGGCAACTACAAAAGAAGTTTTTCCAGCCTGCAAAGGAAGATAAAAAGATTGTTAAGATATAAGTTAAAAATTGAAGTCGGAAGGGAAATATGAGTTCGTACATACCAACGAGTTAAGTGCATTTAAAAGCTAGGGGACACAGATCTAGAAACCCCATTGAAAGAGTCATTGCCATCCAAGTAATGTAGCATCACACACGGTGGCGAGAGCCTCGCATATAGAAGTTAGCGAGCATCTCCTACTCCTTGAAGATAATCTGAGAAGATGCTGGACAATTGTTCCATAGGAGAATCGGCTGATTGAGTATCCTTTGTGAAAGATGAATTCATATCATTATCATCCTCGTCGGAAGATTCGGAACTTGAACTAAGATGAGGGGAAGATTGAGTTTTTCGTTTCTTAGATGATGGAGCAGAAGATTTATCCTTGCGAGCATTGGCTTTACCCTTGCCTTTAACCTTCACAGCTTCCATTTCCTCGGCGTCAACCTTCGCATACAAATGAAGATAATAAATAGAGGCAACAATATTGTTAAGTAACAAAAAGGATATTTCTTACTTCATCCGTAAGCGATCGAAGTATTGCCAGGGTACTTGCCGATGGATTTATCCTGTAGCTTTCCTCAATTTGTCAATCTGGAAATTTTACAAACTCAATAAGTACAAGAGGAAAGAGATTGCAAAAGCAAAATTTGAAGACATACCTCTTTTGCCTTCTCGGGCCATTTAAATTCCCAAGGATGATAGTTTGCGAGATTTTCAGGGAGTACATGCGAACCTGCTATGTAAGGTCCGCTTAAAAACAAGGGTACAACCCACCATTCCTCATCTTTGGAGTGGCGAGGACGTAGTATTGTTGCCCGAGTGCCAATCGATATCTTGCATAAGTAATTTATCCTCAGGGATATTATCTTTTCTTTTCAACCGAGCGCCCCAGCGAGACTTCTTATTTCTCATGCTTATTACTTCATAATTCTCAAAAAAGTTCTCTACAGTGTATTTTTGTTGACTATTTCTAAGTTTACGAACTTGGGGTCTTTGACACCTTTGTTAGGGTATAAAGATCCTTTGCCAGCGCCACGGTTGGCGAACTCAAGCATTAGGCGGATACAGTCGCCGCTAAACTGATAGACAGCTCGCGAGAAGTTCGGATGGGAAAGGATTTCATAGAAGAGTGGTATCTCAGGATCATATAAAGGAATGGGAAGTCCTGCGAGGAGTTGACCTAGTGAGATTATAATTTTTTGATCATCACATTGATGATCAGAAAACAGCTTTGCAGTGAGTATAGATGAAGATTCTTGATCAGGAATGGTAGATAGGGTGAAACCTTTCTCTTGCAACTTCTTTTGAGTTTCATTAAAACGAGGTTTATATATACGACTAAGTGAAGCCATTGTCAGTATGGGAATGAATAAAGAATTGAAGATTAAGAGA
Source organism: Papaver armeniacum (assembly GCA_023531295.1). NCBI lineage: Eukaryota > Viridiplantae > Streptophyta > Magnoliopsida > Ranunculales > Papaveraceae > Papaver > Papaver armeniacum. The sequence continues at coordinate 189,845 of JAJJWW010015200.1, forward strand.
AAAGATTGAAGATTTGTAGTAACAGAAGCGCAAATTACGGAATGAGAGAGTTAAAGAAAAGTTGCAGAGGGAAAGCGAAAGAGGAAAAGAGAAGGATATGAAAACTATATATAGAGAGAAAAATCCTCGGGTAAAACGAAGGCATTTAATGCGAGAGGGGACGTGAATGGTCAAGAATAAACGGTTGAAAGAGACGTGTCAAGAAAAGAATAGAAGAATAGACATCTGTAATAAAGTCCGTGTGAAAGTACGGGACTAAAACAGGTAAAGATAAGCAGTTGCGGCAATTCAAAATATTGATTCTCATGACATTCTCTCCTTCGCAGAAGACATGAGAAGAGGCAAGATGTAGAATCATTATATCGCAACGTACAAAACTCGCGAAGATAATAAACGACAGCATTGCGAGGGAGTCGCAGGTAACTAAAGTAAATGACGCAACGGATGACGATAGGAAGATATGAAACCTGGCGAAGGTTAAGAAGTGTCGCGAGTATGAATACTTGTACATTTGCGACACTTCGCGAGGCATTCCCGAAAATAAAGGACAGCCTAGCTGTCATCCACTGTGTATTACCCTATATAAAGGGATGAATGAGTCTGTTGTAGGGGGATTCTTTTGAATTGGAAAGCAAGTCATTAAGAGAGAGAAACTTTAAGAGTGTTTGTAATTTCTTAAGTGTAATTCTATTTTCCTGTGTAGACATTTCAAGAAAATAATCAATAAACATTCATAGTTGTTCACCTTCCAATGGATTAGTTGAGTGAATTATAGTGAGGGGTGTAGTGTGGGATTTCCTGCAACTACAACTTGGATGGTACCAAAGACCAATATCCAAGTGTCAATCAATTTAAATCAACAACCAAAAGGTCGGATATTCTAATTGATTGAACAACGCACAACCTGTGATATTTCAATTATATAAACAAATATAATGCGGAATAGAAGTAACATTGACACCAAAATTTTGTTAACGAGGAAACCGCAAATGCAGAAAAAACTGGGGACCTAGTCCAGATTGAACACACACTGTATTAAGCCGCTACAGACACTAGCCTACTCCAAACTAACTTCGGTCTGGACTGTAGTTGAACCCCAATCAATCTCACACTGATCCAAGGTAAAGTTTTGCTCCTACGCCTCCAATCCCAGCAGGATGCTACGTACTTGATTCCCTTAGCTGATCTCACCCACAACTAAGAGTTGCTACGAACCAAAGTCGAAGACTTTAATAAACAAATTTGTATCACACAGAAAAGTCTATGGTAATAGATAAATTCGTCTCCCACGAATATATCTATGATTTTTGTTCCATCTTTTGATAAATCAAGGTGAACAGGAACCAATTGATAACCCAAACTTATATTCCCGAAGAACATCCTAGTATTATCAATCACCTCATAATAATCTTAATCGACGCAACGAAAAAAGATATTGCAGAATCACAAACGATGAGACGAAGTGTTTGTGATTACTTTTCTATCTTGCCTATCGGAGATATAAATCTTGATCCAATCGTTACGATCGTACTCAAAACAATAGAATCAGCAAGATCAGATCACATAACTACAATAAAAGTAGTATCGGTCTGGCTTCACAATCCTAATGAAGTGTTTAAGTCGTTAACCTGGTGTTGATGGTGGTTTTTAACTTAGGGGTAAAGTCGTAAAACCCTAGTCAGAGAGTGACGTCACAGAACTTGAGTAATAATGTCCAAACCAAGCACATTTATTGAACCCTTTAATTTGTCTGCGAGAAAATTACCAGGGTACATTTTTTTAAATGCTAATTAGGGTTTCGACAAATCAAAACCCTAATTCTCACACCGCACGTGCCAATGGCTCATCATGCCAGTCACATCCTACCGCGCCAAGGCATGCCAACCATGCTAGCCGCACCCCTGTGCCAATGGCTCATCATGCCAGCCACATCCTACCACGCCAAGGCATGCCAACCATGCTAGATGCACCCCTATGCCAATGGCAAATCATGCCAGCCACACCTACCGCGCCAAGGCATGCCAACCATGCTAGCCGCACCCCTGTGCCAATGGAAAACCATGCCAAGCCAAACCGCACCTTGCCTTGGCCCTAGCAATGTTAGCCGCGCCACGTGCTAACGGTATGCCAAACCCTTGGCCCCACCATGCCAAGCCAAACCGCACCTTGCCTTTCCCCTAGCCATGCTAGCCGCACCATGCGCCCATGACATGCCCTTGGCCCCGCCATGCCAAGCCAAGCCAAACCATTCACGCCAAACCCTTGGCCCCACATGCCAAGCCAAACCGCACCTTGCCTTGGCCCTAGCCATGCTAGCCACACCATGTGCCAACGGCATGCCAAACCCTTGGCCCCACCATGCCAAGACAAATCGCACCTTTCCTTGGCCTTAGCCTTGCTAGCCGCACCATGCTCCCATGACATGCCCGTGGCCCCGCCATGCCAAGCCAAACCATTCACGCCAAACCCTTGGCCCCACATGCCAAGCTAAACCGCACCTTGCCTTGGCCCTAGCCATGCTAGCCGCGCCATGTGCCAACGGCATGCCAAAACCTTGGCCCCACCATGCCAAGCCAAACCGCACCTTGACTTGGCCCTAGCCATGCTAGCCGCACCATGTGCCAACAGATGCCAAACCCTTGGTTTCACCATGCCAAGCCAAACCGCACTTTGCCTTGGCCTTAGCCGTGCTAGCCGCGCCATGTGCCAACTAAGATACCAAACCCTTGGCCCAACCATGCTAATCCAAACCGCACCTCGCCTTGGCCCTAGCCATACTAGCCGCACCATGTTCCAACCAAGCATGCTAAGCCCTTGGCCCCACCATGCCAAACGCACCAGTCCGCGCCACCATGCTGGCCTTCCCTACGCGGCTACCAAAAATGAAGGTATGCGACGATTAACGGTCCCCCTTCAATCCCAGGAGCAAATCCTAGCCATCCAAGGTTACCAGACGACGCATGGTAACCTTTGGCCCGAAAACCTAAGTTTGGCTACGCCAACAGCATGCCAACCTAGTCGCGCCACCATGCTGGCCTTCCCTACGCGGCTACCAAAAACGAAGGCGTGCGACGATCAACGGGCCCCCTTCAATTCAGAGCAAATCCTAGCCATCCAAGGTTACCGACGACTCTCATGATAACCTTTGGCCCAAAAACCTAAGTTTGGCCACGCCAAACCATGCCATGCCAACGGCATGCCAACCTAGCCGCGCCACCATGCTGGCCTTCCCTACGCGGCTACCAAAAAACGAAGGCGTGCGACGATCAACGCTCCCCCTTCAATCCCATGAGAAAATCCTAGCCATCCAAGGTTACCAGATGACGCATGGTAACCTTTGGCCACGCCAAACCATTCCATGCCAACGACATGCCAACCTAAACGCGTCATCATGCTGGCCTTCCTACGCGGCTACCAAAACGAAAGCGTGCAACGATCAACGACGTCGAAGGTCACCAAGCTAGCAAGTCTCCCCTGTGCGACTTGCCAGGCAACAACAACATGCTACATGTTTTTCACAAAAACATTCGAAACATCAACACATATCACAAACCGGGGGATCCTCTTTGGGTATTGGTTTGGCGGTTTACAGCGTGCGGCGTACACGACGCCCTTCATAAGGAAGTGTCATAAGGATGAGGCGGTTAGTAAATACAGTGAGTTAATGGTAAAACGTTCTTTTTATGGAACATCAATTCCATACGTTAACAGTTTTATGGAACATCAATTCCATGCGTTAACGTTACCACCTCCTCCCATTTATTCACCCATTTTTCCATTCCTTAATGAGACCAGAGTACGTTTCACTTCGACTTGTATAAATAGGTCTTACCTATTTCCACCGAACAACAGTTCAATCAGGAACATACACTACTCAGAAAACGTTTGCTAGCTTTTCATCTATTAGCTTCCCACTTTCTGATACAAGTCATAACACAATTACTCTTCCAGAATCAACTATTTTGGTCTCATCACTTTCCTTGCTTCCTCCCCAAAACCAACTCATTCTCCTCCACTTTTTGACCGAAGTAAGTCTGGAACGGCCATTTCTTGGTTTAGGCCGGACTTGTACAAATTGATCTCTCGAATCTAAAGTACTCCCTCGCAAGACATTATTTAGGTTTAAATTGCTTTTCGCCCGCACACCAAATTACCGAAATCAGCAGAAACCATTTTCACCCTTAAATAATTGGCGACCACAAGTGGGAGATTGATCTATCGGTCCCAATATCAATTTCTAATACGTTTCTCTAACTCGGAAAGGATGGTTGGTTTTATGACTGAACCGTGCACTCAAGTTCCACTCAAAGTAAACGACAATGTTTCCTTCCCCAACGCAACGCCCAACGATGCAATCGACGAAGGAATCCCAAGGCTGACCGACTTGGTGCGGGTCCAGGAGATCCACACAAAGAAGACGGGTCTGATGAAGGATGCGATTAATGCCATACTGGACTTCCTCATCAACCTAACAGTAGAATTGAAAGGTTCACTTGCCACGGAGACTCCAGAACTGGGGACTAACATCCCGAACGATCACTCTCAAGTCAACAGCTTCACTGCTAATCAGAAACCCGTAGGTCAGGAAGTGGCCTCTCTGGTGGAAAACTTATGTGAACTCTTACATCTTTCAAAGGATCAACGGATGGAGACGTTCACCGCCATCAATCTAATAGCATTAAGCGTGTCCTTGGTTCCTTCACGCTTGGAAATGTCAAGAACGCCAGATTTTCCCATCAACAATATCACGTTTACCGACGACGACATGATGGCAGAGGAAGGCCATAACCGTGCCCTACATGTCACATCCCGTATCAAGGACGTGGAATTCAAAAGTGCTCTCATCGACACGGGAGCATCCTCCAACGTTGTTACCCTCAGGATGCTCAGAACGTCCAGGGTTCGGCCGAACAAAGTTGTACGACAGTCCACTACAATGACCGATTTCGAAGGCAACCAAACTAGTACGTATGGGTACGTCAACTTGAATCTATCAGTAGGACATGTCCAGTCAAAAGTAAGGTTCGAGGTAATCGACAAAGAGCCAGATTACCACATGATACTGGGAAGGCCATGGCTCCACGATAACATAATCATTCCTTCGACGTATCACCAGTGCTTGAAAACCATGTTGAACGGAGAAGTCATTCGCATCGCTGCATCATTATCTCCTTATGCGCCAATCTGTGGCATGGAGATTTTTGAACCAAGACAGGACCCGCTGGCCACAGCCAATAAGGCTCACTACACTCCACTGCCAAAGTGGACGTCCATTGAAGAAAATGATGATCTTGCACAGCTTCACGGAGAAACCAGGTCTCATGTCACCCCTTCGAAAGTTAGACACGTCAACCTCCGCCTGCAGAACCAGGGTCCGGCTTACACCCATACCAAGCGAGGACGGGCTTTCATTATGGGTCATGATGAAAAAAGGGAAAACCGTATATCAGCGCCGCTGTTAGCAATTAACAGGGGAGACTACCACACAGTCTCTCCGCCCCATGGGACGCAAGTGTAGTAACGAGCCGCAGGAGGAAGTACCCGATGCACCACGACAGCTACAAGACGGGACCAACTCTACTATGGACGAACTTGAGGTTGTTAATGTCGGGAGTGAAGAATCTCCATGACCCATATCAATAAGCTCGACTATGTGCGCAGACGAACGTGTAAAGCTGGTAGACCTCCTCAAGGAATATCAAGACGTATTCGCATGGATATACGAGGAAATGCCCGGCTTGGACGAAAGACTGGTCACTCATCATTTACACGTGATACCCGGATCCAAACCAGTCAAGCAAACCTCGAGACAATTCCGGCATGATGTAGAGGAACAAATTAAAGTATAGATTCAAAAACTACTAGCGGCTGGTGTCATCAAACCGATTCACCACCCTACTTGGCTGGCCAACATTGTTCCGGTAAAAAAGAAAAATGGTCAGATCAGGTGTTGTGTCGATTTTAGAGATTTGAACAAGTATTGCCCTAAAGACGATTTTCCACTCTCCAATATTGACATGCTGGTAGACGCCACCAGTGGACATGATATGTTCATGGACGGATACAGCGGCTGAAACCAAATAAAGATGTACGAACACGACGCAAGTAAGATAGCTTTTCGAACCCCTTTGGAAATTTTTATTATACTGTGATGCCCTTCGGTTTGAAAAACGCTGGCGCCACATACCAACGCGCCATGACCACCATTTTTCACGATATGATGCTCAAGCAAGTCGAAGATTATGTAGATGACATAATGGTCAAGTCAAGAACTCGGGCAGCCCATGCAGGAATTTGCGGCAGGTATTCGAAAGATGTCGCGAGTACAAACTGAAGACGAATCCATTGAAATGTGCTTTTGGTGTTTCTTCGGGAAAGTTCCTAGGTTTCCAGGTGACTGCCGAGGGAATTAAAGTTGACGCAGTCAAAACACAAGCCATCCTCACGATGCCACCACCGCGAACCGTGAAAGAGCTCCAGAGTTTCATAGGTAAAATAAACTACATTCGCCGCTTCATACCAGGATTGGCTCAACTTGTTGCTTCGTTACCCCCTCATCAAGAAAGGAGCAAGCTTTGTCTCTGGACCACACTACAACAGAAGCGTTCCTAAAATTCAACAAATATTATCTTCTCCAACCGTCATGAAATCACCCATACAAGGAAGACAGTTACACCTTTACACTGCATTTAGCGACACTGCTGTCGAAGCTCTCCTCACCCAAGAAGATGAAGAAGGGATTGAGCATCCCATATACTACTTTAGTCGAACATTAAGAGATGCCGAACTTAGATATCCCAAAGCGGAAAAGGCGTGCTTAGCTTTGATCCACTCCATCCAGAAATTCAGGCATTACCTACTGCCCAATAAGGTGGTGCTGATATCTAAATCCGATCCGGTGAAGTTCCTCATCTCAAAACCGGCCCTGATGGGGAGACCGACCAAATGGCTCCTCCAAATGTCAGAGTTCTATATAACTTGCGCATCCCCGAGAGCCATTAAAGGGCAAGCAGTTGCGGATTTACAGGCGGCGTTTCCGGGAGAGAATGCCATGGCACTACACGAGGACCTCCATGGAGACTTTCCGGAAATCTCTTTCATCAAAGAAGAAACATGGCTACTATTCTTTGACGGCTCCGCTACTCCTAAAAACGGTACTGGAGGAGCAGGTGTGGTTCTGGTATCCCCAGCTGGTGAAGTATTCTCGCACTCCTTCAAGCTAGACTTCCCCTGCACCAACAATTCAGCAGAATATGAAGCCTTTCTCATCGAGTTGTCCTTGGCTAAACGAGCTGGAGCCACACGTCTGGAAATAATATGGGACTCTAAATTACTTGTCAGCTAGGTGAATGGGGTATACGCACTAAGAGAAGTTACCTTGGCCCCATACAGAGCCGAGGCACAAAACCGCTTAACTACTTCGCCGACACTACCATAACACATATTGGGCACAGCGGCAACCAACATGCTGATTGCCTAGCCACGCTATCATCAAAACTGCAATTTGAAGGTTTTGAGGAAACCCTGACAGTAAAGAGGCGAACCGTAGCTTCAACATGGCTTTCACAACCCGAAAAGTATGAAGCTGATGACTGGAGAACACCAATTATCCAAGAACTTAACAGCTCACTTTTCCAGGGAAAGGTCAGTCTCAAAACCTTACAAAATTTCTTCATGATCTGAGGGGTGCTATATCATCGGAATCCAGATGGTTCCTTGTCAAGATGTCTTGGAAAGGGAGAAGCACAACAACAACTCAACCGCGTCCACAATGAGATCTGCGGGCAAACATTAGTGGTAATACTCTGTCGTTATTTGTAACACTTTGGATACTACTGGCCAGAAATGGAAGCTCAATCTCGGTTACTTCAAAGAACCCGTTCCAACCGCCAAGCCGCCACATCAATTAGAAGTTTTCAATATTGGTCACGCTGGGGACTGGATGAAGCCATACATCATTTACCTCCGCGACGGCATACTCCTCACCAATAAGAAGGATGCAGCCAAGATAAAACAAAGGTCCGAGATTCGTATTCTCCGAAGGAATCTTATATCGTAAAATCTTTGGAGGAAGTTTGCTACGATGTTTAAACGAAACAGAAATCCCGATCATGCTGAAAGAGATGCACGAAGGCGAACATCAAGGAAAACGGAAATTATTTCTTCAGATACACGAGAAATACTACTGGCCAACCATGGAAGATGATGCAGCTGTTTTCGTTCAGAGGTGCAAAAAATGTCAAATTCACGGAAACCTTATCCATGTACCGTCGACTCCCCGCATTCAATAAGCAGTTCGTGGCCCTTTCACACTGGGACTCGACATCATTGGAAAGATCAATCCGCCGTCCTCAAAGCATCACGAGTACATAATAATAGCAACCAAATATTTCACCAAATGTGTTGAAGCCATACCCTTACGAGGGACGAATGGAATCACAATCACGACATTCATTAAAGAGTACATTATTTGCCGATTTGGCATGCCTAAACATATCATCACCGACAACGGCACTCCTTTCGCAAACAAGCAAGTACGTGAGTTACTCGAAGAATACGTAATTAAGCAAGTCTTCTCCATAGTGTACTACCCTCAAGGGAACGTACAAAATGAAAGCACCAACAAAACTCGATCCGAATCCTCGGTCCGGACGGTGCATGATAATCCTCGGACATGGCATGAGCAATTGCCAATGGCACTCTGGGCCTACCGAATGTCACCAAGAAGTTCCACCGGAGCCTCTCCCTACTCCCTTGTTTATGGCGCAGATGCCATCCTCCTAGCGGAAGTCAAAATCCCATCGGCTAGGATTGCCAAAGCAAGCGGAGTTCGATGGGATGAAGCTGAAGCGTTGAATGCCAGAGTTTCAGAATTAGACACTGTAGATTTCAGAAGATCCAAGGCGGAAGAGCACGCATAAGCATACAAAATTAGGTTTCAGAGCATATAACAAAACCGTGAAGCCTCGGGTTTTCAAGTGGGAGATTTGGTGCGAAGACCAAGCACATTCGGAAGATGGTAGGCCTCGAAAGGTGTTTATAATTTAGCCTACATGTTATACCGCAAGTGCACGGCGTCTATCGGAGACGCGGCAAGTACGGTCGAACCACGAGAGACTTGTGGTGCTGCTCGATTGATCTACGGCTATGCTAAACTAAATTCCAGTGAAGATAATACAATTATGGTTTTGCCGATACGGTGATTGAATGTTATGACAAGTGAAAAATAAATGAAATACAAATATTGCAAATAAATGGGTGCCGGGATTATCAATTTCACCACTAACTCATGTTATGTGTCAACTAATTGGAAGCTTCTTGTTCCTATGGCAGACAAGGGTAGTTTGTCAATTCCACCACCTATCTTAGGAGTTTCTCCTAGTGATAATTAAATGTTCAGCTAAGGAACTAACCCTGAGCAATCGGTTGTCTAATTAAGCACAACCAGTCAAGGGAATTAGCATCTAGTTCTAAGGCTTGAGCTGCAATACCACAACACGGCTTGTAGTCTAACTAAAATGGATCTATAATTTAAAGTATCCATTGTCGAGTAAAGTTTTGGGTATTAGAATTGAAGTTATACGATACATTAAGCACTCAAGAAAACTTCAACGAGTTTAAACACAACATTGAATTAGGGTTTCATTGAAACCCAACTAACTAAATTGAAACATGATATGAACAATTAAACTACAAATTAAACAAATTAAATCCTAATTGACGCACTGGCTAGCCCAGGCATGCCTCAAACATCCACAACTCCCTTCAATTTATACATGCAAGGAAAATTACCCCAAACCCTAATTCTCAAAATCGAAAAATAATAGAAAAATAAAACAAACCCATACCCTCTACTCTCTGAATCTCCTCTCCACTTCTGTCAATCGCTCCATGCTGGGTTGTTGAGAGAGAACCCTAGTTCTAGTTTTCTCTAAGTTAGCTTCTAGGGTTGGAGAAGCTAAGAGAGAGAAAACCTAGACCTAGAGAGGGTGCGGCTGTTGGGGTTGTTGATCGATGGCGACAGAGAGGGAGAGATGGTGGCGGAGGTGGCTCTGTCATGGTATAGAGGTGGTAGAGAAGAAGAGCAGAGATCTGCTCTGTCGGGGTGAGGGAGAGGAAGAAAGAGAATATGGAAATGAAATGAGGCTAGGTCGATTAGGGTATAGGGTATGGGGAGTTCATTTGTGAGGCGGATACATCGAGTGATGATGAGACGGCCGAGCGAGCGTAGGATGGAGCCGATAGAGATCCGAACGGCTCATGATATAAGCCGGTGATTCTGCTGTTGAGCGAGAGCATCAAACGTTGATGTGCAAGGCCGAGCGAGCGTAGGATGTGGCAGTGAAGATCTTAACGGCTCGGGAATAATGGACTCGGATCCGGGTCACGGGTCGGAGATGGATAGCTTGGGCCCATGTCTTGTAGATGAGTTGCTACTTGTTGGGTTGCAACCGTTATACGCGCGCGGCTTCTTGCTTCTGCTCCATAGATGCTCGACTCAATTCTTCGCTCTTTTGGCTCCTCGATTTCTTCGGACTTTATTTATTACCTAAAAACACAAAATTAATTAATACAAATATTTATTCTTGAAAACAAGGAAAATACAGAATATGGGATAATATATGATTTCTAAGCGCAAAAGATGAGTAAAATGCCAATAAAAAGGTGTATAAATATGCACTATTTGGCACTCATCAAATACCCCAAACCTGAATTTTACTTGTCCTCAAGTGAAACAAATTAGGAAATCCTAACTATACCCCCTGTCGCAGTCTCTCTAATGCATTTAGCGTATGCACTAATCCTTTAAACCCCTAGGTGTCCCTAGTGGACGAGTTGTATTCTCGTGAGGGTTTACCATAGGTGTACCCACAAAACCTTCTCCAACTTCAGAGTGTAAAAGAGTCTCAAGCATCCAAGGAGATATGAGGACATAGAGTTTCGCATGCTAGTAATGAAGTTAGAACTGCCAAAGAACGCATTCTCATCCTTAAGAGTTGAGCGAGAAGTAACCATACCATATGAAAGAATTCGGATTCGATTGTGATCATAAGTCTCAACTTCGCCTCACCATTAGGGTTTTATGATAATTGCACTCAAAAAGATCGCTTTTTTAGTCTCTCATGTGTGCAGGTAGGAGTAAAGAGAGAAATCCTGCACACGTTGTAGGTAAGAAGGATAACCTTCCGAAATAATTTCTGGAGACTCCACAGAAGTGTGGACAAAAGAATCTTTTTCTGATGATCTCTAAGAAAGGAAATCAACCATTAGCAAGGAGTGGAGTACTCACTCACTTCTCACCCGATCGGCAATTAATATCACTCTCTCATAAGAACCATAGAAACGTCTTCAATCTTCGGTCTTCGGTCTTCAATTGTTGATGACGAACTTCTAAACTTCACAAAACTTGACAATTTTTTTTAATTTTTATACTCAATTTCCTTGTTGTTTGGATTTTTCTTCTTGAACTCTTTTTACCATGGTGGTAGCAAAAATAAACTACAATATTTTTTTGATTTTTTTTTTTTTTTTTTTTAGCTTACAATAAGTGAAAATAAAAATACAAATAATGAAACAACTAACTCCATGGACAAAGGACTTTATCACTCAATTTTTCCACAACTTGTATTGTCTTGATTTTATAAATTTTATTAATTCTCATCCTATTTTCTTTTCTTTGTTGCACATAAACCTTGGACTATATCAATTTTTCTTTCAATATTCTGATGATGCTCCGCTTGCCGACGATGATGTGTTTCTATGGGTCTCGTTGATTGAGATAGAGAGAGATGCTAACTGCAAATCGGTATTTAGAAGGAGTTTTCATCTTTAGACGTCACCCTCATGATTGACAAAACTAGCACTCAAGAGATCAAAGTAGTGTTGAAATTGGTGCTTAAGTTGGGTAGCTCACCATTCCTACCCGGAATTGACTTACGGTGACACACACTCTAACATCTTTTCTAGAAAGTTGCAAAAAATTGAAGGTTGGTGCCTCACTTGATGTAAAATGGGTAGTCTCCACTATGGGTGATCACAATTCTACCACCGAATATCTAAACAAACACCGATTCGCCCTCCCGTATGGTTAAATCCAACTTTAACGCCCTAATCAACTAAGGAACCCGATTATGTTCTCCAAGACTTTAATTTTCTGTTATTTCGGTCAGATTTCTATGTAAACATAGCTAGAAGCATGCTAGTGACTCTAAAATCTCTAAAAGTTGGAGGTTTTTACAAAAAGAGTTTTTTTTTTTTTTTTTTTTTTTTTTTTTTTTTTTGTAAAATTAAAATATAAAATAAAAGACTAAAAACTCTAAATGCAAATGCACCCCAAACCTAAATCAAACATTGTCCTCAATGTGTCGACATATAGAAAAATTTTAAAAGTCACATACCGATGAGAACTATGCTGATAAGAGAAAAGGGAAGAGATTACCGGATGTCGATGAGCACGGTTAGAGCTTCATTAATCAAGGCTAGAATCCAACATTCTCAGTGGAGATCATATCGGATTAGCACAATATATGCGCAAGAAGACTCAACCGAATCAAGAAAGAAAAATTAAAAAGTCCTACCTGGATTATATACAATGAAAATTTACCATACACTAACAATCTAAAGAGTTGAGGATCAACCCAAAAGACGGTGTGCAGAAACATCAACATTCTTACAAATATAACATGAAAATGGGCTTTGGTTTCAATGGGTTTTGGTTTATGTGGGCTTAAAGTTTGGTTTAAATGGGGTTTGGTTTATTGGGATTTGGTTTGTTTGGGCTTTGGTTTGTTGGGTTTCAATTTGGTTTATATGGGCTTCAGGTTTGTACACGGCCTAGTATGTGCAGCCCACTTGTTTGGTTTGAGCAGAGCCCATGTGATGTTAAACAGACCAACAAACGTGGGTTCAGTTGATGGGCTTAGCTATTTGCACAGCCCAACTATGCGAGGCTAAGTTAAGTGGGCTTGAGTTTGGTGCGTGGCAGAGCCTGTGTATGTAACAGCCTGTGCACAGCCCAGTGGAAAGGCACAAAGAAAGCCTGTGTTGGGCTTGGCCCAGTAGAACCGGGTTTCGGTTGCATACGGCCCGGTTAGGTAGGCTTTGGTTTGGTGCAAAAGAGCAAGATTGCTCACCGGCTTGGCAGAGTTCAATTTATGTGCAGCCCCTGTAGATAGCTCAAAGGGGTATAGCACAGATTAAAGATGCATCACAACAAGGTTATGCTCAGGGTTATGCTTAGGCTACAGCTAACCTAGGCTAACCAGGTTGCACTCAAGCTCTACAGCTGCAGGGGCTGGAGCTGGTGCTGTTAAAGCAATGAATGCACTTACAAACCACAGATGCAAAAGATCACTCAAACCCACAGACTTCAGGGTGGCAGGGTCAACAGGGCTGTGCACTCAGCCAAGGCAAGGCAAGGTATGCAAAGGTCTGTCAACAGGTTCATGCACCAAAGATGTTATGCAAATGTAGCTTCAACTCGCAGCTGCAGGGGCTAGAGTTGTGCTCAGGGTTGATGGATTTTTGCAATGGTTAATGAGCACAAGCTCAGGGAGCATACAAGCACAAATAAGATGCAGCTCAAGGTCAAGGTGCAGAGTCAGAGATTATGCAAAAACAAGCATGGTTAACACAAAACCAAAGCACTCATGTGAGCATAGCATTTTATTCACAACATCCAATGTTCACTGGGTCAGCAGATTCAACAGTAAATGAACAGAGGGTAGTAGTTTACAACATGCTCAGGGTTTGGCTCAACAGGGGTTGAGGCAGAGATGCTCTAGTTCTCACAGGTTATGCAAGTGGATGACAGGGTCTCATTATGCAAAATGATTGAATCAGCACATGAACAATACAGTATGCTCAGGTCACACAACACAGCACAAGACAGAAATGTCAGCAGATTATGCTCAAGAGTGCAGGGCTGGTGGCTCACTAGGCACAGAGTGATGCAGGCTAAGGGTTACAGCTCAGGGGTTTGTCAACTGGGCTTAGTTTGGCTTATTCAAAATGCATTGCGGGGGTCAACAGTTGGCTCAAATGCCACCCAGATTCACAGGTCTTTCACCAGGCTCAACAGGTCACAGCAGGGTAGCAGTTCAACAGAGTAAGGTTGACTGGGAAGAGTTGCAATATGCCAAGGCAAAGCAGGGTATGCAGGGGTCTGTCAACACTTGGTTTTTCAAGGAGTACCTCCAATCTTGCAGCTTCAGGGGGCTAGCAAGACGGTTGATGTCTCACAAGGTTCAAGGTATCAAGTTGGGATTGCAGCACTCATGCAAATTTGAAAACAGATGCAAAGCAATGCACATATGATACATACAACACTTAGGTATAGATGGCAATACAATCTTACCTCAAGTTCTGGGCTTCTATTCCTTCTTGGGTTGGCTTGCACAGCAGCACAAGTAGCGCAGCAAGCACCTGCTACTCAACACAGAAGTTTAGTACCCAGACTTAACAGAACCACTACAAAGTCAGCTAACCTGAGGGTTTAGCAATGAGTAATTGAAAGTCACAATGAGCTGGTCTGAGGCAGATGTAACAGACTAAGCCAGATGCTGACAGATATATTAAGTGCAATGCACTAAGATCTCTCAGTTTCTCTTTTTTTTTTTTTTTTTTCACAGATGATAAAAGAAAAATTTCAGCATGTGCAACTAAGAGAAAAATAAAAGGAAATCTACACTGAGGACTGAAACAGCTACAGAAGATAATATTGGTGATGCAAAGATGCTGTGCAAACTAGCATTAAGCACTAAGAAAATGCAATTACAATGGGCTAACTGAAGATGCAATGAACAAATGCAAGAGAAGATGCAAACAGCTAAGCTACAAGTACATGGTTATGGTGACTACAAGTTATACTAAGTCAAACAAGAACAATAGGAAACTACAGATGCAATGACAGAGTGTAAAAATGTAAAATAGGAAAGAATTTAAGCTAAGTTAAAATAGCAAAGGACTAAAAACAGCAAAAACAAAGTAAATATGTACAGGGATAGTTGAAAAACAGTGAAGTCAAGCCAAAAATCACAGGGCACACGCCAAGTCCCCGGCAATGGCGCCAAAAACTTGGTAGGCCTCGAAAGGTGTTTATAATTTAGCCTACATGTTATACCGCAAGTGCACGGCGTCTATCGGAGACGCGGCAAGTACGGGTCGAACCACAGAGACTTGTGGTGCTCTGATTGATCTACGGCTATGCTAAACTGAATTCCAGTGAAGATAATACAATTATGGTTTTGCCGATACGGCTGGTTGAATGTTATGACAAGAAAAATAAATGAAATACAAATATTGCAAATAAATGGGTCTTTGGGATTATCAATTTCACCACTAACTCATGTTATGTGTCAACTAATTGGAAGCTTCTTGTTCCTATGTGGCAGACAAGGATAGTTTGTCAATTCCACCACCTATCTTAGAGTTTCTCCTAGTGATACTTCAATGTTCATCTAAGGAACTAACCAGAGCACTTGGTTGTCTAATTAAGCACAACCAGTCAAGGGAATTAGCATCTAGTTCTAAGGCTTGAGTTGGCAATACCACAACACGGTTGTAGTCTAACTACAATGGATCTATAATTTAAAGTATCCATTGTGAGAGTAAAGTTTAGGTATTAGAATTGAAGTTATCCGATACATTAAGCACTCAAGAAAACTTCAACGAGTTTAAACACAACATTGAATTAGGGTTTCATTGAAACCCTAACTAACTAAATTAAAACATGATATGAATAATTAAACTACAAATTAAACAAATTAAATCCTAATTGACGCACTGGCTAGCCCAGGCATGCCTCAAACATCCACAACTCCCTTCAATTTATACATGCAAGGAAAATTACCCCAAACCCTAATTCTCAAAATCGAAAAATAATAGAAAAATAAAACAAACCCATACCCTCTACTCTCTCGAATCTCCTCTCCACTTGGTCAATCGCTCCATCTTGGGTTGTTGAGAGAGAACCCTAGTTCTAGTTTTTCTAAGTTAGCTTAGGGTTGGAGAAGCTAAGAGAGAGAAAACCTAGACCTAGAGAGAGGGTGCGGCCGTGGGGTTGTTGGTGATGGCGACAGGAGAGGGAGAGATGGTGGCTGAGTGGCTCTGGCTCATGGTATGGAGGTGGTAGAGAAGAAGAGCGAGCTCGTCTGTCGGGGGTGAGGGAGAGGAAGAAAGAGAAGATAGAAATGAAATAAGGCTAGGTCGATTAGGGTATAGGGTATGGGGAGTTTCATTTGTGAGGCGAGATACATCGAGTGATGATGAGACGGGCGAGCGAGCGTAGGATGGAGCCGATAGAGATCCGAACGGCTCGGGATATAAGCCGGTGATTCTTTGTTGAGCGAGAGCATCAAACGTTGATGTGCAAGGCCGAGCGAGCGTAGGATGTGGCGAGTGAAGATCTTAACGGCTCGGGAATGATGGACTCGGATCCGGGTCACGGGTCGGAGATGGATAGCTTGGGCCCATGTCTTGTAGATGAGTTGCTACTTGTTGGGTTGCAACAAGATTGCCGCGCGGGCTTCGGCTTTCTCGCTCCATAGATGCTCGACTCCAATTCTTCGCTCTTTTGGCTCTCGATTTCTTCGGACTTTATTTATTACCTAAAAACACAAAATTAATTAATACAAATATTTATTCTTGAAAACAAGGAAAATACAGAATATGGGATAATATCTGATTTCTAAGCGCAAAAGATGAGTAAAATGCCAATAAAAAGGTGTATAAATATGCACTATTTGGCACTCATCACAAGACGCGTCCGCACCAAAATTCTCCGCAAAGTGTGAAGGGCCTTATATAGTCACGAAAGCATACAATAATGGGTACTACAAAGTCATTAAAGAAGACGGAGGAAAACTGGAAGCAGTCATCAACGGAAAATGGCTTTAGGCATACTACGCCTGACCATCACCTCGCGCCCCGCCATATCACAAACACGGATAGCCAGGCATCTTTCCACTTTTCTTCCACATCTCAAATATCAAGTCTCTTTCTTTTGCTTGATTGAAGTAAATCAACAAAATTCTCTTATTCTTTCAAAAAAAAAACATATACAAAAAAGAGAGAGAAAAAACATGCTTAAAACCCAGAAAGAAACCAACATCTCACAACTACATAGCTCAGAAAAGCCCATCCAACAGATTGTAATCCCTCGAAAGCATCATCTTTAACCGGCTTTGATACCTTTCAGTCATACTCTTCAAGTTCCGGATTGACTCTTCCACCTTCTGTGACTCCATGGCTAGAGCTTTCTCCTCTTCTAGAATATCTTTCGTAGCAAGGACCACGCCAGCAAGAACACCGGCTCTGTCGACTTTCACGATGTCAAGACGTTGTCGCAACCAGCTAACGTTGAACTTTAGAGATTCACAGGTAGACACCATGTTCTCCCACTTTTGAATGATTGCTTCTGCGACAGCACGGATAGACATACTCTCCATTTCAACGACCATCGGCAAGAGACAATTTACTATGGAAACTAAAGCAGATGAACAATATTGCACCATGCTCCTGGTGGCAATATGGCCATATACCCTCCATATCTTTGTGTAAAGAGTCTTGAATTCTTTGCGCACCAGAAACCCACTAACGTTTCGGTAGTTAGAGGAAAGACACCTCATGCGGGTTCCGAACGACAAACCTGCATTGGGATACTCATGGCAAGAAATTCCTAAGTCAGCGTTCTCCAGGTCTGCAGCGGTTGGTAGGATCGGGCTCGAAGAAAAAGGGGTAGCCAAATCATCTTCATCAATAATGGTAACACACGGATATCTCTACACAGAAGAAAACTTTTATCATTCATCAACAAATAATAAAACACATGTTGATCCATAAGAACATACCGGTATGATCTTCATGACCCGAATGACCCGGATGGGGGAATTGGTGCAAGAGTCAGGCCTCGCGCGTTTGACTGGAGAGCTTAGTTGGATCGAGGATGATTCACTTCGATCGACATGATGAAGAAAGGTGGACTCAACGAGAGGAAATCTTTGTTGTAAAACTGGGAAGACGATATAACTTCACTGGCGTAAATGTTTTGTGGAAACCCTAAAGGAGGAAAGAGAAAACGGATCGAATATGCGGAACATGATGGCATCACGACCAGGGAAATCAGCCTCAAACGAAGCCCCTCATCAAAACCCTAATGAAAGCTAGGCGAGATAGGAGGGTGTGATACTTTAACGTTTGAAAGAGGAATGGACTTCCCGTTTGAGTCGAGTAAGGAAAAAAGGCAACCGGGCCCGCGAAGACAAATCACCAAGCCATCCGTACACGCCCCGCCTCACCAAACCGCGCCTTGCCATAGACGCACCATGCCAAGCCGTCCGCCTCATTGCCACGACCCCCATCAGGCCAAGCCGTCCATGCCATGACTTGCCGCGTCGACACCAACTCGACAAGCCAGCGTCATGATATTCCCAAGACAGCGTCGTGATATTCCCTAACCCAGCCAAGATGATGAGTAGCCGAACTAAGCCGACGCTTCTCACCTCACCATTTCACGGTCTACACAGCAAATAAAAGTTATGCAAGACCGCCAAACACGGGATCATGAACTCTCCTTACCTCTCGAATAAGGTAAGTCGGACTTTCCTGACCATCTTGCATGTCCTAAGTTTCGATTCTGTCCTCGTCTATCACCATCATATGCTGATAGGTGTAGAATACACCGTATTTACTATATAGAGTTTATGCTTTCTTTGCTATTTTTCGTGTGAATTATGTATCTTATGTTTGCTTTTGAGTTATCAGGTGCAATGGAGTCGCACGGAGGAAAAGAAGAAGAAATTATCCAAATTGGGCCAAAGGGCGAAATTGTCATCTCACAGGCGAGCTATATGTGGAGCAGGCTGAAACGCGGCAAGGGAGCGGAAGAGAAATAGGCTGTCGGTTACCTGGAACTGACAGGCCAAAGCAATTGGAGGTGGCCCTTAACAATGAGTGGGTGTTTATAGTCATTCCTGGCTACCCCTTATCCTACCAGCTGGGGTGGATACATCCATGTTCTTACATAATACCTAGAAGTCAGAGAAGGAATTTATTTCCTCTTCTTCATCAATGTTCGACTGTGAGGGAAACACCTGAAAATTGGAAGAGTCGGCTGCTGTTAAAATCGACAGAGGATGAGAAATCGAGATGAGGTTTTGTTTCTGCAACTGTTAAGCAAGGAAATGTTGATATCGATCTCAGTAGATCGGTAAAGAGAGGTAAGGTTTCGATGCTTTTGAAATTGAGGCAAATGGGTGATGAATTAGACGAACTTGTGGCTGTAGAGTTTAATGGAGAAATTGAGATCGAGATCGAGAGAAATTGGTGGTGTCCATGAATTGCAGAGACAGGGGATTCAACTCTGAGAACTGGGATTTGAGAATGCTGTGAAGTTTGGATTCAACAAAGAGATGATGCTGGGGGTTTGTGAAGCCATGAAGCTTAGAATAGAGAGTATGTGGTGACAGATCGAGAAGAAGCAAAGTGGAAGCATCTGAGATAGTTTGCCATTATAGAGTTCAAATCAAGGGTTTGTTCGAGGAGAAATGGAGGTGCGGCTGAGTCAGGGCTGTGTTGAGTTGAGAAGAACTGGAATCAGGTTGTGGTGGTGATTAAATGGGTTTTGTGGCTAGAGAATGGGTTGTGAGTGAGTTGTGCTATAGATGTATGATTAGGACTTCTGCAGGGATTGTGGCAGCTTTTGGTGGTGGTGTTTTTGTGGAGTAATGCTCAGGTGGTGAAGCTATATTGGTTGCTGCTGAGAGCGTAAACCCTACAGCAGAGGGAATGTTAAGGAGATAGCAGAGGCTTACCAGATTGCAAGATGGAGCTGGTGTATATGAAGCTGTGAGTAGCAGGGTCATGTTGGTCTCTGTTGGTGGTGAAGCCAATTGCAGGCTAACAGCAGGTGGTGGTGGTCAGCTAGCCTTTGTTGCTGTTGGTTCAGCTCCGGAATTAGAATCTGAGCTGCAATTGCCGATCAAGAAGAACAATGGTGGTCATTGTAATGGGTGAAGGTGGGTGAGAAGGAGGTATAACAGATGCAAATGGAATGGCATGGCTTGAATTGTGGGTTCATGACAGTGGTGGTGGTGGCAATTGGATGTATGGCATTGGTGGTAGTGGTTGTGACAAAAGTCGATGATTCAAGGAGTTGCTGGATGGAAATGCGGGTGAGGGTAATGTTGTTTCGGTGAAGGTGATTGAAATACGATAGAGCTCGGCTAGGGTTGTTGGTGATTTGAGGAATTGAGTTGCAAAGCAGCAAGAAGCATGCATACAGTCTTTATTCCCAGTCCGCATCCGATGTGGTTAAGCCACGGAGCAAGGAAGTCGTGGTGAGTTGAAGCTGGACTGAATTGTTGATGGCCGCTGTTGGTATTGGTTCTTGGCCTGGGAGTTTTTCCGGGTATATGGACCGGGCAGAGCTGATATTGCAGTGATTTTTGGGATTGTATCTTCATTTCTTGATACAGGGAATGGTGCTATGAACTTGGCCTCGTGTTTGGTGGATGAGTCGCAGCGTAAGTCGGGCGGAGATGGCCGTGTGTTACTGAGCTACAAGAGAAGACAATGATGGTGCATCGAGGTGTAGCCATCGTGTTCGGGTAGTAATGCACAAGGATTGTGCTTACATGGTCGCCAAATGCAATAGCTTTGAGCTATGTCAAAGTCCATCGACCAAACTACACGACACAGTGACTTGGGTATAACTCCCGAGCCGACTCAACCTCGACTCAGTGACCATGACCCGATCCAACCCAGATCCGACCCGCCGACCCGATCCAACCCAGTTCGACCTGTTGACCGATCCGACTCGTTGACCAGGTGGAGGGCGGACTTTTGCGGGTCACCGGAGCAGACTTCGGCGACTTTCCTAGGCCGATTTCCGGCCATAATACCAGGATTCCGCGACGTTGGGGCGTATTTTCTACACGGGTTTCTCATCCTTGTGGGCTTGGTGGACTCTCACCTAATGGACTTTGAAGACTAAACCTAATTTTGGAAGGAGAGAAAGACTATAAAAGGGAGGTTTTCTACAACACATAAAATACCTCATATCTTATCTTTTACTGGGAATTTTTTGGGGAGAGCCTTTTGTTTACGCTTCTAGGGTTTGGTTTTGTTCTTCTTCTTCCTTGTTTTATTATTGAATATTGATGATGATGAACTCCATAGCTATGAGTAGCTAAACATCTTATTGGTTATGGGATAAAAGTTGATTTCTCAACATGCTTTTGATTCAATGAATTAGTTTTGTCTCAGTATTTATTGTTTGTGATTCACAATTAATAGTGTTATAAGATTTGAAAACTTGTTAGGTTGAGTCTTAGAATCAATCCGATTTGTGTTCATCTCTAGAGCTATATTAGGGTTTTCAATACGAAAAAGTTGTTTATCCCTGATTCTAAGTAGCATAATTGTGGTTAGTGCTTGTAGTGATACATCCTATTAGTCACAAGTGAATCATAACTTTTGTTAAAACGTCCCAGTGCTTTTACACATTCGTTTGCATTGATGAGTCTTATTCCATAAAACTTAATGCTCTTAGGGAGTTAAACTTAATTGTGCTTTTACACTTTAGGTTGCTTTCGACTAAGAATTCACATAAGCATCTTTTAATGTGGTTGTGATGAAAACGAGGAATTAACGGGTTATACTTGCGATCAAGGTATCCTAGGACTCTTAGTAATTACTTAGATTAAAATACCAATTCTAATCATTGATGAAAATACATGTTTGTGAATGATACTATCCCTTGACCAATATTCTCTCCTTATTGATTTCTCAAATTATTTACTTTGCTTTCAACTACTTTTATTTCTTAAACAACAAACATACCTTGGGTTATTTTAGAAACTGAAATTTACATAACAACAAACGCCTCTCTGTGGATACTGAACTCTTCCTTACCTTGTGCTTCATTTAAATTTAGTGCGTAAGAAAGTGAAATTATATTTGACGGATTGACACACGATCATATGCTTACCTCGCAACAAGGCACACATTACGAGCTAAGAAGGGGACTTAATGTTGATGGTGGTTTTTAACTTAGGGGTAAAGTCGTAAAACCCTAGTCGCATGCTGACGTCCACGTAACTTGAGTAATAATGTCCAAACCAAGCACATTTATTGAACCCTTTAATTTGTCTGCGAGAAAATTACAATGGTACCTCTTTTTAAATGCTAATTAGGGTGTCGACAAATCAAAACCCTAATTCTCACACCGCACATGCCAATGGCTCATCATGCCGGGGCCACATCCTACCGCGCCCAAGGCATGCCAACCATGCTAGCCGCGACCATGTGCCAATAGCTCATCATGCCATCCACATCCTACCGCTCCAAGGCATGCCAACCATGCTAGCCGCACCCCGTGCCCAATGGCAAATCATGCCGCCACACCTACCGCGCCAAGGCATGCCAACCATGCTACGCACCCCGTGCCAATGGCAAACCATGCCAAGACAAACCGCACCTTGCTTTGGCCCTAGCCATGCTAGACGCGCCATGCCAACGGCATGCCAAACCCTTGGCCCCACCATGCCAAGCCAAACCGCACCTTGCCTTGGCCCTAGCCATGCTAGCCGCACCATGCGCCCATGACATACCAAGCCAAACCATTCACGCCAAACCCTTGGCCCCACATGCCAAGCCAAACCGCACCTTGCCTTGGCCCTAGCCATGCTAGCCGCGCCATGTGCCAACGACATGCCAAACCCTTGGCCCCACCATGCCAAGCCAAACCGCACCTTTCCTTGGCCCAAGCCATGCTAGCCGCACCATGCGCCCATGACATGCCCTTGGCCCCGCCATGCCAAGCCAAACCATTCACGCCAAACCCTTGGCCCCACATGCCAAGCCAAACCGCACCTGCCTTGGCCCTAGCCATGCTAGCCGCACCATGTGCCAACGGCATGCCAAACCCTTGGCCCCACCATGCCAAGCCAAACCGCACCTTGCCTGGGACCTAGACGTGCTAGCCGCGCCATGTGCCAACGGCATACCAAACCCTTGGCCCCACCATGCCAAGCCAAATCGCACCTTGACTTGGCCCTAGCCATACTAGCCGCACCATGTGCCAACGACATGCTAAGTCATTGGACCCACCATGCCAAACGCACCAGTCAGCGCCACCATGTTTGGCCTTCCTACGGGCTACCAAAAACGAAGGCGTGCGACGATCAACGGTCCCCTTAAATCCCAGGAGCAAATCCTAGCCATCCAAGGTTACCAGGCGACGCATGGTAACCTTTTTATTAGAAACCTAAGTTTGGCCACGCTAAACCATGCCATGTTGGCGGCATGCCAACCTAGTCGCGCCACCATGCTGGCCTTCCCTACGCGGCTACCAAAAATGAAGGCGTGCGACGATCAACGGTCCCCTTCAATCCCAGGAGCAAATCCTAGCCATCCAAGGTTACTGACAACGCATGATAACCTTTGCCCGAAAACCTAAGTTTGGCTACAACGGCATGCCAACCTAGCCGCCACCATGCTAGCCTTCTTACGCAGCTACCAAAAAAACGAAGGCGTGCGAATATCAACGGCCCCCTTCAATCCCATGAGCAAATCCTAGCCATCCAAGGTTACCAGACGACGCATGGTAACCTTTGGCCCGTAAACCTAAGTTTGGCCACGCCAAACCATGCCATGCCAACGACATGCCAACCTAAAACGCGTCACCATCTGGCCTTCCTTCGCGGCTACTAAAAAAACGAAAAGCGTACAACGATCAACGTCTATCTTTCCCTCTTGAGATGCAAAATCTTGACCGTCGAAGGTCACCAAGCTAGCAAGTCTCCACAGTGCGACTTGGCAGGCAACAACAACATGCTACATGTTTTTCACAAAAAAATTCGAGACATCAACACATATCACAAACTGGGGATCCTCTTTGGGTATTGGTTTTGGCGGTTTACAACGTGCGGCGTACACTACGCCCGTCATAAAGAAGTGTCATAAGGATGAGGCGGTTAGTAAATACAGGGAGTTAATGGTGAAACGTTTTTTTATGGAATATCAATTCCATGCGTTAACGGTTTTATGGAACATCAATTCCATGCGTTAACGTTTTTATGGAACATCAATTCCATTCGTTAACGTTACCACCTCCTCCCATTTATTCACCCATTTTTCCATTCCTTAATGAGACCAGAGTACGTTTCACTTCGACTTGTATAAATAGGTCTTACCTATTTCCATCGAACCACAAGTTCAGTTAGGAACATACACCACTCAGAAAATTTTTGCTAGCTTTTTATCTGTTAGCTTCCCACTTTCTGATACAATTCGTAACATAATTACTCTTCCAGAATCAACTATTTTGGTCTCATCACTTTCCTTGCTTCCCTCCCCAAAACCAACCCATTCTCCTCCACTTTGTGACCGAAGCAAGTCTGGAACGACCATTTCTTGGTTTAGGCGGGACTTGTACGGATTGATCTCTCAAATCTAAAGTACTCCCTTGCAGTACATTGTTTAGGGTTTAAATTCGTTTCTCGCACGCACACCCGAAATTACCGAAATCAGCAGAAACCATTTTCACCCTCAAACACCTGGTTTAGAGAAGAAAACCCAAGGTTAAAGGAGAATCGACTCTAGATTACACAACTAGTATCACACGTAAGGTGTGGGGATTAGGTTTCCTAGTTGCTAGAGTTCTCCCTTATATGGTCTTTCAAATCAGGGTTTGCAATCAATGTTAGCTTGGTAACAAAGCATTCAATATTCACCGTTAGATGAAAACCTGATTAGATTCAAGATAATATTTCTCAACCGTTGGATCGAAAACTTATCTTGTTACACACAAATGAAATGTACAATTTTGGGTTTATGTAGCCGTTCCCAAACATTAACATTTTTTGGTTCAACAATAATTAACCAAATGGTTAGCCATATGATCACTTTCATATCCACCATATTCTTCTTCACCATAACTAGTTAAAATGACTCAAATGAACTAGTTAGAGAGTTGTTCAATTGCTTAGATCTTATGTAACTACACAAGACACAATCGAAGCAAAACGGGTTTGATTCACTTTCTGAATGGTTCATGAACTTTATAGCCACGGTTTGCAAAAGCATTCCTTAGTTTATATAAACATGAGTTCAAGAACAACCGATTTTAGATATAACCTACTCAAGTTCGCGGATGGGTTATGGACTTAAGCTCGTGGAAGTAGTTCACAAACTCCGCAGAAATTCTCAGTTCGAGAACTTCCGCCGCCCGGCGGAACTTGGCTCATGCCACATTCCATTTCTCTTGATCAACAAAGTTCGCAAACTTTGGTTCAAGGAATAAGGACTAATACATATATGTGTTTTCACAACAATGCTTATATCCTACCAATGGTTATGTAACCTAAACTCGCATTTCAATCATTGAAACATTCTCATAGGACGTTATATAGCCGTTATTCACAGACCATTTTTCGTCAGAGCAATTTTCAAAGTGATTGAAACATAACATGACATTCGTTACTAGGTAAAGATGAATTTGGATAAAGCGAAATCTTACCAACACATATTTCAAGAAATAGATAGGCGAGATAAACTCGGCTCGAAATAGCAAATGTTTATAATCAAAGTCTATATATCAAAACGAATTTTGTCTCAAGAGTAGGAGATAGAGTAAATAGACTTTTGAGTGACAGATAAGTTCAAGTATCCACATACCTTTTAGTCGATGAAGTTCCACCAGTTCATTGAGTAGTCCTTTGTCTTGTATGATGATTGCCATGGAGTCTTGAGCTCAACTACACTTTCTATCCTAGTCCGAGACCTTTAGCTATGTAGGCTAGAAATCAAGACTTATAGTTTTGATCACTAACATTGACAAACATGCTTGAGATAGCAACGCATGCGAGTTCGACCGAGCAATGCTCTAACAGTATCCTGCTAGGATCAGAGACGTAAGGAGCGCAACTCTACCTTAAATCAGTGTGAGATTGATTAGGGTTCAACTAAAGTCCAGTCCGAAGTTCATTGGTAGTAGGCTAGTGTCTGTAGCAACTTAATAAAGCGTGGTGTTCAAAACTGGACTAGGTCCCGGGGTTTCTCTGCATTTGCGGTTTTCCTCTGTAACAAAATTCTGGTGTCTATGTTATTTCTTTTCCGCATTATATTTTGTTATATAATTGAAATATCGCAGGTTCTGCGTTGAATCGATCAATTGGTAAATCCAACCTTTGGTTGTTGATTGAAATTGATTGATCCTTGAACATTGGTCTTATATTCAATCGGGCTCGCAAATTCCTATTTGCTGATTGCAGATTGAATTGAGAGATAGAGATATAAACCCTTTGATATACTTTCCTATAGATTGAGTCTGACTGTCTAGTTAATTCTCTTGAAAGTATATTGGAGTAAGTCCTCTCATATTTCCAAACGAAATATTAGGTGTGGTTGTTAGACCCCCGCTTTTTTCAGTTGGTATCAGAGTAGGCAAACACGCTAAGACCTTATAAGTCTGTATTTGTAGCGATATGATTATGGACATTATTGTCTCTGAAAACGCTTCACCAGAAATGGATAAATTCATCTTCAGAGTTTTCTAGAAACCATCGATAAGGTTGAGAATCCTGATTTAAAAAAACTCATTAATTTTCTTTTTCTAGAAAACACCGTTTGATAAGAAAAATTGATGGTATTCATTGCAAGGTTTATATCAGAAAATCTGAGCTTCGAGAACGCTCTGAACAGGTAGTTGATTTCCAGAAGAAGTTGGATGAACAAATTTGATCTTGCTGCAGAAATTGTAAAACTTAAGGATTTGAAATCTGTAAAGTCATCTTCAATGGTTTTAAATAACTCCTCTAATTCTTTCTTAAAGAATTGTCAAGTCGTGTGATAAGCGAGGTTTGGTCTTTGTGAAACCTGATAGTGCTCAGAATTCTTCGAAAAAGGATAATGATGTTGGTACACGTTTGTTTTGTGGTTCTCATGATCACTTCCAACATGTATGTTTTCCTTTTAAGAAAAGATTAAAAGTTGTATGTGATCTTCAAAAGAAAGTTGTACAACTTATGTCTACTCTTAAAATACATTCAATACTAACAAGAAAGCCTAATGTGGGAGCTTTTACTCTAAAGTCAACATCACCCTTTCAATGGTTCCTTGATAGTGGATGTAGCAGGCATATGACTAGAGATATCTCGTGGTTCATCAACACAAGCGACTTTGATGGTGGTCTAGTAACTTTTGGAGATGGGAGCTGCTGCTACATAAGCAAGAAGGGGACGATCAAATTACCTGGCGTTCCTGAAATACATGGTGTCGTATTCGTTAAGTGTATGACTACTAATCTCCTTTCTGTTAGTCAAATCTGTGACAAAGGCCATAAGGTTGTCTTCAATGCGAATTGATGTGATATTGTCGAAAAATCTGGTAAAGTGATTTTCAAGGATCACGTGGAAAAAATAACTGTTATCTTTCGGATACTCAGTTCAATAATTGTTGCAATTTTACTAAGGTGGAATCTACACATCTTTGGCATGAGCGTTTTGGTCACATCAACTATCGACTTCTAACTAAGATCATTAACAAAGAACTTGTTATAGGTGTTCCCAAAATCAATGCTAAGGTTGAAGGTGTATGTAGTGCATGTCGAAAGCGTAAACAAACGAAATTTCCACATACATCATCTCGAGATATTCTCACTAAAGCTCCACTTGATTTAATTCATATGGATCTTTTCGGCCCAATTTAATAATCTATGGTGGCTGGAAAGAAGTATGCTTTGATTATGGTAGATGATTACACCAGATTCACATGGGTGGCATTTTTGGCTCAAAAGAATGAAACCCCCAGTGAATTCAAGATTATTGTTAATAGAATTGAAAAGAGTGGGTTTAACAACCACACCCAACAATTCGTTTGGCAATCTGAGAGGACTTACTCCAATATACTTTCTAGAGAATCAACTAGACAGTCAGACTCAATCTAGAAAAAAGTATATCAAAGAGTTTTATATCTATAACTCTTAATTCAATCCGCAATCAGCAAATAAAAATATGCGAGCCCGATTGAAAATAAGAGGAGTAACTTGAACGGTACCAAAGACCAATGTTAACTCAAGGATCAATCAATTTCAATCAACAACCAAAGGTTGGATTTCCCAATTGATCGATTCAACGCACAACCTGTGATATTTCAATTATATAAAAAAATATAATGCGGGAAAAGAAATAATACGGACACCCGAAGTTTTGTTAACGAGGAAACCAAAATGCAGAAAACCGGACCTAGTCCAGATTGAACACCACATTGTATTAAGCCGCTCTGGACACTAGCCTACTACCAATGAACTTCGTACTAGACTGTAGTTGAAACCTAATCAATCTCACACTGATTCAAGGTACAGTTGCGCTGATTACGTCTCTGATCCTGCAGGATACTACGTACTTGATTCCCTTAGTTGATCTCACCCACAACCAAGAGTTGCTACGACCCAAATTCGAAGACTTGATAAACAAATCTGTCTCATACATAAAAGTCTATAGGATTGAATAAATCATCTCCACAAAAAATACCCAAGATTTTTTGTTCCGTCTTTTGATAAATGAAGGTGAACATGAACCAATTGATAAACCAGACTTATATTCCCGAAGAACAACTCAGTATTATCAATCACCTCACAATAATCTAAATCGTATGATGGAGAAACTAGATATTGTGGAATCACAATCGATGAGACGAAGATGTTTGTGATCATGTTTTATCTTGCCTATCAGAGAAATTAATCTCGAGAAAATCTTAGAGACTATAGTACTCAAACGATAGAATCGGGCAAGATCAGAACACGCAACTACAAGATAAATAGTTGGGTATGGCTTCACAATCCCAATGAAGTCTTTCAAGTCGTTAACCAATAAGGTTTAGGAAAACCTAAGGTTAAAGGAGAATCGATTATAGATGATGCAACTATTAACACACAGAAGGTGTGGGGATTATGTTTCCCAGTTGCTAGAGTTCTCTTGGTAGCAAAGCATTCAATATTCACCGTTAGATGAAAAACCTGATTCAACCAAGCTAATATCTTTCAACCGTTAGATCGAACTTAGCTTCTTACACATAAATGAAATGTACGTACCCTCATTTAGGTTTATGTAACCGTACCCAAACGTGTACACCTATGTTGGCTCACAATAGTTAACCGAAGTTAGTCGTATGATAACTCTCATATCAACCATATTCATCTTATCCATAACTAGTTCAAATGACTCAAATGAAACTAGTTAAAGAGTTGTTCAATTTTTATATTCTCATAGAAGTGTACAAGAACATAATCGAAACAAAATTGGTTTGATTCACTCGAATCAATTCATGAACATTATAGCCACGGTTTGCAAAGATTGCATTCTTTATTATTTAAATGTTTAAGTTCATGTACACAACCAATTTTAGAAAGTAACCCACTCAAGTACGCAAACGGCACGCATGCTTGAGTAGCGGAATTGAGTTTGGTTACGCTAGCACGCGTCACTGGTGCGCATACTTCAACACATTCCAAACTCAAAGAGATTTTCACCGACGTGAACTTTCTACCGATGACGCATACTTGCCCGGACATCAAGAACGACCAGTATCGTACATCTACGCATGCCAGTTCCGGTTTTGGACTTGTACACTAATGTGATTAACACACTATGTTTATATCCAAACATGGTTACATGATTAAAAACTCTTTATTTTAATTATTAAAACTTTCTTAGAGGACGTTATATAGTTGTTGTTCACAAATTATTTTTCATCAAAGCGATTTTCAAGTTATTGAAATTATCATAATGAAACATTCCAAGACAACACCAAATGATTATATTACATAAACCATGTAAGATGTAACTCGACAATTTTCATATGATATTATTCTCAATTTCGTCACGAATGTAAGATGAACAGCCGAAGCGAAAGCTTGCCAACACATATTCCGAGAAATATATAAGCGAGATAAACTCAGCTCGAAATCCCAAATGTGTATAATAGAAAACTATATCATAACACGACTTATGTCTCAATATAGGAGATATAGTAGAAATAGACTTTCCAAGTGATAGATAAGTTTCAGTCTCCATATACCTTTTGTCGATGAAGTTCCACAAGCTCCCCTTAGTAGTTCTTCGTCTTCAAGAGATGAACGCCGTGAAGTCTAAAGCTCAGCTACACAATCTATGTCCTAAACCGTGACATCTAAATAGGCTAGAAATCAAGACTCATAGTTTTGATTACTAAGATTGACAAATATGCTTGAGATAGCAACGCATGCGAGTTCGACCGAGCAATGTTCTAACAATCTCCCCCGTTGTCAATTTTAGTGACAAAACT
This sequence comes from Papaver armeniacum, assembly GCA_023531295.1. Lineage (NCBI taxonomy): Eukaryota > Viridiplantae > Streptophyta > Magnoliopsida > Ranunculales > Papaveraceae > Papaver > Papaver armeniacum. The sequence goes on from JAJJWW010015200.1 coordinate 220,169, forward strand.
ATCAATACATATGGATTACAAAATAAATAAAAACTTTGTAGCTTCTCATCCAAATGCTTGATCTCCTTGGCATCTTCAACACGACTCGAAAACTTCGTCACTTCCAAGTACTCCATGATTTTAAACATGTTCAACTCAGCATCTCATAGTTGTAGAAGATACGTAGCTATAACAATGAGAAAACAAATGCTCTCGATCATTGTTATACATTGTCACAATATTATTAAATGGTATCAAAGTTCAATTACATCACAACTTTGACAATAATACTAAGGTGATATGTATTACTCCCCCTTAGTCAATACTTCATCTTAATATGAAAACCACTCCCCCTTATATAATGATCCGTAAACCATATGTATTTGTAGTACGAAACTACACATTAATTCTCCCCCTTTTTGTCAATAAAAATTGGCAAAGGTACGAAAACTAGTGGGATCCTCATGAAATTTCCATAGAGATTCTTCATGACTAAAAGAGAACAAACATACCAACAAATTTAGATGCAATCATAAAGCCGAAGCTAAATGCATTCATCAAGGAGTTTATAAAGATACAAGATAACCCCTATATATAAAATTCCACAGCCGCACTCCCCACAAAGATATGGCAATTAAGTACAAGTTCATAAATGAACTCTCCCCCATAAAATGTCATTCCCGAGAGAACAACAAAGGCGACCTTTTTTTTACAAGAAAAGAAGGATTTCTTTGGATATAACAAATCACATGAAAACATGAATTTGTATCCAAAACTCAATTGAATCAACAAAAAAATTGATCAAATTCAATCGGCCATGCTCGACATAAGAAAACTTACGGAGCAACACAGTACATACACAAAGATGTGGATCAGGGAAGATCAATACTGCAGAATAAACAAGGATTCATTCTATTTTTCATCACTATTTGCACAATGACATATAATAGACTTAATCCTTGTAAACAAAAGTTCATCATTTCTTCCATCAATATTTTTATAATGACATAAAAGGCTTAACTTTTGTTTGTCAAAAGTTCATTCTATATTTTATCAATACTTTCATACCGAAATATAATAGAGATAACTTTTGAACAAATATGGGACAATCAAGGTTCACGGACGTAAACAACATATCCCATAACAATTTGCAATATATGAAACCATAAAGATTAATACTGCAAACATCATCTTCCAAATAACTTAGAATTTAAATAAATAAATCTAAAACATTGAAGATGAAAACGTTCGGCAATAGCTATTTGAAATCACAATAATTTCTATTCCAAACTCTAGTAATCCTTCTCAAAAACAAGAAAAAAATTCATAAGAAGTTTCCTAGGCATCAAGACAACCTCATAATGCGCATATAAGATGATTTGTCCTTAGAGGGTAGAATCAATCTTTTTCGCCCGGATTTACACCAAAAATAGATACCAAAGGCGTATAAAAAGATTTTATTAACTAAGAAGAACATACAAATTCATTAACGACCATGCACCATAGTCACATAAAGTGATTTGAACATTCAAGAATCCCATAGTAATGCGTACTACTGCCCATTTTTGAACTTCCTTCTTTGTGATTCAACAACAACATTCTTGTAAAAGCTACAAATGAGCTTAGAAGAGTAGTTCTCCAAGAATCCAAGTTCCCAAATCCAAGAGAAGTAGAACAAGTGCGACGAAACGGAGCAAAACACTCAAAAACAATAGACAGGACAAATACCAATATTAACTCGTCCAAATTTTAGGGATTCTCATCTCCAATTTTAAGATAATTCAAAGAGGAAGAGAATGCAAAAAGAATGAGGTCATTCCGAGTTCGGACGAAGAAGTTACGGCCAAAACAAGTTTACCGAATATCGACGTCTTCGGGAGCAAGTATGCATACGGGTTTGCAAACGAATTTTCGTGTCCTGGAGCAGTATGCAAACGTGTATGCGTAAAAAAAAAACCTTGGATTTTGATTTTAAATGATGGTATGCATACTTGGTATGTGTACCATGAAGTCCAAACATCCCGAACTACTATTTTCATACATAAACATTTAAGAAACCGATTAAGTTAGGTAGAAATGAACGATAAGCAAGGTACATGGATCAAGTACTTTAAGCAAATAAAAACACAAAGCTTTCTAAAGTTTATAGGTATACCTTTTTAAAAGAATCCAATCGAATTCTACAACCTTACCGAACATGATCAATACGCCCCAATTCTTGTGCTTTCCTCACCATATACGTAGCATGGCATTCCTTGGTGAGGATGCACTTACAACACACTCAAGTTGTGTTGAGGTGAACACTTGTCTTGCTCACCACAAGTGACTTTTGTATTATCATGAAAGAGATCGCTTTTAGAACATTTCACATCCAAATCCATCTTCCCAAAGAACTTTTTAAGTTCCAACATCATGAATCTTGCCTTCTCCATAGTCATGGAATTTTCTCGGGGAGATCATTCCTTTTCACACTCAAAACATCATTGACTTTATTTGGTATCCACCTGAGTGCGTTTAGAACAACCGGGAACCTTCTTCCTATTACTCTCTTCGAAATTGTGGAAGAGAATCGATTGACTATTCTTTTGCAAGTTAGTCTTTCTTCAATTGGGAGCATCGGATCTTGTCTTCATCTTTACGAAGTTATCCTTTTGATTACCATTACGATTGTGAAAAGGATTTGTATGACGTTTATAGGCAAATCTAGGTTTATCACAACACTGATTTCTTTGCCTAAAGGTTGGATGATTTACAACATGTAACGTTAAGGGGATTAGTCTTAATATATGATCTTGGTTCCACAACTTCTTGTGATTCCCAAACAAGAACATCATGAAGTTTCTCCTTCCTTATACGGAAATGATATCTCCTTTCCAGGTGACCTTTATTTTCGCAAGAGTGGCAGACATAAGGAATGTTCTTACCTCGATCCGTGTGTGCTGGTTTTGGAGGTTGATATACTTTGCTCTTTTGAACCTTAACTGCCGGTTAAGGTATTTCACTTTTGCCATCAGCGGAAACCTTTTGTTGAGAAGAATCACTAGCCTTGACAAATTTTAACTCTTTGCTAATACTTGGAGAATTTATTCCCTTATAGCCTAATCCTCGTGTATCACGATAATTTTTACTTTCTTCCAAAGATAGTGGTTAATTTGCTTGAACTAGTATTGAACTTTTTCAAGTCACCTTCCAACATCTTGATTTTATCAAGAGCAGCAGCCTAAATCAGCCTCAAGGCGTTTTTGTCGAATGAGATAAGAGCTTTCTCTGTCATTGAATTTTTTTGTTGAGAGTCACACTTTGCTTCGTTTTCGCAAGTCTTTCTTTCAACACAAAAGAGATTTCGACGAAGATTTTCACATTCGTAATTCTTTGAATGTATATCTTCCTCACGATCTTTAAGAATAGATTGTAACAAACTGTAACCACAATCATATCCCTTAAAGAGTTTTCTCATTTTCCTGTTTTCTAGACAAAGAGGAGTCATAAAATCAGTCAAGCAAGATGTTGACCCTTTTTCTTCATGAGTTGGTCAAAAAGTGATATATTATGAGACTACCTCATCAACACCTTGTCCACCATCAGAATCACTTTCATCTAAAAGATCGTCCAACCGCTCATCTAGGCGTGTTTGATTACCGCGTTTAGGACAATTGAGAGGGTGTGAAAGACTTCTCGGGAAAAACAAGGCTTTGAACCAAATCAATGTTTCCAGCTGAACTGGTGATGCGTTATTCGAGATATTATCGTCTATATCGATTTTACAAACACATTCTTATAAGGACTTAACGTGTTTTTCGCTTCCGATGCCAATCAAAAAACGGGGTCTAACAACCACACCCAACAATTTGTTTGGAACCGAGAGGACTTACTCTAATATACTGAGAATCAACTAGACAATTGAGACTCAATCTAGAAAATTATATCAAATAGTTTTATATCTCTAACTCTTAATTCAATCCGCAATCAGCAAATAGAAATCTGCGAGCCCGATTGAATATAAGAGGAGTAACTTGAACGGTACCAAAGACCAATGTTCAAGAATCAATCAATTTCAATCAACAACCAAAGGTTGTATTTCCCAATTGATCGATTCAACGCACAACCTCGTGATATTTCAATTATATAACAAAATATAATGCGGAAAATAAATAACACAAACACAATTTAAGTTTTGTTAATGAGGAAACCGCAAGTGCATAAAAACCGGGACTTAGTCAGTTGAACACCACACTATATTAAGCCGCTCAGACACTAGCCTACTATCAATGAACTTCAGATCGGATCGTAGTTGAACCCTCGATCAATCTCACACCGATTCAAGGTACGATTACGCTCCTTACGTCTCGATCCCGCAGGATACTACGCACTTGATTCCCTTAGTTGATCTCACCCACAACCAAGAGTTGCTACGACCCAAAGTTGAAGACTTGATAAACAAATTTGTCTCACACGAAAAGTCTATATGATTGAATAAATCTGTCTCGAGAAATACCCAAGAGTTTTTGTTCCGTCTTTGATAAATCAATGTGAACAGAACGATTGATGAAGCGTACTTATATTCCCGAAGAACAACTCAGTATTATCAATCACCTCACGATAATCTAAATCGTATGATGGCGAAACTAGATATTGTGGAATCAAAAACGATGGGACTAAGATGTTTGTGATCACGTTTTATCTTGCCTATCGGAGAAATTAATCTCGAGCAAATCTTAGAGAAGATAGTACTCAAACGATAGAATCAGGAAAGATCAGAACACGCAACTACAAGAGAAATAGTTGGGTCTGGCTTCACAATCCCAGTGAAGTCTTTCAAGTCGTTAACCAACAATGTGTTCCATGAAAACATGTTCAACTCAGCATCACAGTTGTTGAATATCCATAGAAATAATCTTTCTTTATAATAAGAGACCCCCAAAATGCCACATGTCATCCCCATAATGATTCTTAGATCTGTTGATCCCACATCAGCAATAACTTTCCATGCACGGCGACATCCGATTGGCCATCATCTAACAAAGTTCCTTTTGAAAAACGATCCATTTAGCAACCTCAAAGGTCTCTCTCAAAAGATGAGGAAACCCTTGCGACTTTCCATAATGTTACCGTAAGAAACACACCAAACGTGTCTTTTCACAAAACGTTTCTTATATTGCAATATATGAACAAACACAAACAATCAAATACGATCACATCATTTCGCACGTTTTAAATACAACCACTAACAATCAAAACATCAGCTTACATTCCAAAATTGCAGAAAATGGATGTCGATCATGAATGGCAGGAAGTGATTGAAGAGGAAAGTACTTGGGGCTCCACCAAGTCTTTACGTGAAATGTTCATAACACAAGCCATCTTGTATTGTGAAATAACCGATCCGGAAATATGGAGCGGCGGAGACTTGCAGAACAAAACGAATAAATAGGTAATCGCAGTATCCCGATATCGAGGATGAACAACTCAAATACTCCGGTATTATTTGAAATTGAAAAATCAATGAACTCGATCAACATGTCTCTCAAAGAGTTCCTAATGCTTCCTTACCCTCTTCAACCGAAAAATGAAAAGACTTTCATCCATGAAGAAGTAAACTACGATAAAACACAAATTCAAGGAGAATTCTTGCAGCTTTACAATGGATTGAACATCCAACAAAAAAACGTATTTAAAGCTGTAAAATAGGCGGTCGAAGACAAAAAAAGGGGAGCGTTTTTCGTCGTTGGAAGCAGTGGGATGGGAAAAACATATCTTTTCAAATTATTGGCAACCGGATTAAGATCGAGATCAAAAATTATTATAACAAAGTGGCAACCGGAATCGCGTTACTCTCTTTACGGGGGTAGGACAACACATTCAACATTCAAAATACCCCTAAAACTTGGTAAAGACTCAGTTTGTGGCATACGAAAGGGAACATATTTGGCTGAGTTAATGTGCAAGGCATACCTAATAATATGGGATGAAGCAACGATGGTACATAAGCATGCCTTCGAAGCTCTGGATAGAACATTCAAGGATCTGATGAGCAATCCGACTAAGATATTCGGAGGAAAAACTGTAGTCCTGGGTGGAGATTTTAGGCAGATCTTACCGACTACTCCCGAAGGAACCAAGAAAATGACTGTTGATGCATCGATTAATAGATCGAAGTTGTGGAGACATTTCAGAATCTTCATCCTTGATGAGAATATGCGCATAATTTCGGGAGTTTCATCTGCAACAAAAGAAAAACAAATTGCTAAATGGGTACTTGATCTTGGAAATGGAAATCTTTTGGCCATTGCACTTACCCATCTGAAAGACCCAACTTGGATCAAAATACCAGATGAGGATTGCGTGAAACAAATTACGTCTATCATATATACATGCATGCTCGACAAAAGTGGAGATGCAGAGTACTTCAGTGAAAGATGCATATTAGCACCGACCAACGCTAGTGTCGATGAAATTAATCACTACATTGTTTCAACTTACCCAGGGGAAACACATCATTTGTTTAGTTCAGATAGCATTACCACGATGACAGGATCCATTCTACGGGAAGATGTTAGTACTCTACAAAATTTCGAATTCCATACAATTTCCAGGATTTCCGGAACACCACTTACAAATTAAAATTGGGGTTCCTGTAATGCTACTGCAGACAATAAATGAGATCATGGGTCTTTGCAGCGGAACATGATTAGTTGTAAAACAAATTGGTAAAAGGTTTATTGAAGGACAAATCATAACAAGGAACCGCATCGGCTTTCATGTGTGCATTCCAAGGATGATATTCTCTTCCTCCCCGAAACTTACCTTTTGTATTCGGAAGAAGGCAATTCCACAGAAAGGTATGTTTTGCTATGACAATCAAACAAGAGCCAAGGTCAAACACTACAACAAGTGGGCATCTATTTGCCAACACCACTTTTACTCATGGATAATTATATATGGTAGTGTCTAGAACAACATCAAGAGAAGTTTTGAAGATTCTGATAAAAAAAAGTGATAAACAACCACCAGGTTTTATACATAATATTGTTTACAAATAGGTATTCAATAATTTGCAACCAGGTAACAGCTCTTATAAAAGACAAATTCATTAGGTGGAATTTATAATATTAACTATAACTTGGAGTTATATCTAATGCAGGTGTTATACAGGTTGCAGACACTCCAACAAGAATGCCAATTTCAGAAACTACAAAATCTAATGCAGGTGTGCTTGAAGTTGTAGAAACTGGAATCGGAACTGCAATTTCAAAAACTCCAATGAGAAACGCAGAATCCCAGAATCGTGACCCATCTAAAGTAGATGAATTCGAAAGTAACAATTCCTTGGATGATGAAGGACATCCAAAGAAACAAAAACTACTTTTCCCTCTACATCCAACTTCTGGACGACGTTCTACCGACGATTCTTATTCGAGGTAGATAAATAAGAGAGCATGGACATTCCAACCCGAATAAATGACCATAACAGCAAGCAAGCTTTCCAGAATCACACATGAAGGCAGCAAGATTTATTATATTAATTCTTTGGAATCAGACTATTGTAATTGTTAACAAATTGACCTTAATGGTCATCAAGATATTTTAGTATCAAACATAATTTTTTTTTGAAGCATTTATTAGACTTAATGACAACAACATTGGAAAAAAAATCTATTCCAACCACTGAAACCAAAGTGTTATTTACAAAAAAAAAACGGTGTTCTAACGATTCTGATGTTCTTCGATTTTATCGTGTTTCACTAGAAATTTAGAATTATTATATACTATAGGATAAGCTAACAAGTTCTGAGTATGAGATGTGTCAAAATATGCTTTCACAATTTTAAGTGTGAAGCATGCATAGCCCGTGGTAATTTTATTCCAATGTCCACTTTTGAAGGGAAAAGAAAAGAACCCAGAAGGCCACATATACATCATTCCAAACAACTGGCATATTATTCTCAGGTCTGAACCAATGAACCCTGTTAGATTTTTCAATCCAAAAAAACTCCACTATTGTTTAACTTTTAGGGCCATATATGTCATAAATAGGGCCATATATGTCAAAAAACACCTTGGAACTAGAACTCCGCCTATTTAATGGGACTAAAAAATCAAATATTCCGCCTATATAACAGGGACAGAGGCGGTAGCAACATTTTAGGGAAGAAATAAATTTCACACATGAAACAGTTACGTGAAGCCAGAATTAAAGTCAAAACGGTTACAAGTATTTTCATTATGAAATTACCGAAATCTAAATGGTTAGTAACTATAGCATTTTCAACTGTTATTGTTAAAGGTTATCATTAAAAAATATTTTCACGTAACATAGACATCAAAAGTCGCACCTTTTCGAGAAGATTTTTAACCACCGAAAATCAAAGAAAAACGAAACAAGTAATAGTATATTACCAAAAGTCACATCTCTTTGTAACATAGAAATATTTATTATAAATACCCTAAATCCACCTCGACAAAAGTTATCCAGATTATTATCCCGACTTTCAAGCGTCAAGGTGGGTATTCTATATCTCATGTCAACAAATTTACAATCTTCTCTGCAAGGATATATCATTAAACACATCATCTTCTCAGTGCAAGTGCTATTATGGAAAAAGGCAATTGTTGTCCTATCAGGGAACTTACTAAGTATCTGTAGTGCAGTTAAGGTGAGTTAAGACTTGTGTTGTTAGTTGGAACAAGCAATTTGAACTGTATCTATTTTTATCATGTTTCTAAGTATTCTGACCAAGGAGGTGGGAAGCATGGATATTTTAGTATTCCCATACTTACCTCTGCTTCCCATCTTCCCGGGAAACTTTCTATGCGAATGATACTTTCTAAGTATATGAATTAAATCTTACGATGCGAAACAAATCTCCATGTGCATGGTGAATGCGGTGATATGGTCATGTTCTTAGTAGTTCTTATCATGCTTTAGTTACTTAGAATATTTATATCTGAGAGTTGGGTATACTTAGCTCTAGAGGGGTGCGTTTCCTTCATGTCTCTAAAGATATTGTTTTTATGCCTCTTTGTCCACTCGCACTCCTCTGGATGACTTATATTCGCATGAACTTTTGTAGGTCTTAAGCGCCTCCTAGGTAAGGTCTTACCGCCTTCCCCACGTAGAACTTTTAAAGGACTTTATGGTCGCCTTGGGTAGGGTCTTCCACCTGTTGGGAGACGAGATCTCAGTTCCATGTGCTCTTGCGATTCATTGGCCATCGATCTCGCCTTATCTGTGTTAGTAACTTACCTCCTCAGGCTATTATGTGACAATGTACCAGGCCTAGGTACTCCCGTGAGTAGAAAGCCTCGAGAAATTGTCGTCTTTGACACAATCAGCTCCCTAATTGAGGGTGTCGTCCATTTATATTCCCACTTTGAATCGCCCCTTCAAGGAGGTTACCCTTAACCATTTCAATTTGGCTCCTCCCATCCAAAGTGATGCAACGACCCGAGTGTTGTTGCAATCTCATTCTTTTTATCCTATGTGGCTTATATCACACCCTAGGTGGGGTTTCTTTGGACCGGGTGTATCACAAGTTCCATGTCATCTTCTATCTCCACTGGCATGCTTTTACACCCCATACCGGAGAACTTATTCACTGAGTGGTTCGTTCTCAGTGGCCTCCAGTGGATAGGCTTTTCTTTCACCCCAATAAGAAACTTTCCCAGGATCACTAGCTTATGATGCGCGTTAGGGCTTAAGGGTCGCATCTTACACATCACATGCGATCCTCCGGTTACGGTTTTGTGCGAACTAAGTTGACACGCCATAAATGTTGTCCCAACCTCCCTAAGTAGAGGTTTTAATAGTATATTGCTGCCCCTATTGAGGTAATACGAGTAATCCTGTAGCTTCGCTGCGTAGTCTTGATTTCGCCACTGGCTTGCTTGTTTTCTTCTCAAAAGAACTTGTTTCATATTAGAGTGCCCTTGAACCGGTACACTACCTTCTTCCTTTGTTATACTATTTCATCATAGTGCTTTAATTTTCTTGATAATGGCATGTCTTTACTGCCTTCGCCTTTAATTACTTGCCTTAGCGCTGCCTCGGTTTCTTAATCTTGTTTAGTGGTTTATTTCTTGTTTCCACGGCCACTAAGTCGTTTCCGTTTCCCTTGAGGTTCATGTATTCATCGCATTGTACCCTCCACCTTGAAACCTAGTTGGATAGAACTTCCTTTCCCATTTTGAGTAATCCTAGTTGCGCATGGGTATTCATCATGACTCCTTTGGGGTGTCACCTCCTTCTTCTCCGGTACACATGTTATGTTGTTTTATTTGATTTTCTGATCTCCTCAGAATCAAGTTTGGTGATTGATTGACCTTATAGACCATCTTTGTTCTGTCGTGTCTCAATCTTTCCTTGATTCTTCGCAAACTTGCCTTCGCGTTAGTTGTTCCTTATCTCATTTGACCCCTCTTTGTTGTTTTACGGTTTCATTCTACATCCCTTCTTTGTTGTTTGACTCTCTTCTCTTTTTCTAATCATGTTAATCATCAACCTCTCTGCTCTCCTATCATCTTTCACATTTTTCCTCTGTTTCCCCTTTTGCTTCGCCTTTCCTTCATAATGTCGAACATCTGCTTCATTACACCTCTTCGCATTGGTGATGTCTCCCATGATTTCTCCAATTCCTGTCGGCATAGGGAATTGAATTCGTCTGTGAAAGGTCGACGCAACTCCCATAATCCCATGAATCCAGGGTCTTCCGATGATAACATTGTATGGTGATTCCACGTCTACGACACAGAAAATGACTACTGTTTCCAAGGTCCCGGAGGGGATGATCAAAGTAATTTCACCTTTTGGTCTCGAAGTAACACTATTGAATCCATAGATTGTATAAGTGGAAGAAATCAAGTCTGAATCACAGTATCCCATGGTCCTGAACACATGATTGAACAGTATATCAACTGAACTTCCGGTATCTACAAAGATTTTGTTGATCATCCAAGGCTACACTTTATCTTCTGCGCTTTCTTCCCACTTGGAATGGGGTTGCATAGTCATGGTGACTACCAGAGGGTCTGAGTGTGTTTCTGTCTCTGCTGGTACTTCTTCCATTGTGAAAGATATTGGTTGTTTCTGCCATTCCTCGAGCGCGTGAATTCGGGTCACTAGATGTATTTCCTCGCCATTGCGATCTCTTTTATAGACTCTGCTCAAAATGTTATCATGGAAGTTACTGATGTCCTTTGCAGAATGGATGACTGAGTTTATGTGCCTCAATGCGATGAATAACAGCCTGTTGAGGTCGCGGTGGCGCCCTTGGTATTTCGCCTTCTTCCTGATATCGGTTCAGGTTTCCTCGCTCAATTAGTTCTAGTAGGTGATATGTGTCTAAAACACCTAATTTAATATCTAGTATTTATGCTTTCTTTGCGAGTTTTCGTGTGAATTATGTATCTTATTTTTGCTTTTGAGTTATTTAGGTATTTTGGAGCCATTAAAGCAAAAGAAGTGGAACTCGTTGGAATCTTGGATTTCTTCTAGTCATGTTGAAGAGAGCGCAAAGTCGAAGCTAGCTGCTAAAGAATGAGGCCGTTCCGACATCAATGAGAGAGTTATGAGAAAAATGAATGATTAAGCTTGTCGATTCAGTAGATCGATAAAGGCAAGAAGATCACTGGTAGCCCTTATCCAAGTCATGAGTGCCAATATCCATTCTAGTGTATTAGATCCCATCTCGGGACAAGTTCACCTTAGAACACATAAGTGGTTCTTTCCATCGAACCAGAGCTGCAAGCTCCGTTTGCGGGCAAACCAAAAACTGAGGTCACTGCCAGAGTTGAGCGGAGAAAATGAAGATCGAGAAGGAAGGATTAATGGATTTCACAGTGGAGGTTTAAGTAGAGGTCGAACAATGGTGAAGATGATTGGTGAAATTTTACAGATTTGAAGCCAAGAAGAGAACTCGAGACCAAAAAGAATACATGACAGTGATGATGATGGGTTGTGTGTGAATGTTTACAACTCGGGTTTTGTATGCTAGCGAGTGGAAGGAGATTGAAAGAGCTTGGGAATCAATGACAAGCTCAATTTTGTATTAATGCAGTAACACACATCGGGTGTTTGTGGAATTACCTAATCCACGGGGAACAACTAAGGGGTGTTGGTGCTTTACTTGGAGGTTTTGTCCTGTGAGAGTAAGCTGGTTGTGCAAGGTGGTGATTTTACTGAGTTTGGGTTCTGATGCTTTGGTTCAAGGTTAAGGGACCGAGGAGTTCAGAGTTGCAGGGCTGAGATTGGGTTGTGTTGCTTGGTGATGGAGTTGAGCAGATTGGAGAGGCCACAATGTTGAGGCTTTGGGCTGAACTGCAGTGTGCAAGTGAGCACTGCAGTTCTGGTGGCAGTTCTGGTAGCATTCTGGTGGCATTCTAGTGGCATTCTGCAGTGTGCAAGTGAGTTGGAGGTTAAAGAAGACTGCAGTTCTGATGGCATTAAGTTGATGCGGCTCGCAGCTATAGTTTTAGGTGATTGACGATGAAGCTGCAAGTCGAGATGAAGAGCCTCGACCTGGAGCCGAGAGATGAATGGCAAAGTCTCTGGGTTTGAATTTGTGAGAGTCTAGGTGGATTGGAGTTATTCTTCTTTGTTTAATTTGGAGCCAAGTAGTTGTGAACCGTGGTGGAACTATGGAGGAAATGAGCCGTATGTGTTGGTTCCGATGTGATGTTTGATTGTGCTATTAAGGGAGATTCAAGATGGCAAAGTGGTAATGGATGTGACAAGTGGTTGCTGTGGTGACAACAAAGAGAAGTGAAGGTTGGTCATGATGGCCAGAGGGTGCAATTGCAGGTTGGCTTGAGCATGAACTGGGATTGCAGTGGAGAATGAAGAGCATTGAACTCAGGAGGTGTACTGGATATTGTTGCAGTGTCCGTTGTTATTGGAGTAGCAAATGAGTTGGAGCCGCAAGTTGCAAGGCACCGCGATTCTGAGGATTCGAAGAACAGCCATCGTGGTTGTGACTAGTTAAACTTGATCCGCACTAAGTTGCAAGAAGAGTGTTCTTGGGTTGGTGCGAAGTCGAACCGAAACCGGTACAGGAATTGTAGTTCGGTGATTCAGTGCAGTGGAATGGAGATGGAATTCATGACTGGCCGAGTTTGTGTGAGCTTGTCGGCAGGCGAGAGAAGAATAATATGGCAGGTGAATCGAGAAGAATGAGGACGAGCGATAAAGTTCGAACAGTCTTTGGTATGGCAACGTTATTGAAGCAAGTGCATTTGTCTTGGCAAAGGCGCACGTTGGATGGATTTTGATGATGGAAGGCGGTGGCGGTGAAGCGGAGAATGTATCAAGTTACAAAGTGAGGTGGTGCTATGTTTTGACTCGGAATGAGCATTGCAGATTGGCAAGGCAAAGGTCAGCGCGAAGTGCGATTGTGGTGAGCAAATTGAATTGGCAATGGCTAAGCGTTGCGAAATTGTCTGTAAAACGAGTGGACTGGTGGTGCAGTGGTACCAGCAACAAAGGATGTCGGATTTCGAACTTGAAGCATGAATCATAATATTTCAGTGAATCACTGAAGGGGGTATGTGTTGGATGCTTGAGTCGACGGCCGGATATATGAGCTACGATTCACGCTTTTGGGTACGTTTGCAAGAAATGAGGAATTGGTTTAGATGGTATTTTGTGATTGTTTGAATTCAGAGATATGGAGATGAGCTGCCGGAGTGTGCACTGCCGGGTGACAATTTCCGATGACAAAAGCGTAGAGATGATTTTCCGACGGCCGGATTCCGGCGACGGACCGGATTCCGCGATGACGTCAGCAATTCCTACGCGCTTTTGGACCCAAAATTCCAGAGACATATTTTTCACTCCTGGGCTTGGTGGACCAACTTGGAGACGGGTTTGAGAAGAATCAACCTAATTTTGGGAAAGTATCCTTATGGGGAGAAAAGCATATAAATAGAAAATTCTTTTCTAAACCTAGAGATATCTCCATTAGGAGACTTCTACTTTTGTTCTAGGGTTTCACATGATAGGTTCTTCTAAACTTCTTATGATGATTTCCAAAAACACAAGTAACTAAGTTTTTATTATTGGTTGAAGATGTAGTTGGATTTTACAACCAAGTTATGATTTTTATGAATTAGTTTTCTCTCAATATTATCGTTTGATTTCTACGGGTTACAATAATTGCATGATTGATGGATTGCAATATGATTGAATGTTTGTTTAGTCGAGTCTAGAATTGATTGAACTCGCATCCATATCTATAGCTATTTTAGGGTTTTCATCGAGCGATAACCTTGAATACGAGTAGCATGATATGATTCTAGGTTGTAGTGATACATCCTTGTAGTCATATGTAGAAATTGACCTTTGTTCGAATTGTTTGCGCAATGTATTACAATTGCATTGATTAGCCTATTTCTGAAACTTAATGCTCCTAGGAATTGAACTTGATTAGCGCAAGGCGTTAGGTTATTCTTTAGGTAGATTTCACATACGCAGCCCTAATGTGTGTGTTGATAACTTTGGAAATTTACGGAGTATTCTTGCAATAAGGTATTCTATGGCTTTTGATGATAGCGAGATTAAATACGAATTCTATTCATACATTCATAAACTTGTTTGCAATTGAAGATGAAACCTTTATCCAATATTTTCACATCCTTGATTTGCGTACTTTATTTGCTTTTTGTTTATTTTTATTTTACACAATCGAAATTCTTAGGGTGTTTTATATAGAAACCATAACAATTCGACAACCTAGACCTCTCTCAGGATCGATCCTTTCTTGCCCTTGCTATATTTATATTTTGAGTAGTAAGAAAGTGTAATTATATTTGTGTCGCTTACTTACAGCGGTCAAATTTTGGCGCCGTTGCCGGGGAGGCACCGGTTGTTAATTGTTTTTGGTTTCTTATTTTTGTTTTACTTTTTGTTTTACTTTTTCTTATTCTTTGGTTTCTAACCGAGTTTTGAGAATCTCGTTTCAGTACCAATTTCTATGGACGGAGCATATTGGAGCAATCAATACGGCTTTCAACCTCAACAACATGAAAACTATCACCCTTATGGGGAATATAATCAAAACCAATCCTTTGGTTATGGTCAATATTCCACGCACTTTTTAGTTGTTCTCATACATTCCAACCTTCTTACGGTGGGTAT
Source organism: Papaver armeniacum (assembly GCA_023531295.1). NCBI lineage: Eukaryota > Viridiplantae > Streptophyta > Magnoliopsida > Ranunculales > Papaveraceae > Papaver > Papaver armeniacum. Next base: position 235,275 of record JAJJWW010015200.1, read on the forward strand.
GTAAGTGAGCAACCACAAGGAGAGGGAGACTAGTTTTACTCCTATTAATTTTTCCTCTAGTTTGGTAGATGAGATGCAACAATTTATGGACATGATGGAGTCAATTTGTGGACAACCAAGCGTGGAACCAATTTCATCGACCGAATGTGCTCATGGTATGTTTGGCCCAATTTCCGATCGTAGTTATGATCATCCACCCATTCAAAGGGAATATAATTGGCCTAACAATATCGAAGTAAGTAATTCTACTTTTTCTTTGTCGAATGAGCTTTACAAACAAATGGAACACTATATTCGTAATTTGGATGGAACACTCCAAGAGCTTCAAAAAGGTGTTTCCACTTTAAGACAAGGCATTGAAGAATACATGGAGGAAATGAATAATTATGTTGAAAAAGGCGAACCTTGTTGATATTTGTGTAGTTAACTCAACTCTTGATCGTAATAATGATCATTCACCTATTCAAAAGGATGAGTTCGAGATTAGCAACACTAAATTCAGCGAGGACCAATGTTATGATGACTATGATAGTGATGATGATTATTATGAAAATACATCGTTTGAACCAATTTATGGTGACATCCTCGAGGAGTGTACAATGGAGTCTTTTTGCGATCAAGGTGAAGACGAAGAGGAATATGTTGACACTTGTGTAGATTACTCAAGCATTGATCTTTATAACGATCAAGAACCTATTCAAAAGGTAGAGCTTGAGGATGATGCAATGAGTGTTCTAAAGAAATTCCTTATGGACAATATTGCATCCGCAAAAGAGTATGTGCCTTACAACAAAAAGGAGGAATGTGTTGAGAATGAGACGGTTTTGACCAATATTGTGGAAGACCCAATTGAGCTTGCAAATGATTGTAATGATGATGTTTATGTCGACACTTTGGTTACGGCAGAAACGGACGAAGAATGGTTGCAAGGTTTGATAGAGGACCATGATATACAAGAGGTGAATAATTCACTTGAGTTTTTCAAGGATGAAGAGGATTCCGTGATACAAGAGATTGTGCAAGGTTTATCTAACCCTTTGCCTATTGTTTCTTCTCCTTTACCTCTTATTGGTTTGAATGTATGTGCTTCGAGAATATTGTTGAATGACTTTGTTTCTCGTTTTCCGCCATTAGAGAAACTTGATTCTCATACTATGCAAAGTTATGGAACAAGAAACCGTGGATGTACCCGACTTCTATATTCTTTATACACTTCCAAGTGTAGACAAGAATAAGTGTGGGGGAAGCTTTATCGGTTCATAGCTTCACTTTTGCTTTATTATACTAATATTTGTGTGAAGTTAATGTTTGAAAAACAGGTTCTATGGAAGGATCCCCAACTTTTCCGATTATTGGTGTATGGGGAATGAATTTTACAAGAAGCTAAGTCGGGCCGTCGACTTTAAAACAAGCGCTTAGTGGGAGGCAACCCACCGGTTTTGTATCTTTATCCTTTATCTTTTTATTTTATGCATTTGCTTTTATCTTTATTTTCTTTGTTTTTGCATATCATTTGCGGAATTTCCCACCTTGAACTCTCTTTGGAAGATTCAATTTTACATTGAGGACAATGTAAAGTCTAAGTGTGGGGGAGCATTTATATGTTTTAGTTTGTTTTATATAAAAAAAAAAAAAATATCAGAAAAATAGAAAAATCAGAAAAATTTGTGCTTTTTGAACTCCGAAATCTAGAACTTGTGCCTTTAGGATGACACCATTAGTGGATGGAACCATTTTGAATGCAGGAGTTGAGGAACCAATTAACTAAAAGGGAAGAATATAGCTCAGAAATCACAAATTAACATGATAGTTGTTACCATATCTCGGGATATCACCATATCACATTCTATTTTTATTTTTCCATATTTATCTATTGTTCTCTAAGTGCTTTGGTGGGTCACTAAACATCGACGTGTTATTACTGCTAGGATGAAATAGAGTGATTGAGTTACTAGAAGAAAAAAAAAAAAAAAAAAAAAAAAAATATATGAAAAGAAAAAAAAGGACCGACCAATTAGACCAAAACGGAATAAAAAGACACTTGGGAATAGCAAAGATGTGTGAAATGTAGTCCCATGTCTCCGTCGCCTAAACAAGCGTGGAATGCAGGATCCAAGGCAACTATCATGTACTTGTCGACAAGAAGCATGCGCTGATCCAAAAGATCTAATCATGCCGTCTAAAAAAAAAAGAAATTGGATCCGATTTGATCCAATCATATAAAAAAAAAAGAAGAAATTATTATTGTGTTGAATAAAGTCACTCTTGGTTCCCTTTGTATATGCCAATTGATTTGATGTAGCATTCAAGCACCAATAGCTCAATCCAATAGGATTAGGTTCATCTTAGCAAGTAACCTTCGGACAGATATGGGAAACATCGAACACTTGTGAATATTCGCCAACATCTACATCTATATCCATCTTCTTAATCTTTTCATTGTGATTGTGGTTTGTTATTTTCCGAGTATTGTGGCTTGTTCGACTATCTAATTAGAGTTTATTTACTAATAATTGAATTGAATTTGCAAGGTACCTCCTCATGTAGTCATTTTGGATTCATTCATTGATTTGTCACAAATAGACGGAGTTTGAAATATAGGTTTTGTAGGTATATCTCTAGTAAACCTTCACGAGACTATAACTCGTCCACTAGGGACACCTAGGGGTTTAAAGGCTTGTTATTTATGCTAAAATTAACCGTAGCCTCGACGTCACGGAGTTGTTGTATTTTAATTTTGTTTGATTTGCTCGAGGACTAGCAAAGTCTAAGTGTGGGGGAATCTGATAGGTGTCTAAAACACCTAATTTAATATCTAGTATTTATGCTTTCTTTGCGAGTTTTCGTGTGAATTATGTATCTTATTTTTGCTTTTGAGTTATTTAGGTATTTTGGAGCCATTAAAGCAAAAGAAGTGGAACTCGTTGGAATCTTGGATTTCTTCTAGTCATGTTGAAGAGAGCGCAAAGTCGAAGCTAGCTGCGAAAGAATGAGGCCGTTCCGACATCAATGAGAGAGTTATGAGAAAAATGAATGATTAAGCTTGTCAGTTCCGTAGGACTGACAGTGCAAGAAGATCACTGGTAGCCCTTATCCGAGTTATGAGTGCCAATATCCATTCTAGTGTATTAGATCCCATCTGGGACAAGTTCACCTTAGAACACATAAGTGGTTCTTTCCATCGAACAGTAGCCGCAAGCTCCTTTGCGGGCAAACCAAAAGCGAGGTCACCGCTGCCAGAGTTGAGCGGAGAAAATGAAGATCGAGAAGGAAGGATTAATGGATTTCACAGTGGAGGTTTAAGTAGAGGTCGAACAATGGTGAAGATGATTGGTGAAATTTTACAGATTTGAAGCCAAGAAGAGAACTCGAGACCAAAAAGAATACATGACAGTGATGATGATGGGTTGTGTGTGAATGTTTACAACTCTGGGTTTTGTATGCTAGCAGGGAAGGAGATTGAAAGAGCTTGGGAATCAATGACAAGCTCAATTTTGTATTAACAGAGTAACACACATCAGGTGTTTGTGGAATTACCTAATCCAGGAACAACTAAGGGGTGTTGGTGCTTTACTGGAGGTTTTGCTGCTGTGAGAGTAATTGTGCAAGGTGGTGATTTTACTGAGTTTGGGTTCTGATGCTTTGGTTCAAGGTTAAGGGACCGAGGAGTTCAGAGTTGCAGGGCTGAGATTGGGTTGTGTTGCTTGGTGATGGAGTTGAGCAGATTGGAGAGGCCACAATGTTGAGGCTTTGAATTTTGAACTGCGGTGTGCAAGTGAGCACTTCTGATTACGGTGGCGATTACAGTAGCATTCGGTGGCATTCTGGGTGGCATTCTGCAGTGTGCAAGTGAGTTGGAGGTTAAAGAAGACTGCAGTTCTGATGGCATTAAGTTGATGCGGCTCGCAGCTATAGTTTTAGGTGATTGACGATGAAGCTGCAAGTCGAGATGAAGAGCCTCGACTGGAGCCAGAGATGAATGGCAAGAGTACTGGGTTTGAATTTGACAGGAGTCTAGGTGGATTGGAGTTGTTGCTGCTGTTTAATTTGGAGCCAAGTAGCTGTGAACTGTGGTGGAACTATGGAGGAAATGAGCTGTATGTGTTGGTTCAAGTAACGATGTTTGATTGTGCTATTAAGGGAGATTCAAGATGGCAGTGGTAATGGATGTGACTGGTGGTTGCTGTGGTGACAACAAAGAGAAGTGAAGGTTGGTCATGATGGCCAGAGGGTGCAATTGCAGGTTGGCTTGAGCATGAGGCGGGATTGCAGTGGAGAATGAAGAGCATTGAACTCGGGAGGTGTCGATATTGTTGCGTGTCCGTTGTTATTGGAGTAGCATTTGAGTTGGAGCCGCAGTTGCAAGGCACTACGATTCTGAGGATTGAAGAATGACCATCAAGGTTGTGACTTCGAGTTAAACTTGATGCCGCACTAAGTTGCAAGACAGTCTTTGGGTTGGTCGGCCGAACCGAAACCAGTACGGGGAATTGTAGTTGGTGATTGGTGCAGTGGCAAATAGGAGATAGAATTCATGACATGGCCGAGTTTGTGTGAGCTTGTCGCAGCGAGATAAGAATGATATGGCAGTGGGCGAGAAGAATGAGGACGAGCGATAGGTTAGACGGTCAGTTTGGTATGGCGGCGTTAGTTGAAGCAAGTCTTGTTGTCTTGGCAAAGTGCGCAGCGTTGGATGGATTTCAGTGATGGAAGCTGGTGGCAGGGCAGAGCGGAGAATGTATCAAGTTACAGTGAGGTGGTGCTATGTTTTGACTCAGAAGGAGCAGCTGCAGTTGGCAAGGCAAAGGTCACTTAGCGAAGTGCGGTTGTGGTGAGCAAATTGAATTGGCAATGGCTAATCGCAGAAATTGTGCAAAAACGGAGAGGTGGTGAGGTGGTACCAGCCCGGGATGTCGGATTTCGGAACTTGAAGCATGAATCATAATATTTCAGTGAATCACGAAGGGGGTATGTGTTGGATGCTTGAGTCGACGGCCGGATATATGAGCTACGAGTCACGCTTTTGGGTACGTTTTCGCAAGAAATGAGGAATTGGTTTAGATGGTATTTTGTGATTGTTTGAATTGCAGAGATATGGAGATGAGCTGCTGGGAGTGTGCACTCGCTGGTGACAATTTCCGATGACAAAGCGGCAGAGATGATTTTCCGACAGCCGGATTCCGCGACGGTGACCGGATTCCGGCGATGACGTCGCAATTCGGCGACGCTTTTGGACCCAAAATTCCATAAACATATTTTTCACTCCTGGGCTTGGTGGACCAACTTGGAGACGGGTTTTGAGAAGAATCAACCTAATTTTGGGAAAGTATCCTTATGGGGAGAAAAGCATATAAATAGAAAATTCTTTTCTAAACCTAGAGATATCTGCATTAGGGAGACTTCTACTTTTGTTCTAGGGTTTCACATGATAGGTTCTTCTAAACTTCTTATGATGATTTCCAAAAACACAAGTAACTAAGTTTTTATTATTGGTTGAAGATGTAGTTGGATTTTGCAACCAAGTTATGATTTTTATGAATTAGTTTTCTCTCAATATTATCGTTTGATTTCTACGGGTTACAATAATTGCATGATTGATGGATTGCAATATGATTGAATGTTTGTTTAGTCGAGTCTAGAATTGATTGAACTCGCATCCATATCTATAGCTATTTTAGGGTTTTCATCGAGCGATAACCTTGAATACGAGTAGCATGATATGATTCTAGGTTGTAGTGATACATCCTCGTAGTCATATGTAGAAATTGACCTTTGTTCGAATTGTTTGCGCAATGTATTACAATTGCATTGATTAGCCTATTTCGAAACTTAATGCTCCTAGGAATTGAACTTGATTAGCGCAAGGCGTTAGGTTATTCTTTAGGTAGATTTCACATACGCAGCCCTAATGTGTGTGTTGATAACTTTGGAAATTTACGGAGTATTCTTGCAATAAGGTATTCTATGGCTTTTGATGATAGCGAGATTAAATACGAATTCTATTCATACATTCATAAACTTGTTTGCAATTGAAGATGAAACCTTTATCCAATATTTTCACATCCTTGATTTGCGTACTTTATTTGCTTTTTGTTTATTTTTATTTTACACAATCGTAAATTCTTAGGGTGTTTTATATAGGAAACCATAACAATTCGACAACCTAGACCTCTCCGTGGGATCGATCCTTTCTTGCCCTTGCTATATTTATATTTTGAGTAGTAAGAAAGTGTAATTATATTTGTGTCGCTTACGACAATGGCCGAGAGGGTACCTTCGCACATTTCTACGATTCGCAATATCGTGGCCGTGAAATGTGATGATATATACGAGAACTCGCCGCCTCTTGCTCCTCGCGAGGTTTCATGTCCTATATTGATTGGTGCTGGTATTTCTTGAGTTAATATGATCTCCCCCAAATATTTTATATTGGGGCATTCAGCCTGGGCAGTTTAATATCATCAAATGGCGGGTAGTTTGGTCTTTGCTCAAATCTTGGATGGTGATTGTACCCAACTCTTCGGTCATTGTTGAACCGCCCCCCTTGATTGTCATACCTTCTCATTTCGGGTAGTTGTATGCGTGATTTCTATCCCCATACTCTCTTGAAACCATTCTTCGTCCTGCTTGTGAGCCACTTCTTTGCGGTCTTTCCTGCGGCTTACTTTTCCTTTCCAGCTCTAGGGATACTCTCGATATTATTCATTATTCTCGGTATGAGCGTCGCGCTTCCTCCCTTCGCATTTGTGATGGATGTCAAGCTGGTGTTCATTTCTCTTTGCTTTTCCTCCAGTGTATGAATTCTTCTTGATATTATCTCGGTTCTTGCATGTCTATGTCGTGGTTCGATTTGGAATATCTCCACATATAGGAGATCAGTGGGGTACAAATCTTTGACGAAGGCTAGGATTAAATGTTGCTCGGATACCTCCCCTGTTGGCTCGTTGCACATGGTTCTCCATCGTGTAACTAAGCTTCGCAGACTCTCCATATGCCCACTTCAAGGTAAACGCGTTCTCGATTCCCGCCTTTGTGTGATTCTTGGTTATGTAGTTCCCTAAGAATACTCTTTTTTGAACTCTGCGAATGAAGTCACAAATCCTTCGCTCAAATTATCAAACCACAATGAAGCTCCTCCTGTCAAGCTTGCAGGGAAATATTTACACAACACTACTTTATGTCGGGCCCATGGCATTAGTGTTGTACCGCATTCTCGGCCTCATCGAAGATCTTTGGAAAATGTAGTAAAGCGCATTTTTGCGGGAATGGGGGCTTGCAAAATGTCACGCGAAAATGGGGATCGCTCTGCCTCCTCAATTACTTCTGCCAGCTTCATTTTTCCTCCTCCTCGCCTACTATTGTTTTTCATGGCCGCTTTAAGTTCTTCGAGCTGCTGCAATATAGCTTGATTCACATTAACTTGTTCTCGCTCTCTTTGCGCGACTGTTTCTAATGCCCTTTGCTCTATCACGCTTCTTTCTATAGCTATTCTAGTTTCCCGTTCCAAACTAGTTTCTCTTCTGCGTCTTTGATTTTCGTGCCCTGAGCTACTTCCTATTTCCCCGTCGTACACCCGGATTCCTTGTTCCAAGTATTCTCTTCTTGCTCTTCGTTCCTGAGACCTTCTTTCCAAGTCTCGTGCATTTTCTCTTTCGCGTTCTCTTTCGCGAACCTCTCGTTCATACTCAGCATGATCGTTCTGTGCTTCTCTTTCCTCACTACGACATATCCTCCTTCTCCTTGATGAACTTCTGCTCGTTTGAGTTTTTGTTTCTCCAGTCTGAGTTCGTCGTCTGTAGGTTCTCATTCAGTCTGTGATTTTCTTCCATCAATAAGGCGTCTTTTCTTTCCAAGTTTGCTCTTTGTTCTGCCAACTCTGCATCTCTTTCTCTGCTTCGTTCGAGCTCTTGCATTAATTCTCTTTCGATTCGTCTATCTTGCGCGAGGTGTTCTCTCAGCTGTTGGATAGTTAACTGGTCCTCGTTGTTGGGGTTCTCATCTTCTCCTCTTGTTGCTCATTCTTCATCTTCCATAGTATCAAGATCAGTCGTATGCACACTGACTTCTTGTACATAACTCTCTCTGTGTTGTTATTTTGTTGTGTTGGATTTTGAGAGATAGCATCATTGTTTTGCTGTCCTGTTTCTATGATGGAATGCATGACCGTGATTTTGAATTTGCTGCTCTATCCTCCCTCCTCCTTCAACAAGTTTCAAAGATCGCCTCTAGCTCTTCTCCGGTCTACCCTCTGTTACATTCGAGTTGCGATAGCGTGTCTACTGCTATAGATGCTATTCGCACCATTTTGTTAATCGGAGATGTTGTTGGGATGGATTTTTGGTGATCAAAAGAAGTTGACAAGGTTTTGATTGTAGTCTCAAATGTCTAGCAAAGGTAACTGTCAAGATTTTTCTCTTGGTTCTGAGAAGAGAGTGATTCTTGACCAGCACTTTTCAAACCAAGTGGTTGGGTTTTCACTTGGACTTCATAAGGGTGGAAATATTTCAAAAGTAGGGTTTTTGTGAGACATAATCAACTGTTTTCAGAGATGATAGTTTCTAGCTTCTAGCTACCAGTTGAGGATAATCCCCCATGTTTCTAGCGCCAAAATGTAGTTGCGGAAAATCCCACAACTATACCCAATGAAGTGATAAGAACACTAAGTCTAAGTCATGGAGATAAACTCAAACATTAATGATATTATATACCCCTAGCTACCACACTAGATATGATCTTCACACAAGTTTTGTATTAAGAGAAAGGTGATCTTATTAATATCAAAGATTCATACATATAGCAAAGGGGAAGATAAATATATGCTAACTCTAATGGCTTTCTTTTTTCTTTCTTCTAGTGGTGATTTTCAACTCTAGTTTTTGACTGAACTCCTTCACAACTTGCCTCTCTCTTCATTATTTGAGTCCTTATAACTAGGTTCACGTGCAAATCTCTGCTAGCTGATCTATGTCTATTCTGTCTTATCCGCCAGGCTTTGGGGAGATGTTGCTATCTTTCTCGTTGCTGCTTCATGCTATGCTCTTCGCGTGGTTGTTCTTCGTGTTTATTTCCTCTTGTCGCGTTGTATCTCTTCGCCTGATTTCTCTCTATGTCGTTTAGTAATTTTCTTAGTGAGGGCGAGGAGAAATTTTTTGATGGGGGCGTTTTTGGATGGGGGCATGGGGGACAAATAAGATGTTGACATGTTTCCTCCATATTAATTCTTTTCACAAATCTTGTTTCCAAAAATACCAAACATAAAATATAAACAATTATGATAAGCAATATTTTCTCCAAAAATACATTTCTTTTATATTTTTGGAAACAAGATTTGTTAGAAGCAATTAATTGGAAATACACATGTCAACGTCTTATTTGTAGAAACGAAATATTAGGTGTGGTTGTTAGACCCCCGCTTTTTTCAGTTGGTATCAGAGTAGGCAAACACGCTAAGACCTTATAAGTCTGTGTTTGTAGCGATATGATTATGGACATTATTGTCTCTGAAAATGCTTCACCAGAAATGGATAAATTCATCTTCAGAGTTTTCTAGAAACCATCGATAAGGTTGAGAATCCTGATTTAAAAAAACTCATTAATTTTCTTTTTCTAGAAAACACCGTTTGATAAGAAAAATTGATGGTATTCATTGCGAGGTTTATATCAGAAAATCTGAGCTTCGAGAACGCTCTGAACAGGTAGTTGATTTCCAGAAGAAGTTGGATGAACAAATCTGATCTTGCTGCAGAAATTGTAAAACTTAAGGATTTGAAATCTGTAAAGTCATCTTCAATGGTTTTAAATAACTCCTCTAATTCTTTCTTAAAGAATTGTCGTAAGTCAGGTGATAAGCGAGGTTTGGTCTTTGTGAAACCTGATAGTGCTCAGAATTCTTCGAAAAAGGATAATGATGTTGGTACACGTTTGTTTTGTGGTTCTCATGATCACTTCCAACATGTATGTTTTCCTTTTAATAAAAGATTAAAAGTTCCTGGTGATCTTCAAAAGAAAGCTGTACAAATTATGTCTACTCTTAAAATACATCAATACTAACAAGAAAGCCTAATGTGGGAGCTTTTACTCTAAAGTCAACATCACCCTTTCAATGGTTCCTTGATAGTGGATGTAGCAGGCATATGACTAGAGATATCTCGTGGTTCATCAACACAAGCGACTTTGATGGTGGTCCAGTAACTTTTGGAGATGGGAGCTGCTGCTACATAAGCAAGAAGGGGACGATCAAATTACCTGGTGTTCCTGAAATACATGGTGTCGTATTCGTTAAGTGTATGACTACTAATCTCCTTTCTGTTAGTCAAATCTGTGACAAAGGCCATAAGGTTGTCTTCAATGCGAATTGATGTGATATTGTCGAAAAATCTGGTAAAGTGATTTTCAAGGATCACGTGGAAAAAATAACTGTTATCTTTCGGATACTCAGTTCAATAATTGTTGCAATTTTACTAAGGTGGAATCTACACGTCTTTGGCATGAGCGTTTTGGTCACATCAACTATCGACTTCTAACTAAGATCATTAACAAAGAACTTGTTATAGGTGTTCCCAAAATCAATGCTAAGGTTGAAGGTGTATGTAGTGCATGTCGAAAGCGTAAACAAACGAAATTTCCACATGAATCATCTCGAGATATTCTCACTAAAGCTCCACTTGATTTAATTCATATGGATCTTTTCGGCCCAATTTAATAATCTATGGTGGCTGGAAAGAAGTATGCTTTGATTATGGTAGATGATTACACCAAATTCACATGGGTGGCATTTTTGGCTCAAAAGAATGAAACCCCCAGTGAATTCAAGATTATTGTTAATAGAATCTGAAAAAGAGTGGGTTTAACAACCACACCCAACAATTCATTTGGAAATTTGAGAGGACTTACTCCAATATACTTTCTAGAGAATCAACTAGACAGTCAGACTCAATCTAGAGAAAAGTATATCAAAGAGTTTTATATCTATAACTCTTTATTCAATCCGCAATCAGCAAATAAAAATCTGCGAGCCCGATTGAAAATAAGAGGAGTAACTTGAACGGTACCAAAGACCAATGTTAACTCAAGGATCAATCAATTTCAATCAACAACCAAAGGTTGGATTTCCCAATTGATCGATTCAGCGCACAACCTGTGATATTTCAATTATATAAAAAAATATAATGCGGAAAAGAAATAACACAGACACTGTAAGTTTTGTTAACGAGGAAACCAAAAATGCGTAAAACCCGGGACCTAGTCCGATTGAACACCACATTGTATTAAGCCGCTACGTACACTAGCCTACTACCAATGAACTTCGTACTAGACCGTAGTTGAACCCTAATCAATCTCACACTGATTCAAGGTACAGTTGCGCTCCTTACGTCTCTGATCACAGCAGGATACTACGCACTTGATTCCCTTAGTTGATATCACCCACAACCAAGAGTTGCTACGACCCAAATTCGAAGACTTGATAAACAAATCTGTCTTATACATAAAAGTCTATAGGATTGAATAAATCTGTCTCCCACAAAAAATACCCAAGATTTTTTGTTCCGTCTTTTGATAAATGAAGGTGAACATGAACCAATTGATAAACCAGACTTATATTCCCGAAGAACAACTCAGTATTATCAATCACCTCACAATAATCTAAATCGTATGATGGAGAAACTAGATATTGTGGAATCACAATCGATGAGACGAAGATGTTTGTGATCATGTTTTATCTTGCCTATCAGAGAAATTAATCTCGAGAAAATCTTAGAGACTATAGTACTCAAACGATAGAATCGGGCAAGATCAGAACACGCAACTACAAGATAAATAGTTGGGTATGGCTTCACAATCCCAATGAAGTCTTTCAAGTCGTTAACCAATAAGGTTTAGGAAAACCTAAGGTTAAAGGAGAATCGATTATAGATGATGCAACTAGTAACACATTTGTAAGGTGTGGGGATTATGTTTCCATTGCTAGAGTTCTCTTGGTAGCAAAGCATTCAATTTTCACCGTTAGATGAAAACCCGATTCAACCAAGCTAATATCTTTCAACCGTTAGATCGAACTTAGCTTCTTACACACAAATGAAATGTACGTACCCTCATTTAGGTTTATGTAACCGTACCCAAATGTGTACACCTATGTTGGCTCACAATAGTTAACCGAAGTTAGTCGTATGATAACTCTCATATCAACCATACTCATCTTATCCATAACTAGTTCAAATGACTCAAATGAAACTAGTTAAAGAGTTGTTCAATTGTTATATTCGCATAGAAGTGTACAAGAACATAATCGAAACAAAATTGGTTTGATTCACTCGAATCAATTCATGAACATTATAGCCACGGTTTGCAAAGATTGCATTCTTTATTATTTAAATGTTTAAGTTCATGTACACAACCGATTTTAGAAAGTAACCCACTCAAGTACGCAAACGGGTACGCATGCTTGAGTAGCCGGAATTGAGTTTGGTTACGCTAGTACGCGTACGGGTGCGCATACTTCAACACATTCCAAACTCCAGCAGATTTTCACTGACGTGAACTTTCTACCGGTACGCATACTTGCCCAGACATCAGTAACGACCAGTATGCGTACATCTACGCATACTTCAGGTTCCCGGTTTTGGACTTGTACACTAATGTGATTAACACACAATGTTTATATCCAAACATGGTTACATGATTAAAAACTCTTTATTTTAATTATTAAAACTTTCTTAGAGGATGTTATATAGTTGTTGTTCACAAATTATTTTTCATCAAAGCGATTTTCAAGTTATTGAAATTATCATAATGAAACATTCCAAGACAACACCAAATGATTATATTACATAAACCATGTAAGATGTAACTCGACAATTTTCATATGATATTATTCTCACTTTCTTCACGAATGTAAGATGAACAGCCGAAGCGAAAGCATGCCAACACATATTCCGAGAAATATATAAGCGAGATAAACTCAGCTCGAAATCTCAAATGTGTATAATAGAAAACTATATTGTAACACGACTTATGTCTCAATATAGGAGATATAGTAGAAATAGACTTTCCAAGTGATAGATAAGTTTCAGTCTCCATATACCTTTTGTCGATGAAGTTCCACAAGCTCCCCTTAGTAGTTCTTCGTCTTCAAGAGATGAACGCCGTGAAGTCTAAAGCTCAGCTACACAATCTATGTCCTAAACCGTGACATCTAAATAGGCTAGAAATCAAGACTCATAGTTTTGATTACTAAGATTGACAAATATGCTTGAGATAGCAACGCATGCGAGTTCGACCGAGCAATGTTCTAACAATCTTCCCCTTTGTCAATTTTAGTGACAAAACTATCAATACATATGGATTACAAAATAAATAAAAACTTTGTAGCTTCTCATCCAAATGCTTGATCTCCTTGGCATCTTCAACACGACTCGAAAACTTCGTCACTTCCAAGTACTCCATGATTTTAAACATGTTCAACTCAGCATCATAGTTGTTGAAGATACGTAGCTATAACAATGAGAAAACAAATGCTCTCGATCATTGTTATACATTGTCACAATATTATTAAACAGTATCAAAGTTCAATTACATCACAACTTTGACAATAATACTACGGTGATATGTATTACTCCCCCTTAGTCAATACTTCATCTTAATATGAAAACCACTCCCCCTTATATAATGATCCGTAAACCATATGTATTTGTAGTACGAAACTACACATTAATTCTCCCCCTTTTGTCAATAAAAATTGGCAAAGGTACGAAAACTAGTGGGATCCTCATGAAATTTCCATAGAGATTCTTCATGACTAAAAGAGAACAAACATACCAACAAATTTAGATGCAATCATAAAGTCAAGCTAAATGCATTCATCAAGGAGTTTATAAAGATACAAGATAACCCCTATATATAAAATTCCACAGCCGCACTCCCCACAAAGATATGGCGATTAAGTACAAGTTCATAAACGAACTCTCCCCATAAAATGTCATTCCCGAGAGAACAACAAAGGCGACCTTTTTTACAAGAAAGAAGGATTTCTTTGGATATAACAAATCACATGAAAACATGAATTTGTATCCAAAACTCAATTGAATCAACCAAAAAATTGATCAAATTCAATCGGCCATGCTCGACATAAGAAAACTTACGGAGCAACATAGTACATACACAAAGATGTGGATCAGGGAAGATCAATACTGCGGAATAAACAAGGATTCATTCTATTTTTCATCACTATTTGCACAATGACATATAATAGACTTAATCCTTGTAAACAAAAGTTCATCATTTCTTCCATCAATATTTTTATAATGACATAAAAGGCTTAACTTTTGTTTGTCAAAAGTTCATTCTATATTTTATCAATACTTTCATAACGAAATATAATAAAGATAACTTTTGAACAAATATGGGACAATCAAGGTTCACGGACGTAAACAACATATCCCATAACAATTTGCAATATATGAAACCATAAAGATTAATACTGCAAACATCATCTTCCAAATAACTTAGAATTTAAATAAATAAATCTAAAACATTGAAGATGAAAACGTTCGGCAATAGCTATGTGAAATCACAATAATTTCTATTCCAAACTCTAGTAATCCTTCTCAAAAACAAGAAAAAAAATTCATAAGAAGTTTCCTAGGCATCAAGACAAACTCATAATGCGCATATAAGATGATTTGTCCTTAGAGGGTAGAATCAATCTTTTTCGCCCGGATTTACACCAAAAATAGATACCAAAGGCGTATAAAAAGATTTTATTAACTAAGAAGAACATACAAATTCATTAACGACCATGCACCATAGTCACATAAAGTGATTTGAACATTCAAGAATCCCATAGTAATGCGTACTACTGCCCATTTTTGAACTTCCTTCTTTGTGATTCAACAACAACATTCTTGTAAAAGCTACAAATGAGCTTAGAAGAGTAGTACTCCAGGAATCCAAGTTCCCAAATCCAAGAGAAGTGGAACAAGTGCGACGAAATGGAGCAAAACACTCAAAAACAATAGACAGGACAAATACCAATATTAACTCGTCCAAATTTTAGGGATTCTCATCTCCAATTTTAAGATAATTCAAAGAGGAAGAGAATGCAAAAAGAATGAGGTCATTCCGAGTTCGGACGAAGAAGTTACGGCCAAAACAAGTTTACCGAATATCGACGTCTACAGGCAAGTATGCATACGGGTTTGCAAACGAATTTTCGTGTCCTGGAGCAGTATGCAAACGTGTATGCGTAAAAAAAAAACCTTGGATTTTGATTTTAAATGATGGTATGCATACTTGGTATGTGTACCATGAAGTCCAAACATCCCGAACTACTATTTTCATACATAAACATTTAAGAAACCGATTAAGTTAGGTAGAAATGAACGATAAGCAAGGTACATGGATCAAGTACTTTAAGCAAATAAAAACACAAAGCTTTCTCAAGTTTATAGGTATACCTTTTTAAAAGAATCCAATCGAATTCTACAACCTTACCGAACATGATCAGTACGCCCCAATTCTTGTGCTTTCCTCACCATATACGTAGCATGGCATTCCTTGGTGAGGATGCACTTACAACACACTCAAGTTGTGTTGAGGTGAACACTGTCTTGCTCACCACAAGTGACTTTTGGATTATCATGAAAGAGATCGCTTTTAGAACATTTCACATCCAAATCCATCTTCCCAAAGAACTTTTTAAGTTCCAACATCATGGATACTGCCTTCTCCATAGTCATGGAATTTTCTGGGAGATCATTCCTTTTCACACTCAAAACATCATTGACTTTCTTTGGTATCCAATTCTGAGTGCGTTTAGGCACAACCGGAACCTTCTTCCTATTACTCTCTTCTGAAATTGTCGGAAGAGAATCAGATTGACTATTCTTTTGCAAGTTAGTCTTTCTTCAATTGGGAGCATCGGATCTTGTCTTCATCTTTACGAAGTTATCCTTTTGATTACCATTACGATTGTGAAAAGGATTTGTATGACGTTTATAGGCAAATCTAGGTTTATCACAACACTGATTTCTTTGCCTAAAGTTTGGACAGTTACAACATGTAACGTTAAGGGGATTAGTCTTAATATATGATCTTGGTTCCACAACTTCTTGTGATTCCCAAACAAGAACATCATGAAGTTTCTCATTCCTTATACGGAAACGATATCTCCTTCCAGGTGACCTTTATTTTCGCAAGAGTGACAGACATAAGGAATGTTCTTACCTCGATCCGTGTGTGCTGGTTTTGGAGGTTGATATACTTTGCTCTTTTGAACCTTAACTGCCGGTTAAGGTATTTCACTTTTGCCATCAGCGGAAACCTTTTGTTGAGAAGAATCACTAGCCTTGACAAATTTTAACTCTTTGCTAATACTTGGAGCATTTATTCCCTTATAGCCCAATCCCCATGTATCACGATAATTTTTACTTTCTTCCAAAGATAGTGGTTAATTTGCTTGAACTAGTATTGAACTTTTTCAAGTCATCTTCCAACATCTTGATTTTATCAAGAGCAGCAGCTAAATCAGCCTCAAGGCGTTTTTGTCGAATGAGATAAGAGCTTTCTCTGTCATTCAAATTTTTTTGTTGAGAGTCACACTTTGCTTCTGTTTCTGCAAGTCTTTCTTTCAACACAAAGAGATTTCGACGAAGATTTTCACATTCAGAATTCTTTGAATGTATATCTTCCTCACGATCTTTAAGAATAGATTGTAACAAACTGTAACCACAATCATATCCCTTAAAGAGTTTTCTCATTTTCCTGTTTTCTAGACAGAGAGGAGTCATAAACTCAGTCAAGCAAGATGTTGACCCTTTTTTCTTCATGAGTTGGTCAAAAAGCTTGATATATTATGAGACTACCTCATCAACACCTTATCCACCATCAGAATCACTTTCATCTAAAAGATCGTCCAACTGCTCATCTAGGCGTGCTTCCCAGTTACACAGTTTCAGACAATTGAGAGGGTGTGAGAGACTTCTCAGGAAAAACAAGGCTTTGAACCAAATCAGAATGTTTCTGAACTGGTGATGCGTTATCTGAGATATTATCGTCCATATCAGATTGCTACAAACACATTCTTATAAGGTATTAACGTGTTTTCCTGCTCTGATGCCAACTGAAAAAATGGGGGGTCTAACAACCACACCCAACAATTTGTTTGGCAATCTGAGAGGACTTACTCTAATATACTTTCTGGAGAATCAACTAGACAGTTAGACTCAATCTAGAGAAAATTATATCAAATAGTTTTATATCTCTAACTCTTAATTCAATCCGCAATCAGCAAATAGAAATCTGCGAGCCCGATTGAATATAAGAGGAGTAACTTGAACGGTACCAAAGACCAATGTTCAAGAATCAATCAATTTCAATCAACAACCAAAGGTTGTATTTCCCAATTGATCGATTCAACGCACAACCTGTGATATTTCAATTATATAACAAAATATAATGCGGAAAATAAATAACACAAACACCAGAAGTTTTGTTAATGAGGAAACCGCAAGTGCATAAAAACCCCGGGACCTAGTCCAGATTGAACACCACACTATATTAAGCCGCTACAGACACTAGCCTACTACCAATGAACTTCAGACTGGACTGTAGTTGAACCCTAATCAATCTCACACTGATTCAAGGTACAGTTGCACTCCTTACGTCTCTGATCCCAGCAAGATACTACGCACTTGATTCCCTTAGTTGATCTCACCCACAACCAAGAGTTGCTACGACCCAAAGTTGAAGACTTGATAAACAAATTTGTCTCACACAGAAAAGTCTATATGATTGAATAAATCTGTCTCCCACAGAAATACCCAAGAGTTTTTGTTCTGTCTTTTGATAAATCAATGTGAACAGGAACGAATTGATGAAGCAGACTTATATTCCCGAAGAACAACTCAGTATTATCAATCACCTCACGATAATCTAAATCGTATGATGGCGAAACTAGATATTGTGGAATCACAAACGATGGGACGAAGATGTTTGTGATCACGTTTTATCTTCCCTATCGGAGAAATTAATCTCGAGAAAATATTAGAGAAGATAGTACTCAAACGATAGAATCGAGAAAGATCAGAACACGCAACTACAAGAGAAATAGTTGGGTCCAAGCCACAATCCCAGTGAAGTCTTTCAAGTCGTTAACCAACAATGTGTTCCATGAAAACATGTTCAACTCAGCATCACAGTTGTTGAATATCCATAGCAATAATCTTTCTTTATAATAAGAGACCCCCAAAATGCCACATGTCATCCCCATAATGATTCTTAGATCTGTTGATCCCACATCAGCAATAACTTTCCATGCCAGCGACATCTGATTGGCCATCATCTAACAGGTTCCTTTTGAAAAACGATCCATTTAGCAACCTCAAAGGTCTCTCTCAAAAGATGAGGAAACCCTTGCGACTTTCCATAATGTTACTGTAAGAAACACACCAAACGTGTCTTTTCACAAAACGTTTCTTATGTTGTAATATATGAACAAACACAAACAATCAAATACGATCACAACATTTCGCACGTTTTAAATACAACCACTAACAATCAAAACATCAGCTTACATTCCAAAATTGCAGAAAATGGATGTCGATCATGAATGGCAGGAAGTGATTGAAGAGGCAAGTACTTGGGGCTCCACCAAGTCTTTACGTGAAATGTTCATAACACTGCTACTGTATTGTGAAATAACTGATCCAGCGGAAATATGGAACTGAAACTGGAGACTTCTGCAGGAACAAAACGAATAAATAGGTAATCAGTATCCTGATATCGAGGATGAACAACTCAAATACCTGGTATTATTTGAAATTGAAAAATCAATGAACCTGATCAACATGTCTCTCAAAGAATTCCTAATGCTTCCTTACCCTCTTCAACCGAAAAATGAAAAGACTTTCATCCATGAAGAAGTAAACTACGATAAAACACAAATTCAAGGAGAATTCTTGTAGCTTTACAATGGATTGAACATCCAACAAAAAAACGTATTTAAAGCTGTAAAATAGGCTGGTCAAGACAAAAAGGGGGAGTTTTTGTCATTGAAGCAAGTGGGATGGGAAAAACATATCTTTTCAAATTATTGGCAACCGGATTAAGATCGAGATCAAAAATTATTATAACAGTGGCTTCATCAGGAATCGCGTCACTCTCTTTGTACGGGGGTAGGACAACACATTCAACATTCAAAATACCCCTAAAACTTGGTAAAGACTCAGTTTGTGGCATACGAAAGGGAACATATTTGGATGAGTTAATGTGCAAGGCATACCTAATAATATGGGATGAAGCAACGATGGTACATAAGCATGCCTTCGAAGCTCTGGATAGAACATTCAAGGATCTGATGAGCAATCCGACTAAGATATTCGGAGGAAAAACTGTAGTCCTGGGTGGAGATTTTAGGCAGATCTTACTGACTACTCCCGAAGGAACCAAGAAAATGACTGTTGATGCATCGATTAATAGATCGAAGTTGTGGAGACATTTCAGAATCTTCATCCTTGATGAGAATATGCGCATAATTTCGGGAGTTTCATCTGCAACAAAAGAAAAACAAATTGCTAAATGGGTACTTGATCTTGGAAATGGAAATCTTTTGGCAATTGCACTTACCCATCTTAAAGACCCAACTTGGATCAAAATACCAGATGAGGATTGCGTGAAACAAATTACGTCTATCATATATACATGCATGCTCGACAAAAGTGGAGATGCAGAGTACTTCAGTGAAAGATGCATATTAGCACCGACCAACGATAGTGTCGATGAAATTAATCACTACATTGTTTCAACTTACCCAGGGGAAACACATCATTTGTTTAGTTCAGATAGCATTACCACGATGACGGGATCCATTCTACGGGAAGATGTTCCGTACTCTACAAAATTTCTGAATTCCATACAATTTCCAGGATTTCCGGAACACCACTTACAAATTAAAATTGGGGTTCCTGTAATGCTACTGCAGACAATAAATGAGATCATGGGTCTTTGCAGCGGAACATGATTAGTTGTAAAACAAATTGGTAAAAGGTTTATTGAAGGACAAATCATAACAAGGAACCGCATCGGCTTTCATGTGTGCATTCCAAGGATGATATTCTCTCCTACCGGCGCAAACTTACCTTTTGTATTCGGAAGAAGGCAATTCCCTGTAAAGGTATGTTTTGCTATGACAATCAAACAAGAGCCAAGGTCAAACACTACAACAAGTGGGCATCTATTTGCCAACACCACTTTTTACTCATGGATAATTATATATGGTAGTGTCTAGAACAACATCAAGAGAAGTTTTGAAGATTCTGATAAAAAAAAGTGATAAACAACCACCAGGTTTTATACATAATATTGTTTACAAAGAGGTATTCAATAATTTGCAACCAGGTAACATCTCTTATAAAAGACAAATTCATTAGGTGGAATTTATAATATTAACTATAACTTGGAGTTCTATCTAATGCAGGTGTTATACAGGTTGCAGACACTCCAACAAGAATGCCAATTTCAAACTACAAAATCTAATGCGGTGTGCTTGAAGTTGTAGAACCGGAATCGGAACGCAATTTCAAAAACTCCAATGAGAAACGCAGTAATCCCGTAATCGTGACCCATCTAAAGTAGATGAATTAAAGTAACAATTCCTTGGATGATGAAGGAAATCCAAAGAAACAAAAACTACTTTTCCCTCTACATCCAACTTCGACGACGTTCTCGACGATTCTTATTCGAGGTAGATAAATAAGAGAGCATGGACATTCCAACCCGAATAAATGACCATAACAGCAAGCAAGCTTTCCGTAATCACACATGAAGGCAAGCAAGATTTATTATATTAATTCTTTGGAATCAAACTATTGTAATTGTTAACAAATTGACCTTAATGGTCATCAAGATATTTTAGTATCAAACATAAATTTTTTGAAGCATTTATTAGACTTAATGACAACAACATTGGAAAAAAATCTATTCCAACCACCGAAACCAAAGTGTTATTTACAAAAAAAAAAACGGTGTTCTAACGATTCTGATGTTCTTCGATTTTATCGTGTTTCACTAGAAATTTAGAATTATTATATACTATAGGATAAGCTAACAAGTTACAGAGTATGAGATGTGTCAAAATATGCTTTCACAATTTTAAGTGTGAAGCATGCATAGCCCGTGGTAATTTTATTCCAATGTCCACTTTTGAAGGGAAAAGAAAAGAACCCAGAAGGCCACATATACATCATTCCAAACAACTGGCATATTATTCTCAGGTCTGAACCAATGAACCCTGTTAGATTTTTCAATCCCAAAAAACTCCACTATTGTTTAACTTTTAGGGCCATATATGTCAAAAATAGGGCCATATATGTCAAAAAACACCTTGGAACTAGAACTCCGCCTATTTAATGGGACTAAAAAATCAAATATTCCGCCTATATAACAGGGACAGAGGCGGTAGCAACATTTTAGGGAAGAAATAAATTTCACACATGAAACAGTTACGTGAAGCCGTGGAATTAAAGTCAAAACGGTTACAAGTATTTTCATTATGAAATTACTGAAATCTAAATGGTTAGTAATCACGCATTTTCAATCGTTATTGTTAAAAGGTTATCATTAAAAAAATTTTCACGTAACATAGACATCAAAAGTCGCACCTTTTCGAAGATTTTTAACCACCAGAAAATCAAAGAAAACGAAAACCGTAATAGTATATTACCAAAAAGTCACATCTCTTTGTAACATAGAAATATTTATTATAAATACCCTAAATCCACCTGACAAAAGTTATCTGAATTATTATCCTGACTTTCAAGCGTCAAGGTGGGTATTCTATATCTCATGTCAACAAATTTTACAATCTTCTCTGCAAGGATATATCATTAAACACATCATCTTCTGTAGTGCAGCTATTATGGAAAAAGGCAATTGTTGTCCTATCAGGGAACTTACTAAGTATATGTAGTGCAGTTAAGGTGCAGTTAAGACTTGTATTGTTAGTTGGAACAAGTAATTTGAACTGTATCTATTTTTATCATGTTTCTAAGTATTCTGGCCGAGGAGGTGGGAAGCATGGATATTTTAGTATTCCCATACTTACCTCTGCTTCCCATCTTCCCGGGAAACTTTCTATGCGAATGATACTTTCTAAGTATATGAATTAAATCTTACGATGCGAAACAAATCTCCATGTGCATGGTGAATGCGGTGATATGGTCATGTTCTTAAGTAGTTCTTATCATGCTTTAGTTACTTAGAATATTTATATCTGAGAGTTGGGTATACTTAGCTCTAGAGGGGTGCGTTTCCTTCATGTCTCAGTATATTGTTTTTATGCCTCACTGTCCACTCGCACTCCCTGGACAGCTTATATTCGCATGAACTTTTGTAGGTCTTAACTGCCTCCTAGGTAAGGTCTTACTTCCTTCCCCACGTAGAACTTTAAAGGACTTTATGGTCGCCTTGGGTAGGGTCTTCCACCTGTTGGGAGACGAGATCTCAGTTCCATGTGCTCTTTCGATTCATTGGCCATCGATCTCGCCTTATCTGTGTTAGTAACTTACCTCCTCAGGCTATTATGTGACAATGTACCAGGCCTAGGTACTCCCGTGAGTAGAAAGCCTCAGTAAATTGTCGTCTTTGACACAATTAGCTCCCTAATTGAGGGTGTCGTCCATTTATATTCCCAATGAATCGCCCCTTCAAGGAGGTTACCCTTAACCATTTCAATTGGGCTCCTCCCATCCAGTGATGCAACGACCAGTGTTGTTGCAACCTCATGCTTTTATCCTATGTGGCTTATTAGGCACGAGATCACACCCTAGGTGGGGTTTCTTTGGACCGGGTGTATCACAAGTTCCATGTCATCTTCTATCTCCACTGGCATGCTTTTACACCCCATACCGGAGAACTTATTCACTGAGTGGTTCGTTCTCAGTGGCCTCCAGTGGATAGGCTTTTCTTTCACCCCAATAAGAAACTTTCCCAGGATCACTAGCTATGATGCGCGTTAGGGCTTACGGGTCGCATCTTACACACTGTGCAGTCCTCCAGTTGCACAGTTTTGTGCGAACTAAGTTGACACGCCATAAATGTTGTCCCAACCTCCCTAAGTAGAGGTTTTAATAGTATATTGCTGCCCCCTATTGAGGTAATACGAGTAATCCCGTAGCTTCGCCGCGTAGTCTTTGATTTTTCCCACCGGCTTGCTTGTTTTCTTCTCAAAAGAACTTGTTTCATATTACAAGTGCCCTTGAACCGCATACACTACCTTCTTCCTTTGTTATACTATTTCATCATAGTGCTTTAATTTTCTTGATAATGGCATGTCTTTACTGCCTTCGCCTTTAATTACTTGCCTTAGCGCCAGCCTCAGTTTCTTGTAACTGTTTAGTGGTTTATTTCTTGTTTCCACGGCCACTAAGGTGTTCGTTTCCTGCAAGGTTCATGTATTCATCGCATTGTACCCTCCACCTTGAAACCTAGTTGGATAGAACTTCCTTTCCCATTTTGAGTAATCCTAGTTGCGCATGGGTATTCATAAACAGCTCCTTTGGGGTGTCACCTCCTTCTTGCTGGTACACATGTTATGTTGTTTTATTTGATTTTCTGATCTCCTCGGGAATCAAGTTTGGTGATTGATTGACCTTATAGACCATCTTTGTTCTGTCGTGTCTCAATCTTTCCTTGATTCTTCGCAAACTTGCCTTCGCGTTAGTTGTTCCTTATCTCATTTGACCCCTCTTTGTTGTTTTACGGTTTCATTCTACATCCCTTCTTTGTTGTTTGACTCTCTTCTCTTTTTCTTATCATGTTAATCATCAACCTCTCTGCTCTCCTATCATCTTTCACATTTTGCCTCTGTTTCCCCTTTTGCTTCGCCTTTCCTTCGTAATGTCGAACATCTGCTTCATTACACCTCTCCGCATTGGTGATGTCTCCCATGATTTCTCCAATTCCTGTCGGCATAGGGAATTGAATTCGTCTGTGAAAGGTCGACGCAACTCCAATTCCTGTTCGCAATACTGTGGCCGTGAAACAGATGATATATACAGAACTCGCCAGCTCTTGCTCCTCGCGAGGTTTCATGTCCTATATTCATTGGTGTTGGTATTTATTGAGTTAATATGATCTCCCCCCAAATCTTTTCTATTGGGGCATTCAGCCTGGGCAGTTTAATATCATCAAATGGCGGGTAATTTGGTCTTTGATCAAATCTTGGATGGTGATTGTACCCAACTCTTCGGTCATTGTTGAACCGCCCCCCTTGATTGTCTTACCTTCTCGCTGGGTAGTTGTATGCGTGATTTCTATCCCCATACTCTCTTCGAAACCATTCTTCGTCCTTGCTTGACAGAGCCACTTCTTTTGCGGTCTTTCCTGCGGCTTGCTTCTCCTTTCTAGCTCTAGGGATACTCTCGACATTATTCATTATTCTAGGTATGAGCGTCGCGCTTCCTCCCTTCGCATTTATGATGGATGTCAAGATGGTGTTCATTTCTCTTTGCTTTTCCTCCAGTGTATGAATTCTTCTTGATATTATCTCAGTTCTTGCATGTCTATGTCGTGTCTGATTCGGAATATCTCCACATATAGGAGATCAGTGGGGTACAAATCATTGACGAAGGCTAGGATTAAATGTTGCTCGGATACCTCCCCCGCTGGCTCGCTGCACATGGTTCTCCATCACGTAACTAAGCTTCGCAGACTTTCTCCATATGCCCTCTTCAAGGTAAACGCGTTCTCGATTCCTGCCTTTGTGCGATTACTGGTTATGTAGTTCCCTAAGAATACTCTTTGCAACTGTGCGAATGAAGTCACAAATCCTTCACTCAAATTATCGAACCAAAATGAAGCTCCTCCTGTCAAGCTTGCAGGGAAATATTTACACAACACTAGTTTATGTCGGGCCCATGGCATTAGTGTTGTAATGCATTCTCGGTCTCATCGAAGATGCTGGAAAATGTAGGTAAAGCGCATTTTGCGGGAATGTGGGCTTGCAAAATGTCACGCGAAAATGGGGATCGCTCTTCCTCCTCAATTGCTTCTGCCAGCTTCATTTTTCCTCCTCCTCGCTTACTATTGTTTTTCATGGCCGCTTTAAGTTCTTCGAGCCGGCCGTAATATAGCTTGATTCACATTAACTTGTTCTCGCTCTCTTTGCGCGACTGTTTCTAATGCCCTTTGCTCTATCGCGCTTCTTTCTATAGCTATTCTAGTTTCCCGTTCCAAACTAGTTTCTCTTCTGCGTCTTTGATTTTCGTGCTCTGAGATACTTCCTCTTTCCCCGTCGTACACCTGCATTCCTTGTTCCAAGTCTTCTCTTCTTTCCTGGTTTCTTCTTCTTGCTCTTCGTTCCTGAGACCTTCTTTCCAAGTCTCGTGCATTTTCTCTTTCGCGTTCTCTTTCGCGAACCTCTCGTTCATACTCAGCATGATCGTTCTGCGCTTCTCTTTCCTCACTACGACATCTCCTCCTTCTCCTTGATGAACTTCTGCTCGTTTGAGTTTCTGTTTCTCCAGTATGAGTTCGCGTCTGTATGTTCTAATTCAGTCTGTGATTTTCTTCCATCAATAAGGCGTCTTTTCTTTCCAAGTTTGCTCTTTGTTCTGCCAACTCTGCATCTCTTTCTCTGCTTCGTTCGAGCTCTTGCATTAATTCTCTTTCGATTCGTCTATCTTGCGCGAGGTGTTCTCTCAGCTGTTGGATAGTTAACTGGTCCTCGTTGTTGGGGTTCTCATCTTCTCCCCTTGTTGCTCGTTCTTCATCTTCCATAGTATCAAGATCAGTCGTATGCACACTGACTTCTTCTCTCTCTGCGTTGTTATTTTGTTGTGTTGGATTTTGAGAGATAGCATCATTGTTTTGATGTACCGTTTCGATGATGGAACGCAGACTGCGATTTCGAGTTTGCTGATATATCCCTCGCCTTCCTCCTTCAGCTGAAGTTTCAGCATCGCCTCTAGCTCTTCTCCGGTCTGCCACTCTGTTGCTTCTTCGAGTTGCGATAGCGTGTACTACTCTAGATGCTATTCGCACCATTTTGTTAATCAGAGATGTTGTTGGGCTGGATTTCTGGTGATCAAAAAGAAGTTGACAAGGGTTTGATTGTAGTCTCAGTTGTCTAGCAAAGGTAATCTGTCAAGATTTTTCTCTTCAGGGTTCTGAGAAGCGAGTGATTCTTGACCAGCACTTTTCAAACCAAGTAGTTGGGTTTTCACTTGGACTTCATAATGGTGGAAATATTTCAAAAGTAGGATTTTTGTGAGACGTAATCAAGTGTTTTCAGAGATGATAGTTTCTAGCTTCTAGCTACCAGTTGAGGATAATCCTCCATGTTTCTAGCGCCAAAATGTAGTTGCGAAAAATCCCACAACTACACCCAATGAAGTGATAAGAACACTAAGTCTAAGTCATGGAGATAAACTTAAACATTAATGATATTATACACCCCTTGACACTAGATATGATCTTCACACAAGTTTTGTATTAAGAGAAAGGTGATCTTATTAATATCATAAAGATTCATACATATAGCAAAGGGGAAGATAAATATATGCTAACTCTAATGTCTTTCTTTTTTCTTTCTTCTAGTGGTGATTTTCAACTCTAGTTCTTGACTGAACTCCTTCACAACCTGCATCTCTCTTCATTATTTGAGTCCTTATATAGCCAGATATCATGGTAGAAGGCAACTAGGTTCACGTGCAAATCTCTGCTAGCTGATCTATGTCCATTCTGTCTTATTCGCTATCTTTCTCGTTGATGCTTCATGCTATGCTATGCTCGTCGTATTGTTGTTTTTCGTGTTTATTTCCTCTTGTCGCGTTGTATCTCTTCGCCTGATTTCTCTCTATGTCGTTGTTGATGGTGGTTTTTAAACAAGGGGTAAAATCGTAAAACCCCATGACCTAGTGTTACCCGCAACACATTAACTAAGAGCATTTAACTCAGGTGTAAATAATTAATAGGGGTATTTTTTCAAAATACCAGATTAGGTTTTCACGTAACCCTAATTCCAAAACCAAGCCGCACATGCGCACCATGGCAACAATGCCAAAACCAAGCCGCACACATCGCACCATGGCAACAATGCCAAACCAAGCCACACATTTCGCGCGCACCATGGCAACAATGCTAAACCAAGCCGCACATTGCGCACCATGGCAACAATGCCAAACCAAGCCGCACACTGCGCACCATGGCAACAATGCCAAACCAAGCCGCACACTGCGCGCCATGGCAACAATGCCAAACCAAGCCGCACACTGCGCACCATGGCAACAATACCAAACCAAGCCGCACACTGCAACAACGCCAAAACCAAGCCGCACACTGCGCACCATGGCAGCGACGCCAAAACCAAACTACCTATCGCACTCATTGGCAACCGTGCCAAACTAAGCCGCTATGCCATTGGCACATGCCAAATATAGCGCCCTAGGCTTGCTAAACGTGCAACTAGGTCAACATGGCCGTACGTGCCATTGGCACGTGCCAACACGTACCACAAGCCATATTTCCAAGCCGCTATGCCATTGGCACATGCCAAATATAGCGCCCTAGGCTTGCAAAACTTGCAACTAGGTCAACATGGCCGTACGTGCCATTGGCACATGCCAACACGTACCACAAGCCATATTTCCAAGCCGCTATGCCATTGGCGCATGCCAAATATAGCGCCCTAGGCTTACAAACCATGCAACCTAGGCCAAGTCGCCACGCATGCCATTGGCACATGCCAACATGCTCGCGGGTAGCTTTTCCTACCAAGGCCACGGCCCTAACGGCCACGCATGCCATTGGCACATGCCAACATGCTCGCCGGGTAGCTTCTCCTACCAAGGCCACGGCCCTAACGGCCACGCATGCCATTGGCACATGCCAACATGCTCGCCGGTAGCTTTTCCTACCAAGGCCACGGGCTCCTAACGGCCACGCATGCCATTGGCACATGCCAACATGCTCGCCGGTAGCTTTTTCTTACCAAGGCCACGGCCCTAACGGCCACGCATGCCATTGGCACATGCCAAACACACACGCCGGTAGCCTAACTTGCAAACCGTGCAACCTACCACCAAGGCATTCCGCACATGCCATTGGCACATGCCAAACACACACGCCGGTAGCCTAACTTGCAAACCGTGCAACCTACCACCAAGGCATTCCGCACATGCCAAACACACACGCCGGTAGCCTAACTTGCAAACCGTGCAACCTACCACCAAGGCATTCCACACACGTCATTGGCACATGCCACATGCGCCCTAGCAAGCACCACTTGCACTCAAGATGCAACTAACACTCGAGACATCAACACAAACCGGGGATGCTTTCCAGGGTTTTGGTTTGGCGGTCATGTGCAGCGTACACTACGCTCACATTAAGAAAGTATGAAAAGGAATAAAGCGGTCAAATAAATGAGGAAATAATGGTGAAAACGTTTTCACCCATTAACACCATGCGGTTACCACCTCCTCTCATTATTTCACCCTTTACTCTTTTCCTTCATGAGACCAGGGTACGTTTTCAATCTCGACTTGTATAAATAGGTCTTACCTATTTCCACCGCATAAACAAGTCTCGGTCAGAGAAAAATACTACACTCTCGAGAAAGGCAACTTTGCAAGCTCTCCAAAAGCTTTCATCCCTTGCAAGCTTCCGAAGCTTCCACTTTCGATACAAGTCGAGACACTACTCTCCTGCACTATTCCGGTCTCAACACCTTTCTTTGCTTCCCTCCCCAAATCAACCCTTCTCCTCCACTTTGTGAAGCAAGTCTGGAACGGCCATTTCTTGGTTTAGGCCGGACTTGTACAGATTGATCTCTCGAATCTATAAAGTGCTCACGTGCAGCACATTTGTTTAGGGTTTGAACCGCTTTCTCACTCACCTACCGAATTTACCGAAATCGGCGTAAACGATTTTTACCCATAAATAATTGGCGACCACAATGCTGAGGATTGATCTTTCTGGTTACAATATCAAATTCTAGCTTCCATCCTCAAATTTCGCGCAAGCATGGTAAATTGCTATCGTGCGATCTCCACAAACAATGATCCCGCTCAAGGTCATGATAACTCCTCAATTTCTCGGGAAGCAATACTAACAATGAAGAGGTCCTAAGACCGGGTTGACCTGATGCGTGCTGTGGAGATCCACGCCAAAAACATGGACCTAATGAAGGATGCGATTAACGAGATACTCGACTTCCTCATCAATCTAACATCGGTCTAAGTGATTCATGTTCCCCGGGAGATCAAGAGCAGGGTACTAACATCCCGAATGAACATTCTCAAATCAACGGTTTCGTCACGATCGGAAGCCACGGACCAGGAGGCGACCATGTTGGTAGAAAACTTATGTGAATTGCTGCACCTCTCCAAGGACCGGCGGATAAAAATATTCTCTCGCTATCAACCGAATAGCACTAAACGCATCACTAGTTCCTGCACCCACGGGGACTCCAAGGATCCCCGGGATATCCGTCAACAATATTGTTTTCACCGATGACGACATGATGGTAGAAGACAGTCCACAACCGGGCCTTGCATTGTACGGCTCTCATCAAGAACATAGAGTTTCAAGAGCGCTCATTGACACGGGTGCATCTTCCAATGTCATCACTCTCAAGACACTCAAAGCTGCTGTGGTGTGCGACCTAACGAGATCGTACGACAACCCACTACGATGACATATTTCGAAGGCAACCAAACTAGCACATACGGCTACATCAACTTGGAGTGGCGGAGGGGCCAATCCAATCAAGCGTGAAGTTTGAAGTAATTGAAAAAGAACCGCATTACCACATGATACCGGGAAGGCCGTGGCTGCACAATCTCAAAATCGTCCCTTCAACATACCACCAATGCTCGAAAACAAAGATTGAACGGAGAAGTTGTTCGCATTCCCGCGTCACTATCCCCTATGCACCAAGCCATCGCGAGAAGCACATGGGCCGAAGGAGGGTTCAAAAGGCGTGGCGACCAAGATTCACAAGGCCGCTACCAAAATGGACATCGCCGTAGATAGCGACAACCGGAGATACCCCGCAGAGGAGACCGTCCTTCCACCATCTCCTCGAAGGAAGACCCGCCGCCTCTCGCCACCGGGCGTAACCCGTGCCCGCACTAAGCGAGAGTGCACCCTTACCGCAAGACGAAGCAAAAGAGAAAGCTCACACATTATCACCGTTAGCAATTAGCAGGGGAGACCATGACCCGGTCTCTCCGCCGGAAGAATGTCTTCACACAACCAGGAGGAAGTTCCACGCCTCGTAAGCTACAAGATGGGACCGACCTAACCACCGACGAACTAAAGCTGTCAATATAGGGAATGAGGAATTTCCGCGACCCATTCGATCGGTTCGAATCTACATCCTGCGAACGCTCAAAGCTAGTCGACCTACTCAAAGAATACCAAGACGTCTTCGCATGGACTTACGAAGAAATGCTCGGCTTGGATGGAAAATGGTCACCCACCATCCGCATGTGATACCCGGATCCAAACCAGTCAAGCGACCTCCAAGACAATTCAGATACGACGTAGAAGAACAAATCAAGGCGAGGTCCGTAAATTACTAGCCGCTGGTTTTGTCAAACCTATTCACCATCCTACTTGGTTGGCCAATATCGTTCCCAAGTAAAAAGAAGAATGGTCGATCGATCTTCGTGTCGATTTCGTAGATCCGAACAAGTGCTGCCCTAAAGACGATTTCCGCTACCTAACATCGACATGTTGGTAGACGCTACCAGTGGACATGGTATGTCTCTTTCATGGATAGATATAGCGGCTACAACCGGATAAAGATGTATGAGCACGACGCGAGTAAGACTGTTTTCCGAACTCCTCTCGGAAACTTCTATTACACCGTAATGCCTTTCTGTCGAAGAACGCCGGCGCTACTTACCAACGCGCCATGACTACCATCTTCCACGATATGATGCATAAGCAAGTCGAAGATTACGTAGATGATGTGGTGGTTAAATCGAAGACTCAAGCGGATCATCCAGAAACGTCGCGACAAGTGTTCGAAAGATGCCGTGAATACAAGTTGAAGATGAATCCTTTGAAATGCGCCTTTGGTGTCTCTTCGGGGAAATTCTTGGGATTCCAAGTAACGGCCGCAGGAATAAAAGTTGATCCAGTCAAAACGCAACCTATCCTCACGATGCCGCCACCACGAACCGTAAGGGAGCTCCATAGTTTTATGGGCAAGGTAAACTACATTCGTCGCTTCATATCGGGGCTAGCACAGCTCACCACTACGTTTACTCCTCTCGCTAAAAAAAGGAGCGAATTTCACATGGACTACGTCTCAAAGAAAAAGCGTACCGGAAGATCCAAAGAATACACGTCCTCCCCAATCGTCATGAAGCCTCCTATGCGAGGGAAACCACTATGTCTCTACACGACCTTTAGCGATATCGCCATCGGAGCTCTCCTCGCGCAAGAGGACGACAAAGGAATGGAATACCCCATATACTATTTCGCCGAACGTTGAGAGACGCCGAACTCAGATACCCAAGGCGTAAAAGGCGTGTTTAGCACCGATTCATTCCATCCGAAGTTCGTGCACTACCTCCTTTCCAATAAGGTGGTGCTAGTGTCCAAATCGACCACCAGAAAGTTTCTCCTCTCAAAACCTCGCCCGATAGGGAGGCGGCTAAGTGGCTCCTGCACTGCCGAGTTCGACATAACGTGCGTTTCCCAAGGGCCATAAAAGGACAGTCAGTTTGCACTGTTAGCGCATTCCTGTGAGAAAACACCGCAGTTACGAGAAGATCTCCGGGAGACCTTCCAGATATCTTTTAGTCAAAGAAGAAACATGGTCTGTTGTTCTTCGACGGCTCTTCCACCCCCCAAAGACTAATACCGGAGGAGCGGGTGTTGTACTAGTATCTCCCGCCGGAGAAGTCTTCTCGCACTCTTTCAAGATAGACTTTCCATGCACCAATAACTCACTGAATACGAAGCCTTCCTCATTGACTATCACTAGCTAAACAAGCCGGGCCACACGTTTGGAGATAAGAGGAGATTCCAAATTACTCATCAACCAGGTAAACGGGATCTATGCATTTGAAAGAACTAACGCCGGCACCATACAAAAGTGGTCGAAGCACAAAAACTACTAAATTATTTCGCCGAAGCAACCATCACACATGTCGGCCGTATGACAGCAAGCATGCCGATCGCTTAGCTACACTAGCTTCAAAGCTACGGTTCAAGGAGCCGAGAAAACCCCGACAAGAAACGGCGAACCATAGCTTTAACGTGGCTTTCACAACCCGAGAAAACCGAAGACGATGACCGGAGAACTCCTATCTTTCAAGAACTCAACAACTCACTTTTCCAAGGGAAGGTCGACCTCAAGACTTTGCGGAATTTCTTTATGCTTCAAGGTGTTCTCGTATCATTGAAATACGATGCCTCTCGTCAAGGTGTCTCTGAAAGAGAAGCACAACAACGACTTGAACATGTTCATACCGAAGTCTGTGGAATAACATCGCAGTAACCCTCTCACCGTCGTTTACAACGACTTGGATACTATTGGCCTGAGATGGAAACCCAATCACGATTACTCCAAAGCGTGTCCAAATTGCCAGCGCCCCATGTCGTCGGTAAGTCCTCAACATCAATCACACTGGGATCGGGGGGGAGCCGTACATCGTTTTCCTTGGCATGGCATTCTTCCTACTAATAAAGAGGATGCGTCCAAGCTAAAGGCAGAAGTCCAAAAGATTCGTGTTCCATGATGGGGTTTATATCGCAAGAGTTTCGGGGGAAGTCTAATAAGGTGTTTGAGCGGTACAGAAATCCTAGTTATGTTAAGAGAAATGCACGAAGGAGAACACCAAGGGAAACAGAAACTATTCCTGCAGATACACGAGAGGTACTACTGGCCAACCATGGAAGACGACGCGGCTACTTTCGTTCGTAAAATGCCGAGAATTCCGATTCACTCAAACCTCATCCACGTGCCTCCAACACCCTTGCACGCGATAAGTAAACCAGTGGCCCTTTATAGCTAGGGACTCGACATCATTGGGAAGATCAACCCACCGTCCTCAAACAAAGATGAGTACATAATAACCGCGACCGAGTACTTTACCAAGTGGGTTGAAGCCGTCCCGCCGAAAGGAACCACCGGAGCCACAATCGCGGCATTTATCAAGGAACACATCATCTGCCGTTTTGGCATACCTAAAAACATCATCACCGACAAAGGCACGCCTTTTGCTAACAAGCAAGTACAGAACTGCTGAGAGGTACGGAATCAAAAAGTCTTCTCACCGCTCTATTATCCCCATGGAAATGGGCAAGCCGAAAGTACCAACAAGACTCGATCCGAATCCTCATCCGGACAAGACACGACAATCCTGCATCTGGCACGAGCAATTGCCAATGGCACGGGCGCACGTAACATCTCCTAGAAGCTCCACCGCATGTCTCCTTACTCCCTCGTCTACGGTATGCACGCGATCCTCCCCGCAGAAATCAAGATCCCGTCGCCCGTAATTGCCGCAACAAGCGGACCCAGTGGAATGAAGCCGAATCACTCAATGCCGTAATCATGAACTAGACACTCTGGACTCCGTAAGATCCCGAGGCAGGAACATGCACAAGCATACGTAAACATGATTTCCGGGCGTACAATGACCATGTAAAACCCCGTGGTTTTCAAGGAAGGAGATCGGTGCTAAAACCGCCAAACACATCCAAAGAAGACGCATCCGCACCAAGTTTTCTCCCAAATGGGAAGGGCCGTACATAATCACTAAAGCATATAACAAATAGTTACTACAAGATTATCAAAGAAGATGGGGGAAAGCTAGAGGCGGTCATCAACGGAAAGTGGCATAAGGCGTACTACGCCTAATCATTTCCCCGCAACATGCTACATCAAAATTGTGAACGTCCAGGCACTCTCTCCGCTTTTACTTTCTTTCTTACCAGATTATTGAATTTCAATACAATCCAACAGAGAATCTCTTTATTTCTTCAAAAAAAAAAAAGAAAAAAAGAAAGAGGAGCCTTTAAAATCTCATAATGCAAATCGGAAAAGCCCATCTAGTAAATTATAATCCCTACAAAATATCATCTTCAATCGACCATGATATCTTTCGGCCCCACTCTTCAAATCTCGAGTTAACTCTTCAATCATCCGAGACTCCTGTGGCCAAAACTTCCTCCTCTTCCAAGATGGCTTTTGTGTGGGAATCACACCGGCAAGAATACCAGCCACAGCCGACCTTCACAATATTGAGGCGATGCCGCAACCACTAACGTTAAACTCAAGGATTCGCAGTGGACACCATATTCTCCCACTTTTGAATGGCTGACTCCAGACAAAGCATGAATGGACACATTCTCCATCTCAAGCCAATCATTGGCAAAAGATGAGTTCACTACGGGAAACCAAAGCGGACGAACAAAGACTTCACCACGCTCCTGGTAGCAATATGGCCGTATGTCTTCCATATCCCCGTATAAAGGGCCACGAATTCTTTCCGCACCAGAAACCACCAACATTCCGATATTTCGAGGAGAGACACCTCATACGAGTCCCAAACGACAAAACCCGGAAGGGTATTCATGACAAGAGAGCCCTAAATCGGCGTCCTCCAAGTCTGCAGCAGTCAACAAGGTCGGGCTTGAAGGAAGGGGAACGACTAGGTCATCCTCGTCACACAACAGAATGCATGCTCCAACGGGATATCTCTCGCACAAAAGGAAATTTTCCATTTATACAACAAGCGTTAAAGTGTACGTCGATCGCCAAATAAGAAGAAAACATACCCAGATGATTTTCTTAACTCGAATAACCTTTGTTGGGATGCTCATGCAAGAGCCAGACCTCGCGCCTTCATCCGGAGAACCTGACTGGTTAGAAGATGATTCGAATCTGCGTAACATGACAAAGAGAGAAATCCAACAAGAAGAACCCTTTTCTCAAACGAGGAGACGATGCAATTATTTTTGGGTATGAATACGGAATCTTAAAAGGGTTATTTAGTTTTTGGTATTTACATTTTGTCCAATGTTAGTGTTTGGTCTAACATTTGACCAACTTAGTGTTTGGTACTTGAACCGACGTTGACCGTAGCCGATCGTCATGGACCGAATTTAATTACTTTTATGAAATAAATAAAACCGGGTTCACAAATGTGGTTTAGGAATTTTATCAAACGCGTCTTGCGCAAGATTTGGTGTTGCAAGAGACCAATCTGATTTGTCCTCCTATCCTTTGTTTCATCTCCTTCGCTGCAATTAATCAATCGTAATTTTCATGATTCAGTCTCATATATCACCAGCAACAAACAAATCCAGTCCCTTGTCATTTGTTAAATCTCGACAATTACTAGTAAGGAAAATCAAAATCCCATCCAGACCATACCTTACCTAAACTTGAAAGATACCCAAGTTCAAACTAATTGATTATAAACACGATTTAATATATTGATGCAAGATGCCTTTTCGTCGTGTTGATACAGTATATTCTTTCAAATCATACAAGACAATCTTATAATAATTATTAGGATGATACCCATCAAACTTGCAATGTGGAATCGACCTTTCCATTTAAATCTGACCAATGTAAGAAGCTAACATTCTGAATATGTTAAAACAACGATGGATATACGTTGAAGAAACAAAATAGAGATTTCCCCAATACTCAGCAATTCTGTATTGCTTTTTAAGATCAATTTCTCGCACGGAGTTAGGTACTTCCCATTCTTTCTCGATCAATGTCAAAATACACCACATTTCCGATTAATTTTTCGCACCAATGCAAAGAACCATTCGAGCAAACAATCTATCTTCACATCGTTACCCACCTGATTTATCTCCTATCTTCCAATTCGAGTTTCAGTTGCAACCCAAACCTTCTAATTCCATTCTAAACATCCATGCCATCGTTCTTCTTCTTTCCCTCTCTCTCCATCGTGTTTTAACTCAACAAACGACCTAAATCTTCTCTAGTATTGTTAATGTCATGAGCACCCACGGAAGCACTTTGACGAAGACCCAGCAGAACCGATGGCGCCGGTAAAGAAGAATAAGATCTTTTGTTTGCTTTTAATTTGTTTGTTTCTGTATAGGAAGGAAGAAAATGGCTGCTGTTTCGGGGGAGGAAGATGAAAGAGGAGGATAGATTTTGGAATTAGAAAATATAGAAAATATAGAAAATGAAACATATCCAGTCGTCCATATACTTTAGATCAACGGTTTAAATAAATAACAAACAAGTTATTGATTTTCTTAAATTAAAATTGGAGTTAACCTGGTCAACACGGGTCAACGTGAAGTCCAGGTACCAAACCCTAAGTTGGACAAATGTTAGACCAAACACTAAGATCGGTCAAAATGCAAGTACCAAAAACCAAATAACCCATCTTAAAAAGGGAAAGGAAGCAATGAGGGACATAACGCTTCCAGATTTTAGCATGAATAATGCCCTAATTGAAGCCGCACGTGAAGGAAAGCAAGATAAGGAAACTTTGCTATCTGAAGAAACTCCTCCTTGTTTACATCGGTCACGCCAGCAAGCACACACAGCTTCCACACCTTGCGCCGGTCCCACCAGCTAGCACACTCAGCTTCCCAACTCACGCCAACTTCCCAACGTCGCCCAAGTTGCACCGGCCCCACCAATTGCGCCGACTTCCCAATGGCCGCCCAAGTCACGCCTGCAAGCACGCACAGCTTCCACATTGCTCCGCCCCACCCGCCTAGCACACGCAGATTTCCCAAGTCACGCCCTGCAGCACGCACAGCTTCCACATTGCGCCGGTCCCACCAGCCTAGCACACTCGGTTTCCCAACTCACGCCAACTTCCCAACGTCGCCTGCCGCACCGGCCCGCCAATTGTGCCAGACCTCCCGATTTGTGCAAAACTACCGGAGGAAAGGATTCCAAATCCTATTTATAAAAGGTCGACAAGCCCTTTCAATTCTCTTCACGGTTTGTTGTTGATAGTTTGTCACCATCTTATGCTTACCTGCAACAAAGCCCCCTGCTCCGAGCCAAATAGGGACTTAATGTTGATGGTGGTTTTTAAACAAGGGGTAAAATCGTAAACCCCATGACCTAGTGTTACCCGCAAACACATTAACTAAGAGCATTTAACTCGTGTGTAAATAATTAATAGGGGTATTTTTTCAAAATACGGATTAGGGTTTTCACACGTAACCCTAATTCCAAAACCAAGCCGCACACTGCGCACCATGGCAACAATGCCAAACCAAGCCGCACACTGCGCCCCATGGCAACAATGCCAAACCAAGCCGCACACTGCGCACCATGGCAACAATGCCAAACCAAGCCGCACACTGCGCGCCATGGCAACAATGCCAAACCAAGCCGCACATGCGCACCATGGCAACAATGCCAAACCAAGCCGCACACGCCCGCACCATGGCAACAATACCAAACCAAGCCGCACACCGCAACAACGCTAAAACCAAGCCGCACACTCGCGCACCATGGCGACGATGCCAAAACCAAACTACCTATCGCACTCATTGGCAACCATGCCAAACTAAGTCGCTATGCCATTGGCACATGCCAAATATAGCGCCCTAGGCTTCGCAAAACGTGCAACTAGGTCAACATGGTAAAATGCGTGCCATTGGCACGTGCCAACACGTACCACAAGCCATATTTCCAAGCCGCTATGCCATTGGCACATGCCAAATATAGCGCCCCTAGGGCTTGCAAAACTTGCAACTAGGTCAACATGGCCGTACGTGCCATTGGCACATGCCAACACGTACCACAAGCCATATTTCCAAGCCGCTATGCCATTGGCGCATGCCAAATATAGCGCCCCAGGCTTACAAACCATGCAACCTAGGCCAAGTCGGCCACGCATGCCATTGGCACATGCCAACATGCTCGCTGGTAGCTTTTTCCTACCAAGGCCACGGCCCTAACGGCCACGCATGCCATTGGCACATGCCAACATGCTCGCCGGTAGCTTCTCCTACCAAGGCCACGACCCTAACGGCCATGCATGCCATTGGCACATGCCAACATGCTCGTTGGTAGCTTTTCCTACCAAGGCCACGGCCCTAACGGCCACGCATGCCATTGGCACATGCCAACATGCTCACTGGTAGCTTTTCCTACTAAGGCCACGGCCATAACGGCCACGCATGCCATTGGCACATGCCAACATGCTCGCGGGTAGCTTTTCTTACCAAGGCCACGGCCCTAACGGCCACGCATGCCATTGGCACATGCCAAACACACGCCGGTAGCCTAACTTGCAAACCGTGCAACCTACCACCAAGGCATTCGCACATGCCATTGGCACATGCCAAACACACACGTTGGTAGCCTAACTTGCAAACCGTGCAACCTACCACCAAGGCATTCCGCACATGCCATTGGCACATGCCAAACACACACTACCGGGTAGCCTAACTTGCAAACCGTGCAACCTACCACCAAGGCATTCCGCACATGCCATTGGCACATACGCCAAACACACATGCTGGTAGCCTAACTTGCAAACCGTGCAACCTACCACCAAGGCATTCCGCACATGCCATTGGCACATGCCAAACACACACGCTTGGTAGCCTAACTTGCAAACCGTGCAACCTACCACCAAGGCATTCCACACACGTCATTGGCACATGCCACATGCGCCCCTAGCAGCACCACTTGCACTCAAGATGCAACCAACACTCGAGACATCAACACAAACTGGGGAATGCTTTCCAGGGTTTTGGTTTGGTGGTCACAGCTTGCAGCGTACACTACGCTTACATTAAGAAAGCGTGAAAAGGAATAAAGCGGTCAAATAAATGAGGAAATAATGGTGAAAACGTTTTCACCCATTAACACCATGCGGTTACCACCTCCTCTCATTATTTCACCCTTTACTCTCTTCCTTCATGAGACAGTAACGTTTCAATCTCGACTTGTATAAATAGGTCTTACCTATTTCCACCTAAAACAAGTCTCGGTCAAGAGAAAAATACTACACTCTCAGAAAAGGAAACTTTGCAAGCTCTCCAAAAAGCTTTCATCCCTTGCAAGCTTCCGAATTATTCTGGTCTCAACACCTTTCTTTGCTTCCCTCCCCAAATCAACCCTTCTCCTCCACTTTGTGACCGAAGCAAGTCTGGAACGGCCATTTCTTGGTTTAGGCCGGACTTGTACAGATTGATCCTCGAATCTATAAAGTGCTCACGTGCATCACATTTGTTTAGGGTTTGAACCAGTTTCTCACTCAACTACCGAATTTACCGAAATCGGCAGAAACGATTTTACCCATAAACAGTCGTTTAGTAATTTTCTTAGTGAGGGCGAGGCTTTGAATTGGCTTTGTGAGATATTTCGCCCCTACATTTATCATCAAAAATATTTTCCTTCACTTGTTTATAGCCATGTTACACCTTTAATTCATGACCCATTTAACAGATCTCCTCTTTCATCAGATGATGATAAAACAAACATACAATTTGGGTAACCTAGCCAAGGTAACCGAAGCGGATGGGGGCTGAGATTGTGTCATAAGGGGGGCAAACTAACTCTACCTTTCATGTCAATTTATGCAATGTTACGCCATTCGGGACTCGAACCTAGGACCTCCTGGAACGCATGATACTTTGGGGAACGGGGATGACTAGCTGAGCTAGGTACCCGTTTGCTAACAATAATATGAATTGTAAACAGTCGGGAAATAACTTACACTAGCAGGTATTTAGGTTTAGGAAGGGGTAGATGTATAAGAAATTTGATTTTTTTTTTTCACTTTTTTTCACTTGCCGAATTTTAAATAATTTTTCAACTAACTAGGGGTACTACATTAGTCTTTTTAGGGGTATACAAAGGAACACCCCTAAAAAGGAATTCGGGGATATAAAAGGAATTGGGGGATATAAGAAAAGGACAAAAACTGGATCCAGATATCAATTTGGGGTCACCCCTTATCTAAATATTTTTTTAAATCCTAATTTGCCCCTCACTAATCAGGTTTAGTGGTTAATAATAATTAGGAAAAATCTTAAGATTTTTTATAAATGATTAGTGTGTGTTTTATTTGAATTTGGGTTAGTGAGGTGAGAGTAGAAGGAGGGAAAATAATTTGAGAGAGAAATATTTTTGGGAAAATGGAGGATGATTGTGAAGAGAGAATTGCTGCTGCTAAATCTTTAGCTCAACTACAACAAGGATCACATCTTGAATCTTCAACTAACGACAACAACTCACAATTGCAACTCTTTGTTGAGCCAACACCCTTAAATGATGATTTTGATGAGTATGGAGAGTTTCTTGAAGAACCAACACAAGAAAGTAAACTTGCACAATATACTAGCATCCCCAACACGTGTAAAGTTGCTAAGATGTCGAAAAATCGATTTTTTTCTTGAAACCCGCCATTTTTTCAACCGAAAAACCTCGGTACCGGCATGATACAGTAAAAACTCCATATATTAATACACTTGGGACCAAACAAAATTATTAATATATAGAGGTTATTAATATATGGAGGTTATTTTCTATATGATTTTACATGTTGGGACTAAATTTTTTATTAATATATAGAGTTTATTAATATATGGAGTATCAATATATAGAGTTTTTACTGTAGTTGTATGAATACCATGCCGGTAGTCAAGGTACCGGCATTGTATTCATACTACGACCACGTCGGTAAACCGATATCCCCATTTTAAATAATAAACCTAAGATAGTATTCTACCCAAAACTGTGCCAGTACATAGTTAACCTTTTACCTAACAAGGAATATACTACGGAATATTCAAAACAAGCATGGTTTCATTGATAAGTTACCATGCCGGTATCGCATGAAAAACATACAGAAACAATTCCATCTCAAAACAAAAACCTAAGCATTGAAATTTTATAAACATCAACGCTCGAACTGGTACCGCGTGGTACCATCAATATCGATAATGCAAAAACACCTACAAAAAAACATGCAGGATAAATTTTTTCCAAAGCTAAATTCCGGCATTCAATATCAATTATTTTCAATGCCGGAATTGTGTACCGGCTTGGAATAATAGGTTACGATTATGCCAAAGATCCTTGCTTCCTAAGCGTTGTTTTCTCATGAAACACATACGCCGTAATAGGTTTCAAATTTTGTCTTCCGTTTTGGTTAACTTAGACTATGCCTAGGACAATGGTCGAGCATGCCGTAATGGTTTCCCAGCATAGTGTTGTTATTGTGTTTGAAATAATTTGCATTCGATCATTAGGTGGTGCCATATATTAATCCAACAAATGCAGAGCCGCTTTATCGGGATACGTCGGAATACTATAAAATCCCTCCGGTATGTAACCAAAGAATACTTTTCACCTAGTATCTTGAACATTACTAATGGATTGCTAGTAATGAACCTTCTAATGAATGCGAAATTGTTCATATGTAGGGAATAACAGATCGAAAGGAAGCAATCGCTTGGGCTAAAGAGACGGCCCTTAAGAACATGTGTGTGTTGGTGAGGAATACCGAAGGTTCGAATAGGCGTTTTGAGATAGCTTGTGAGAGAAGTGGGAAATACAATGAGAAGAATAGCCACAAGAGAAAGGATTATGTGCATCCAAAGAAGACTAATAGGGTATACAAGACTCGTACGAGGAAGAATAATTGCCCGTTTAAGCTTGTATTCCGTTTAAATGACACAAACAATTGGGATTGTGAGGTTTTGTGTGGCTGTCATAACCACCGGGATCCGAAAGATTTTGTTGGTCACTCCTTAGTTGCGAAGCTAAAACCTGACGAGTTCGAGGATGTAAAGAGATTGACCAAAGCACTTATCAAACCGAGACAAATTCTCAGAGGCTTCAAGGAAAAAGATGAGACTAACGTGTCTTCTCTACGTACAATTTATGCCGCACAAGCAACTATTAGAAAGGTGGAATGGGAAGGGAGGAGCGTTATGCAAGAATTTGAGAAGATAGTTTGGGATCACAACTACACGCGTATCATTAAAAGAGGGCCGGACGAGAAGCCCCTTCAAATATTCATTTCGCATCCTTTGCTCTCACAATTCGCAAATACATGTTGCGGTGTTCTTTTGATGGATTGCACCTACAAGACAAACAAATACAATATGCCGTTGTTCAACATCGTGGGGAAAACCTCGGACGAGGTATCATTCACATTGGCTTGGTTTTTAATGGAAAACGAGAGGGACTATAATTATCATTGGGCATTACGACAATTGAAATTGTTCTTTCGGGAAAATCAACTTCTGAGGGTCATCGTAACTGATAACGATGACGCATTAATGAAAGCATTATCCGACGTCTTTCCGGACGCACAAAATTTCCTATGTACATATCATATACGTAATAATGTGATAAAAACTTGCCATGCCTTGTTCGAACCCGCAAAGGCGGATACTGAGAAGAGAATGATGGTACAACTAGAGGAAGATGTTCGAAAGAACAAACTATCCCCCGAAGAAGAAGAAGATGAGAGAGGAAAGATAAAGGAGAGAGTGGACAAAGAACATGCGGAAAATCATAAAAAGTGGTTGGAATTTCTAATAGATTGGGAGAAAGTTTATTGGTCTCTTACCGAGGTTATGTATGAAAAGAGATTGGGGAAGTTTATATCCGATTGGAACGAAGTTTATCCGACTGCCGTCTGGTATTGTCGGACTCAATGGTTGGATAAGTTCAAGGAAAAGTTTGTACGTGCATGGACAAACCGTATAAACAATTCAAGACTGAAGCAACTAGTGCAGCTGAGGCCGCTCATGGGAGATTTAAAGATCTCATCCAGTCCGGTCAAGGCAATGTGGTTACGGTCACCGAGACAATGGAGCAATACTTTAAGCAAGATATCAATAGGATCAAGGAGGCTTTTGAGAAAAGCTCAATGGAAAGGATGACTCCATTTCTTCGTTATGGTAAGTTTCTCCAAGGAATAGAATTCAACGTATCTCATTGGGCAATAAAACATATGATGAGACAAATGGAATATGAGAAAAATTACGGAAAACCGGGTGATGTGTGTATTTGTCCCTACATGTCTTCATTGGGGCTTCCGTGTCGTCATATGCTTGTGAAGTATGAAGAACTGATACCTATTGAGGTCATTGATCCGTTTTGGAAGCAACTATCTTTCGACCCCCCGCCCCCTTCGGGGGATCCCGGCCAATCTCCATGGGATACGAACGAAGCAAAAGAATTCTTCGAAGCTTAATCACGTGGCACCTCGTTTAGCCGACAAGTCTTGTTGAGCCAACTAAGGCTAATTACTCGTCCATGGATCGGCCAAAGCGAAGAGCCAAGAAAGGGAGATCCAACATGAAGACCACAAACTAAAACAAAAAGGAAAAAACAAAGGGTAGAATTGAAAGAAATGACTCAACGTGAAGAAGAACTCGTGGCAAGTAAGAAACGAGATCTAACCGCATGTGAGATTTCAGAACATAGGTTTGTGGAAGCGCAGGTTCCAAACAAAAGAGGTAGGACGATGAAGGAACCGCTAAGTCAACAACAAACAAAGGAATCCGTATCCACACCAAAAGCCAACTCATCGGAGGTTCCAAAGAAGAGGTGTAGGCCGACAAAGGTATCAACATCAAGTGTCAAAGAACAACAATGTGAGCATTCTGAATCCATACCCATAGTCGATCAAGCGGAGGTTCCAAAGAAGAGGGGTAGGCCGACAAAGGTATCAACATCAAGTGTCAAAGAACAACAATGTGAGCATTCCGAATCCATACCCATAGTCGATCTAGCGGAGGTTACA
The DNA here is from genome assembly GCA_023531295.1 of Papaver armeniacum. Classification (NCBI taxonomy): domain Eukaryota; kingdom Viridiplantae; phylum Streptophyta; class Magnoliopsida; order Ranunculales; family Papaveraceae; genus Papaver; species Papaver armeniacum. The sequence continues at coordinate 279,023 of JAJJWW010015200.1, forward strand.
AAGAAGAGGGGTAGGCCGCCAAAGGTATCAACATCAAGTGTCAAAGAACAACAAGGTGAGCATTCCGAAGCCATACCCATAGTCGATCTAGCGGAGGTTCCAAAGAAGAGGGTAGTCCGCCAAATGTATCAACATCAAGTGTCAGAGAACAACAAGGTGAGCATTCCGAAGCCATACCCATAGTCGATCTAGCGGAGGTTCCAAAGAAGAGGGGTAGGCAAAAATATGTATCAACATCAAGTGTCAAAGAACAACAATGTGAGCATTCCGAAGCCATACCCATAGTCGATCTAGCGGAGGTTCCAAAGAAGAGGGTAGGCCGCCAAAGGTATCATCATCAAGTGACAAAGAACAACAAGGTGTCGAGGCTAAGGTGGTGACAAACCAAAGTGATAGCAAAGTTGATGTGGTTTTATTTCGAAGGGGAAGGGGTAGGCCAAGGAAGTACTGAGACTCCCATCGATATCGAAGAAATTGCAAGTTTAGAGATTGCGTAGAGGATGGTTTGGATATATTATTGTTACAAAAGGGTAATATGAAGATGTATAAGGATCCCTGCAGGTAGGAAAATTAGAAGTTATCATACCAAGATACAATCTTACATAGACCAACTTCCCGAGGTTATTCGCGAGTATATTTTATATACGGATGAAGTCGACGGAGATGGAAATTGTGGCTATCATGATGTGACTGAACAATTAGGAATCTTTGACACGGCGGTTAGTAGAGGTATGACACCATGCCAATATGCTAGAATGAGGATGGCCGAACAACTTGTGAACAAAAAAGGAGATTTTATGAGCAATTGGTTGGTGTAGACGAGGGGTTTGATGATATGCATGCTCAAGTATTGGGGCCCGAGCAACAGATGAACTTTCTTGCTTCTGAATATTGGATGAGAATGCCGCTTTGTGGGCATCTAGTGGCGGATACATTTAGATGTGTTGTTCATTATTTTACCCCCACCGTAGAAGTAACATTTACCCCAAAGTGGAAAAATGCAAAGGATCCCTTAAGAAGAGAAGAGTTGTTTTGGCGTTCGTGAACGGTAATCATTTTGTTATTCTAAAACTCAAAGAAAATTGTCCATTGCCACCTATTTGTGGGATGATTAAAAACAAGGGTCTAGATCCTAATATCTGGAAGGGATGGATGGCATCGTATGAGGAGAATCACCAATTTTGGGATGCGTTGATCAAAAAAACCAATCCAAGAGGAGAAGATGCAACCCATTACGTGTGGAGGCGACGATGAGTGATTTGGATTTATGTGGTTCACTAGTACGCAACGTTTTGTTTTTTTGTAAGTCTCAATTGTAAACATTAAATCATATTTTGATGGCTATGCCTAAGCATAGTTGTGTTTTTTATATTTACAACTCCGGAACTTGTGTACCGGCGTAGAATTTCGTTTGAAACCATGTCGCAAATGCAGAAAAAACTTCCAGAGAAATAAGTGACATTTCCGGCATTGAAATTAACCCCATTACTGTGCCGGTTTTCTGTCAAAATCATATTTATCATGGAGATTACAGAAACCGGCACAGTATCCAAACACAAATAAATACCGGAACTCTGTCTTTTAGAGAACCGGCATTGTTGGTACTGTTCCCGAGCATGCCGGTTTGGATGAAAAACTTAGAAATTTAAGTTATCTGGGCGCGTTCAAATCTTGTAAATGAGGTAATTTGACACATGTTTATCAACATAATAAATATAATAAAAATACTAGATTATATACAATAACAAACTCCCAAGTTATGTGGTTCCAAACCGAAAACAAATCAAACATAAACCAAGTCAAGCAAAGAGTTTAGCAAGACACACAAACACATTGTTCAAGACTCACAAACAAACATAAACCAACACTAGATTGTTCAACCAAACTAATACTATAGAATAAACACACGATCACTCGTTTCTTGACTTCTTGTGTACCCTCTTCTTCCTTTCGCCCCACAAGTCTTTTGCCTTCGGATCTTCAATTTTGTCCATCTTTTGCTCGATGTTCTCCATTTCTTTCTGGGTTAGCACCTCTCCTTTCTTGTTCTTTTTCTTAAAGAACTTCGACAAATTTACAATCCGACCGACGCTTTGTTAAGGAAATTTTAAACATGTACTTAGTATGTACAATTGTATAAGTTCATAAACATAAAGTAAAAAGAATGGTAATGAACAAGACGTACGTACCAACAACGTAACGAGATGTACAAGTGCGGTTACAGTTTCCGGAGTTGTGGATGGATGTGATAGTGGTGGAGGAACAACTACGATATCCGGGCGTACAACATAAGGATGCGTGAACTTCCGATGGCCTCTTAGGAAGGTTGGTTCACTCTCATAACCGTTCTCAGCCAATTCCCAATCATCCATATCCAACACCAGTCCCTTTTCTTCCCTTTCACTCCAATGTGCAAGAATAGGTTTTGGGTCGTAAACTACGAGAGTATGGTTCTCATTCGATTGGCATTGAGGAAATTCATGAGAGAATTTCTGATAAGATGTATCCGTGAGATCTTTCTGCTTTTACCCAAGTTGGCGCATTACACGGCGAGGGTTGTGCATAACAAATCCTTTTGGATGAAATAACGGTCCGTTGTAAAATGAAACATTGTCACGCCTTTGCAAGTGAACTCCTCCGGCATTCCTATATGGATCAAACACAACATCTTGGACATCCACCGAGTCCAAAGCCAATCTCATTGCTAATAACCGTTTTTTGTTATTGGGCCTTGGGGTATTGTCGAAGTAGTATTTCTGACCTAGAGGACTATTCTCTTGATATTCAGTGAAAATCTTCAATCCTTTATACCGTATGAACAATTTTGCTAAGTGTTCATACGCCCACACCCACGCCAATGAAAGTTCGTTCCAATGAAATGTATTAGAAAATAAATACAGTAAAAACTCCATATATTAATATACTTGGCACTTCTTATTAATATATGGAGTTTATTAATATAGGGAGGTATACCAAAAAAAAAAATTGCTCGACAAGAAGCTTTAAACAAGTTGGAAATATTTTAGCTTCAACAAGAAGGTGCACATATTATGCATATGCAAATCAAAAGTCGCGATAACAATCTAAAAAATTACATCATTTTCTCAAACAACTATAGATACATATTTTTCTTTATCTTAAATTTTGATTTGATGTAACAAGATCTATAATTTGCTGATTATGTCTATTATATTAATATATGGAGGTAAATTCCTTATGGTGGGACTAGAAAAAACTATTAATATTAAAATATTAAGTTTATCACTATTTATAATCGCCCAAGTTGGGACCATGATTTTTATTAATATATAGAGTTTATTAATATATGGAGTATCAATATATAGAGTTTTTACTGTAATTGGAAACTAACAAATTTAATGACAACAATCAAAAAAATAAGTACTTGACTATACCTGAAGTACAGTGAAATTCCCATTAAATTGACAGGCGTTCGCCTTAGATGCTCGACGCATTTCTGCCAAAAAATGTGCCAAGAAAGAAGTGCCCCATGAATACTCATGAACCTTTTCCAACGTATCCAAGTATTGTAGGTTTTTCATATGCACCCTATTACCATTGGCGTCAGGGAATATAGATGTGCCCAAGATGAACAACATATAAGCCGCTTGCAGATTTCTTTGGACTTGTTCGAATTCAATTCCTTGTTCTTCGTGTTCCCAAACAATTCAACGAGTTTGACGAATGTGATAGTCTTTGTCCGGGAACGCCTAGTCTTGTACATATTTTCCAAAGTGGTATCCTTGTCCCATCCAAACAACTTTTTAGTCAGCTCATAGATCTTGTCCCATTCCAAGTCCTTAGAGTCATCTCCTACTTTAACGGCTTTCCCAAGAACCTCAAGACCTATTATCTTTTGGACATCTTCGGGATGATGGTCATCTCGCCAAAAGGAAAATGCATGGTATCGTTTCACCAAAAACCTCTCCAAAAAGCGGTTCGCCGTGATGGTATCGGTGGCCACATAATTTTTTATTGCGGGATACAAGCCGGATGCTTTGACTAATTTTTTAACAGCGTCACACTCAAGCTTCAAAGGCCATACATCCGATTGTTGATGGTGGCTAACACGAAAGGCGTTCGCTTGGTCCTATAAAAACACACCAAAGTAAATTAAATTCACTTGATCACAGATAAGTAATATAATAAGAAGATGCAATCGTCTTACATAAGTTTGATAGATCCAGCGAGCCCAAGATTGTTTGTAGGCAAATAAGAGTTGCGGGTTTATCGGTTCACCCCAATGTTTGCCATCATCGCGGTCTCGAATCATGTCATACTTATCAGGAAAGTGGGCTGGAGGTGCCTTTACATTACCCTTGGGGATTCAACTCCGACATCAGTCTGTCCTAAGCCACCTGCTTGTGAGGACGAGCCACCGGCTCGTTCGGGTACATGATATGTTTCCCACTCATCATCATCATCACTGCTGGTTGGGTAGCTTATAGGTTGATCCAGAATTGTGACCTTAGCGATGGCCAGGATCGGGACGGCTACGTCGAGAAGACTTACTTTTTGCTTCTAAAACAACTTTGCCTTTTCCTTTGTTCTTTTCTCTTGCTCTAGACTTTGTATTCCAATATGTAAACCGAGTTATATATGTTGCCTTAGGATAGAAATCGAACTTAACTTAAGTTCAGAGGCTAAGGTCTCGGCATAATAATAAGTTAAAATACCATGTAGGTTGTCTTTGAATTTTAGTCGAGAATGAACTTTTTGTTCAACAGAATCCGGCATAGTAAGTTAACATATCGACAAAGTGCGGACTTGGGACCGGCATTGTTATATAGAAATTTTAAATGCCATGACAATCGGATTTTAGTACAGATATTTTAACAAAATCGGCTAATGAAAACGACATAGTATTGATGAAATAAACAAAGCGGTACAACTAGGCATGGTATTCAATTAAATATGTATGCGGTAAACGCATGCAATAAAATCGGGATTCAAGACTGAAACGGCATGATTTTCAAATTGTATTCTACCGCGAATCAAACATGCAACGAGCTTCAAACTGAATTTTAAAAATTACTTTTAGTGTAGTAGAAAGACTAAACAACATAATTTCACTTTGTGTTTTCTACTATGGGATAAACCCTAAAATTAAAAAATTCAATTCAACATATACATCACTTACCTAAGCAAATTTGTTATTCTCGCCTCACCATCGACTCTTCAGCGGTTCTTGCGCTTTTGATTTCGATTTACCACCTTCATCAATGATTCTTCGGGATTGGGTATTGGTTTTTCACGAGGTTTGCGACGACCCATTGTATTTGATATAGAAGATGAAACAAAAGGAGATTGAATAAAAATGAAGAATGAATGATTTTCTTTCTATAAAGTCACTTAAATAGAATGAAGGAATTTGTAACCGACGCATAAACTGGTTTTAAGGATTTTGTAACCGTCAAATAAGTGGGAGATGAAACAAAAAGGGAGATTGAATAAAAATGGAGAATGAATGATTTCCTAAACCTATTGCTATAAATCGATTTAAACACGCACAACCTTCTTATGATCCTACAATTAGGAGAGACAATACAATTAAGAGATTTTACATAAATACACAACAATACATATGTACAAGATAGAAAATCATTACATAGGTTTGATAGATATTACGAGCCCACGAGTGCTTGTATCCAAATAGTGTTTTTAGTTCCGGAGCTTCACCCAAATTTTATCACGTTCAAGGTCAGGTATCATGTCATTAATATGAGGAAGGTGGGAACCTTTAACTTTCACTTTGACATTGCCCTTCTTGCCATTGCCTTGTGTTGTTTGTTGACTTGTCCCACCAACTTCGCTTTGGCTTGCTAATTGACTTTCCTCTTCATCTTGCTCATCTTGATCATCGTGCTCACGGTTTGCAAGTCGACTACGATCACTACCACTCTCCCAAACTATCCCTCTTGTACCAGCCCCCAAACGTATCTTACAACCTTCGTCTTTCCCTCGAGGAGGCAGAGACTGAGGAGTATCAAGACCGTCCTTCCTTTTTCTCTTAGTGACAGCATCTTTATTTTTTCTTTTGTTGGCTTCCTTTGCTTTTGACCTATATCGTAAGCACACGGAAATCAATGAATGCCGGTATTATTGACAGTTTTCCTGTATGTTTTAAGTCTACTACCGGCATGCTCGAATCAAAATAAAATGAATGCCGTGATCAAAACCGGCATGTAATGAAACCAAAAATCTATCGTGCTTGGTGACAAATTCATGAACTCTCCTGTATGTTTTAAGTCCACTACCGGCATGCTCGAATTATTACAAATGAATGACGGTACCTAAAACCGGCATGAAATGAAACCAAAAATCTATGCCGGTACTGGTGACAAATTCATAAACTCTCCTGTATGTTTTAAGTACACTACCGGCATGCTCGAATTATTATTAAACAGTGCCGGTACTAAAAACCTAAGCCTTCAGTATTCATCCTAGATTGAATCCGGTAAACAAAATTCGGTTTATAATTAACTGGGGTTGGAAACCAAGCCTTTGTATTCATCCTAGATTGAATGCGGAACACAAAACCAAGACTTTGTATTCATACGAATTTCAATGCCGGTACTCTCTGAAACTCAACTGTTTGAGTTACCTTCTCACAGAAGCCATATATTTGAGTAGTTGATCGTCAGATAACGTTGCTTCTTCGTGTTCTTGCTCTTGAGCAATCTTAGCAAGTCTTCCTTTGTTTTGTTGAGCAATCGATGATGTTGAGTTCGATTGGGAATTTGGTTTCTTTCGTGGAGGCATTATTTATGATTCGGGTAGGTTAATCGACGAAGAACGGATGAAGAACGATGAAAAAAAAAATTCAGAACCTAACCCTAACAGTGCCGGAACTGTGTGTGAAGAATGGGGATAAATGTTTTGGTTTTTGATTTTAAGTTTTAGTATAAAAGGGTATTATAGTCTTTTCATAATGTTTTTAATTAACCAAAGGGTATTTTAGTATTTTCATACCCAAAAATCACCCCTTAACACACACCATGGGTTGGGAGAAGTAATCAATATCCACCAGCGTTCTTAAAAAATCATAAAACCCCGAACCCCGAAGTCAACTGCTGTCGTGGTCTTCTTCTCTCACTTCTTCATCAGTAAAAACTCTTATTGAAAACTCAAAAAATAAAAACAAAATGAGTACAGTCGATAAGATGTCGATTAAAGGAATTAGGAGTTTTGATCCTGAAAACAAACATGTTATCACTTTCTTTAGACCTTTAACCCTAATTGTTGGTCCTAATGGAGCTGTAAAAAGGTATTTTATTTTTTTAATCTCTCATAAGAATCATCATCTTTAAGCAGACAATTATAAAGCTTTCATGTACTGGAGAGTTACCTCCAAGTCCAAATGCAGGTCTGGTCATAGTTTCATACATGATCCTAAGGTTAAACTCTAAACCCTAAATTTTGTAGTTCAATTTTTCTTTTTCATGTTTTTTTTTGTAATGGATATTTGATTTTTGGGTTTTTTTTTTTTTTGTAGGTTAAGGGGGAGACAGAAACAAAAGTGCAAATAAAACTTAGGTTTAAGACGGCAAAGATGTTGTATGTATTAGGTCATTCCAATTGAACAGCTCAAAAGGCTTTCAAAATGGAGTATAAGAGTGTTTTGCAGACAATTAATCCTCACAATGGCGAAGTATGTTTTCAATTGGCATTATTTTGTTTTATGTTTCAATTTTTCTGATGTGTTCGGAAGATATTGCATTGAAATCACAGAACGTAAGCAAGCTATAATCGATAATTACAACATGATGACGGTATTAGCTAGTAGTAGATAGGCTTATGTCTTTTAATTGGTCTCGTCGAATTAGGATGTATCGAGGGATGAATATGTGTGAAACTTTCACCCTTAGAAAGCAGTTTCATGCCTGAATGACCATATATTGAAAATTCAAACTATGTTTAAACTTTTTACTTGACAATTTGTACATTGCCTTTCTTGAATATGAGCCAAGTATAGCCGTAGGAAAGCTGAAGTCCATATGACATCCCCAAATCTCGACCCCCAAGAAGCCGAAGACAATCAACTATTAAATTCGGTTCACTCTTCCAAGCTTACATAAACAATATTCAAGCTCGGACTAACACAAGCTGAGCAGGGAGATGCTATGTTTGCCTAATAAGAGATATCATCTGACTATATTAATGCCGTATGCAATGATTTGTGTCCTATACAGAAACTATATTTCCCATGACAAGTGTTATTGCTGATATGCAGAAAGTTCGCTTCAAGTATAGATGTGCAGGATAGGGAAATTCCAGCTTTAATGGGCGTTTCAAAAGCTATTCTGGAAAATGTTATATTTGAAATCAGACACTGACGAGGAGTTACAGGAGTGAGAAGCCAAGTTCAAAGAAGGATTGCACTTTAAGAATTTGAAATTAGCAAGCTGGATAGGGAAATGACTGATACCGAGGCAAGACGTGGATACCCAAGTGAAGTGATTAAAGAATCTACTCGGGAGATTGGCAAGCTTCAACATGAAATTGATGTAAGTTTCATCAAACCTTTATGTATGTTGTTTTTCTGGCTATACCATGGAGTTCTATAGGTGACTAGTGTGTTTTCCCCTGTACAGGAACAGGGGATATTAAAATATAAGCGTGATACTTCCATTCAAGGTCTTTTCCAAAAGCATAATTTTTTCCGAGTATTCCCTTCAGTGACGAGGTTTCCGTTGGCCTCACAAATAGAGTTAGAACAAGGATTGCTGATCTTGAGAAGGACATACAAGACAAAAAGGTTAAGTGCAGGTTTTTTCTTCAATGTGGAAACATATACAAGCTTCTTATCCTATCTTTAGCCTCCATGTACAAAGATTCTCCCTATTTTCTGCTGTTTCTCCCTAAGCATGTTGTTGCCTATGAGATTGGAATGTTGAATTACTGAGACCACATGTTTGTTAAATGTTATTTATTTACTTCCCTAATGGCTGCTCTTCCCTCTTTTAGTTGCAATTCTGTAAGTAGGAGAATCTGGTTTTTTTTTTCAACTCGCTCAATTTATTTCATAATTCAAATCTCCAACTCATTGTATATTCAGATGTCCAATGATTCGGAACTCCAAGTCTTGTGGGAGAGCTATGTGGCTGCAAATATGCGCTACAGTTCATCAGAAGCTCAAAAGCAGGCAAAAGTAACAATGAAGGTGGTCCGTGTGCCTGATGATATTATGTTTACATATTTGTGATATCAATTTTTACCTTGTAAATCAATGCTTACCATTTTTTATTACACAGGAAGGTGTTATCAAGCGCATCGAGGAGAAAGAATATCAGCGATAGAATGCTGAGGGTCAGCTTTCAAAGTATAATCAGTCTCGTATTGATGAAAAGGAGAAAAAATGGTGAAAATCTTATTTAGTGCATTTAGTATTTCAAAATTTTAACTTTTAAAAGGCATTTTCAATTGCAGTCATTTTTCGATATTGTATGTTTCAGCAAACAGAGTTAGAGAAAAAGACCCTTCCGCTTGAAGAGAGAAGTTTTGAGTTCAATAAGGAAGCTGTGAAATTGTAGCACTTAATCGTGAGAAGGACGTTCTGAGTAGTGATTCAGAGGACAGAGTAAAGTTGGACTTGAAGAGAATGGGTAAATCAGCCAGAAGTTAATGTTTGAGTGCCATTTCTTATTCTTTACTGTTTTGGCTTTCAAAATTGACGATCTCAAGGACAAAATAAGAGGCATGCGGAAAGGGAAATCACTCAAGACATTGGGTAATTCAACAGCAAATTCCTGTTTTTATCTTTAACACCATTCAGTGCGAAATAAATCTAGATGCAGTTTTTTTTTTTAAATGATTGGAAGTTAGAATATGTTATTCTTGTTATTGATATAGTTCCGAAGGCATTTTGTGGCCATTCATACAGCTAAATATGTGATGTCATGCATAATGTTATTGTCTCTTTTGCAGGACCTTTAAGAAAGAGTCTGATGACCTGAACTCGAAATCCATTGATGCAGAAAAGGAGGTGAAAGTGCTCCAGAATGAAAATTCAAGATGTAAAAACTAATATTGCCAAGTTTCAGAAAGACACGGATGGTGAGTCTCATCTACTTCAATTACTACAAAAATAAACATAGATAAGGCTTACAAGTCGCATCCGGATAAAGGAAAATCATAACATTTCAGTTTTGAGCAGAGTTCATACAAAGTTTTAACTTTTAACCTATTAGTGTTATAAGTTTGATACAGTAATTTTCTGTTCATATTAAAGATTAAAGCACCACCAGGAATGTGATGCATGTCTCCTGTTTTTGTTGGGTGCAAAAAGTATCTATGACACCAAATTTTAAATTACAGTATATTTTATTTAATCTGATATGAGATATTTGTATCCTGAATCAAGACATCTGTGTACATATCCTGTGCACTGGCCTGTACATCTATCATCACAGTCCCTCATGGTTGTTTTCACCAATTGATCTTCCCCCAATCTAGTTTCTGCGTCAATCTTTATATTATACAATTACAATAAGCATTTACTTATTTATAATAAAGCTTCTCTTGGACGATACAGCAAAGAAAAGCTTTATTGACTCAAAACTACAGTCCTTGGTTCAACAGTCTTATTACATCGACTCTTTTTACAGGCTTTGCGTGAAGCAATGGAAAAAAAAAGATATCACGGAAAGGTTAGTAATTTATTTTGAAACAACCTGGGGCTGATTCTTTAAGAACCCATGTCCAGAATAAGTTAGTAAGAATAAGTTGTTATGGGAGTATTTCGACTATGCTGCTTTACATTGAGCCATCTATGTGGACCTACATTATTACCATGTGTATGCATGCTCCGTTCGACTTATTCTTATACAAGCCAGGGCTGATTCTTAGGATTAAGATCTCATATCATGTAGAACAAAACATGCACTGAAGTAAGCTTCTCTTTAGTACGAAGCAAAAGGGCTAGTTTGAGACTGCTTATGGCAAGCGAATGAAGCAAAAGGGCTGATTGCATCCTCACTTTCAAGTATGAAGTTCTGTTTCAGTCGCTGAAGTAACCTTCTCTTTAGTATGAAATAGAATAAAATTAAGCACAACTGGAGAAAGTTAAGCACAGAAGTTAGTTAGAGAAAATATCATAGTATAGACTCTGCAGAGTATAAGAACTCATTTTGTGCATAAGTTGGTGGCCATAAGCGTACAAGCTTTTTATTTTGTTCATTGTATAAATATATTTTTGGAAGAGCAAACGTGTGTTAAATGATTTTGATATGATCTATTAACCTGATCAAACAACAAATTCAATTTTTGTTGCTGTCTTGCAGCTTGACAGGAGTCATGGAACATTGGCTGTTTATCAGAGTAATATTTCGAAGAACATTGACCTTAAACAGGCTCAATACAGTAACATTGGCAAGCGACACTTTAACCAATTGATCCAGCTAAAGGTCATGATACATTTCTAGTCTTTAATCTGTTGAGTTCTGTTTCTCTTTAGTTAAGTTTCATGTTCTCAAGGTGTGCACTGTTTTCAGACAACTGAAATGGCAAATGAAGATCTTGACCGGTATTACAATGCGCTTGACAAGTAAGCACTTCACGAATAGTTTATGAACGGCCTTTTTGTGTTTTTATTGTTTGTTGATTTGAAGAGTTATTCCTCCACATGTTTATCTTTACTCTTAGAGCACTCATGCGTTTCCACTCAATGAAGATGGAGGAAATAAATAAGATTATAAGGGAATTGTGGCAGCAAAGATACAGGGGACAGGACATAGATTATATCAGTATTCATTCTGATTCAGAATGTGCAGGGACTCGTTCTTACAGCTACCGGGTAAGCAAGAACTATCTCATTTCCTGCTGCTTTGTTTTGTTTCAGAAGTTTTTTCATGTTGTTTTTTCTACTATATATTTACAGGTCCTCGTGCAGATTGGGGATGCAGAACTTGAAATGCGTGGAAGATGTAATGCTTGGTCAGAAGGTGAGTAACTATTCATTCCTTCTGATCCATGTTTTCTTATTTTTTTAGTAGAAAGACTCTTATATCCAAATCTGACCTTTGCAACTCTTGTTGAGGGTACACAGACGCTCCAGTACATTAGACCCAAATCCAAACACCTTTTGCATGTGCCTAATTTTTATTTCTCATTACTTAATTGTGAAGGGATTTTGTATTCTGTATCTCACCTTTTACTGCACAAGGTTTCTTTACTTTACTTGAGCTTTATAACTTGTTTAATTTATTTAAAGGAATAGAACGGTAATATCTGCTTGTAGGTTGAGCTGTGTAAGGGACGTGCCAGGAAGACCATGAATTGAAAACCTGAAGATGATACACTGTACAACTTGTTCTGCAGATCCATGAGAGCTCAGGTGGACTGTGCATGATGTTTGGCATGTTTTTCTGGGTTATCGGGAGCGCCGTTTGCAAGCAAATTGTATATTTCCAGGGCCTGGAGTTCAAGGTAATTGTCAATTAAGCTTTGAAATGCTTATGAACTTGTCTTAAATTTGTTTTGTTTGTATGCTTCACATCTCCTTGTCATATTATAACCTTTGCTTTGTTTTCTAGGTTACAATGGAAGAATCTTCTAGCCTGGGAGCAACATGTTTCTACATTGACCAAGATATTTCTGTACGAATCCTTTTCTTTGTTTTCTCTCCTGTCTTCTTAAAATGAAGACCTTAGGTAGATACTATACGGCATGCATAGTGCTTCACACATCTTCCATCAGCATCCTAGGTGCCTTTAACACCAAAGATTCGATGGTTGAGATGATTCCAAATTAGACAGTATCAAAAACTTCCATCAGCTTTCAACTTCAATTTCAAACTGCTTATACTTGTAAACTTAAACAGGAAATAAAAACGAGTTTGATTTTCTTGGAAAATCGATATGTTTTTGCTTTACCCAGCTGAAAAATTTGGATATGATTTTGCCCTTTTTCTTTCATGTCTAACTGAGCTAGGGAATGCAAAAAGCGTATTCGTTTTACAAGAAAAACTCACTCGCTTTTGCTCTCCTGTTCAAATTTGAACCAAGTGCCGGTTTTGATTAAGTGGTTCGATATTGAAGTTGAAAATCTGCCTGCAGTTATTCATATTCAGGACTAATTAAATGAATCACAAAATGGACACACTTACTTGCAATAATCCACATATCTTATGACGTTGCAAAGTCTCGAATGAATTCGATATAAAGGTATGGTTGTAACTTTATTGTCTCGTCTAACAAAAATTGGAAGAACACAATCTATCTATTAAGTTGTGAAGCAGGACTATTTGTTACCATGCTTGGCTAGATGAGAGTGTGAAGTTTAGAAGAACATCCTGGTTATCATTAAAGATAAAATGTACTAGTATTTAGTCTAGACCTTTGGACTCCTATTCTATTCAACACATCCGTAGTTGAGGAAAAACTCTAGTGAGAGAGCGACGTTTCAATGAAAAATATTCTTCGAAGTTCATTAATTCTAGCATTAATTCAGGTGTTCTTGGTTCATTTCAAGGGATTTTTTCGATGATTGGTGGTTTTCTTAATCATCTGTCATAATTGGTATTAATAATTTTTCTCTCCAATCACTCCTCAATTTCTCTGTCAAATCAAGTGAGTAGTGCTGGAGAGGTGTATGTATTTGTGAGTGCATAACTGTCATATTTTTGGAGCAGAAAGCTGTCTCTTCTGTTTCTGAATTACTCATTTTTTTTCTCAAATAGATACACCTATGCATCTCTGCGTGTTTGATTTGATGTAGAGAGTTGGGGAATAATTGGGGAGAAATAATAAGTAGCCAAGTTGCGGTCAAAGAGATAAAACATGAGTAATTAACTGAAGAGTAATGGAGAAAGAGGAGTGATTGAATTAGGTATGTAGAGTAGTTATTTTACCATTGATCTGGATTCATCATGAACGTTTTCTGAAATTACTGATTGGTTCTTGGAGTGAAGATGTAATTGGGAATCTTATATTTGTTCTTAAACCCAAATGGTTGAAGTTGCATCTTAAAAAGTGGAAGTGGGAAGTTTTTGGAGATGTGAGTCAGATTGAAACAGGCTGAAGACAGTCTTCTAGAAACTAATATTGCTTCTGATGCGGGACCGTCAGAAGGCCACAGTCTCTAAGGTTGTGACTGTAATGTCTCATTAGAACTCTACAAATTAGCTTCTTCACAGAGAGTTTCTAGTTGGAAAAAAATAGTGATTGAGCTTATAAATTTCCCCAAGTCTCAGCGAAGGAACTTTGTGGTAGACTTATTTACACGCGTCTTTTAAGGGTTTATGACTTCACAAGGTTTCTTTGCTTTACTCGAGCTTGAACCTCTTTGTTTTTGACTCATGTGAAGGAACATAATCGCAATGTCTATATGCAGGTTGAGCTGTCCAAGGGACGTGCCGAGGTGCTCATGAACTGGAAACCTGAAGATGCTATGATGTACAAGTTGTTCTGCAGATCATTAAAAGCTCCAGGTGGACTACTATGCATGAAGATTGGTGTCTTTATTCTGGGTTGGTATCGCCGGTTGAACGCAGATCGTATATCTCCAGGCCCGCAGTTGAAGGTATTTTATTTTCTGTGTTCAACAGATTAACAACCCTGCGTAATTATAGTGGACATGTTGCATATTGAGTATCCTGTAATGCATAATTATGATTGATTCAGATCGTTCTTTTATTGACAGGACATCCGGAATAGGTTGTAGACAAATTGTTTGGGAAAGTCTGCAGCCAAATGTTTCTTTAAACATGAATTTTGTGGAATCTATCCAGTCTTATATACAAGCTTGGCCTACTATATGATTTACAGAGTTGAAAGCCTTGAGTATTTTTGAAGAACACAGTAATAGTGTTCACTAAACCTTTCAGCGGGCCCCTAGTCATTATCATTATCATGTTCTGCCAGTAAATATGTCAAATTACTGATTGGAAAAAAGAAGGATAGTTTTTGACAGGTGACTCAAGAGTGAGTTTGAGCATTTTAAACCAAAGGTTCATTAAATGTCATATTAGAGATACTAGTTATTGTGAAATCCAACTTGCATTATTATTAGTTGGAAAAACAAATCAAAAGAGAAAAGGAAAATGGATTAAAGGCTTAGAATATATTTTTTTATAAATAAATTAGTAAAATATGCAATGATATTGCACATTCTTTGATTTTAGTAGAAAAGGAAAATGGATTGAAGGCTTAGAATAAATATTAGTAGAATCAATCATGTCTGATTAGTTCCACTGCATATTTCCTTCCATTATACTTGTTATTGAGAGAGTTTGGCTTTGTTTAGGTTATTTCAAATGGAATCTTGGATCCTTGTAAACAGAAATTCGAAAACTGTTTTCCATAGTAGATGGCGTGAATTGCCATTCTCACCTTGGAATGAAATCTTCATCTTATGTTACAGTCTCAATCAGTAAATTCCTTTTGCTGGAGACTCAAAATGGCAAGGCAAATATTCCTAAGAATTATCTTAGCATCAAAATTGCTTATAGTGCTGCATATCAATTTCACTATTTTTTTTTTTTTGAAAGAAAACACACAGATTTTCATTGAAAGCCAAAAGGAAAAACAAAGTTACAGGGCAGTTTTTTCAATCTCAATTCTAGCCATTACATTGTCTGGAAGATTCACATTCCATTTTCTACTACAATTGTTGATCCTAGCATATCTGGCCAAAAGCTCTGCCGCTTGATTACACATCCTATTTCTCAAACACACTACAACAAAACCTAAACATTGAACTAAATGATATCAATCTCACTAAACCATGCAAATATAGTACTAACAGTAGTTCTGTGGTTCAAGAATCAAGAAGATAGATTATTACACAAGGTTTTTATGCTTTTGTAATTTGAAAAGACTAGACGATTCAAATCAATCTCACTAGACTAGTACCACTATGCTAGAGCTAGAGAGAGTACCGTTGAATCAATTCTTTATATTTCTCTCTTCTATATTTTAAAATTAAAATCTCACTAGACTACTGCTGCTATGCTATGCTAGAGTAGAGAGATTACTGATGAACCAAAAAAGGGGACTTTGCCAATAACATCATATTCATTATTGCTAGACTAGAGTCATTTTAGTTATACACAAGGTTGGTTTTGTTGGGTCAGTTAGGACGACATTACAGACATGTAGCGTATGTATTAGAGTTGCAATCCAAAATGATATGTGTGTGGGCAATGTTTTTGTTTTTCTGGCCAAGCAATCGGCTGTGACCGAATTCAGCCTTAACTTTAGCGTTTATTAAAAAACTAAATTAGTATGGAAATGATGTGATGTAGGAATTGAGTCCCACCATTCAATTTGAACTTGAAAACGTAATAATGTTTTGTTCACTGTAGTTAGTAGCTATCTCAAGAATATGTGCCTAGGCCTAGCAGGCAGCTAGCACCACGTAGAAAAGTCCATTGAATAATATTTTAACCGTGGGGTTATGGTAAAAACAAGAGTACACTGTCCTTTGATATTCAACATTTCTTTTTCTGATCATTTCTTTTTCTTCTTTGCAGTATATAGATGATAAAGCAAGCTAGTTTTACACCAAAAAATGAAACACAAGGAAAAGGAAAAATATCCTCCATTTTCAATCTTCTAGTTAGGGTTTCTACTTTGAACAACACCACCACCACCAGTATCTCTAGAAACATGGTCAAAAGTATCTAAAGATATGCTGAGAAAAGGAAAAATATGCTGCTTTCTTCCATATTCATTCGTTTGATTGGGGTTTCTACTTTGACACAACAAGTTCATCAATCACCTCCTTGTTATCGCAATGATGGTAAAGTTAATCTACTCAGGAATTCCAGCAATGGGTCTCAAGTCTATCTTGTTTGTAAAGAGAGTGCTCAATTACTCATCAAGGTACCTGCCTAGTTTCTCTTCAATTTTATATCAGTTCAGTGTGTCCATTTTTTAATTCCCCCACCCCCTAAATGCATTGCAGGTGATCGATTCTATTAAGCCTCAAGTAGTCGCGGTGGGTAAAACTCCCTGCATTGTAATTGAATACGCTTAGATGTGCTATTAAGCCTCAATCCATCGCTTAGATGTTCTTTTTAATTGAATGAATTTTTTCTTCTTTAATAATAATGGGTTTTCTTCATTATTCTTTCCTATCAACACTGTGGATCACTAAAGATGGTGATCACGGATACTTCAAATTTAATAATAATGGGTTTTCTTCATTATACTTCAGGTAGGTAAAACTCCCTGTATTGTAATTATCCATCGCTTAGATGTTCTTTTTAATTGAATGAATTTTTCTTCTTTTAATGGGTTTTCTACTTTATTTTTTTCCTATCAACACTGTGGATCACTAAAGTAGAGAACATGGCTAAATTAGGTGGGTGTCCATCCAGGACAACATTAGTATAGTTACCCTAAACCGAGACCATACTGATGAATGCAAATTCAATATTACAAGAATGCTGGAAGAAAATTTACCAGTCCTTCTTACACAGTACCATGTTTTTGTGTACTACCTTGTTTGTCTTTTGTTTTGATGCTGCACCTTAAAACTAGAATCGTTTTAACTTCGGCTTGTATGAAAAGGATGTTAGATATGTAATTTACTATTTTCCTAATTGGAATTGACTTTCCATCCTTCTGAATTGAGTCCCACCATTCAATTTGAACTTGAAAACGTAATAATTTTTGTTCACTGCAGCTATCTCAGGGTCTAGTTAGTAGACAGACGACACTCTATCAATAAAGATGGGACATAAACCCATATATAATTACAAATATTCAAGAAGAACGATTTTTTTGGCACTGCTAAAAAAAATGAAGGGTAGTCCCTCTTCATTTTTTAGGTGGATATTTAAAGTAATTTTGAGTCACTCCTTATCTATTTTTTTTTTAATACCAAACTAGCCCTTGGTAATAAAATTAGTTAGTGTATTGATTAGTGAGTTAATTAATGATTAGCGAGATTAAATTAATAATTTGTTTTTTTTCAAAAGAAGAATTATTGAGAGAGAGAAGAAGAAGATGAAGATGATAATGAAGATGAGGATTTTGGAAGAAAAAAGTTAGATCTTTTTCTTTAAGAGCCACAACAAGAGTATGATGTTTAGGGTACTCACGCCATAAACCCATATATAATTACAAATTTAGTTAATGGTGTCCCTCTTCATTTTTAGGTGGATATTTAAAGTAATTTTGAGTCACTCCTTATCTATTTTTTTTTAATACCAAAAGCCCTTGGTAATAAAATTTCCTAAGAATGAACAATTTATTTGTTTTTTTTCAAATTGATTAATGAAGATGAGGATTTTGGAAGAAAAAAAAGTTAGATCTTTTTCTTTAAGCCACAGTATGATGTTTAGTTCTTCAAATTTAGTTAATGGTGCTTGAACGCCAAAAACATTTGAATGAACAATTTACAAATTGATTTCGGTTTGGTTAACAAAGAACTCATTTGAAGAGCAGTGTAGCCGATAAGAACTCATCTGGTAGGGTAGAAATGGTGGGATATGGGTAGTATGTGCACCCCTAAGAATGTGTAGCCGCATCCGCAAGTGTAGTTCGGCTAATATTTCTAAAAACAAAGGTAGCCGAACTCAGTTTTAATAGAGTTTTTTCTTTCAGAGAAAAGTTCGGTTAGGAGAAAAAAATTGCGACGTAACCGCAGTAAAAGTTCGGCTGGGAAAATAAAATGAAAATTTTTGTGACGTAACCGAACTCAATATATAGGTTTTCAGAGAAAAGTTCGGTTAGGAGAAAAAATTTGTGACGTAACCGAACTTTTCTCTGAAAGAAAAACCTCCATTAAAGTTGAGTTCGGCTAGTTAGACAAAGTTTTTCAGATAATTCCTAGCCGAACTTCTCTCTGCAACTTCCATTTTCAACTCATTTTGATGATTACTTCTCATTTTTTCAACCAAAAACGAATGACAATTAATGGGTTTGTTATAATTTTGATTTTGATTTTGTTTTGTTAATGATTTAAATTGAGTTATATATAAAGTGGCTGTGGTGGTGGTTCGAGGTGGTCGGTGGTGGTAGGTGGTGGTGAGCGGCGATGGTGATGGGAGGAGGTGGTTATATATATAGGTGGTGGTGAAGGGAGGATGTGGTTAAACATATATAAATTAAGGGTAGATTAGTCATTTCCACACTTTAAGACACCCCTTATAATTATAAGGTAGATATTTTATCACTTAGTAGTCCCACCATTTTTGAGTAGTGCCCAAAAAACCATTCTTCAAGACTATGTGCCTAGGAGTGGCAGGCAGCTAGCACCACAACAAGTGGTACTAGTCCCAGAGAAAAGTCCATTGAATATTTTAACTGTGGGGTTATGGTAAAAACAAGAATAGACTGTCTTCATTAGAGTGTTTGACATTGTAGAAAAAACTCATCATCTGATAATGAATTTCATGCAAGGGAACTTATTTTTAACTATACATTACTATGAATATGCAACTGGACCTTCTAAAAATAGCTAAATCTACGTAAAAACGTGTTTCTAACTGAGCAAAAAGGAGGGTTAATTGTTTATCAAATGTTATACGATGGGTCATTTGTCCAAATATTTTTAAAACATGGTTCAAATACACGAGTAAAAATTAGTATGGGTGAAATGGACAACAAAAAAATAGAAGAATGAAATTGGATTCATCTTGTTTTAAACTTAAAAAAAATAGCGAGATGAAACTTGATGCATCCTGATGTAAATTAGAAATAAGAAAGAGTATTTGAAAATGAGTAGGATGAAACTGTTTACATCCTGGCTGTTTTTACATTTTCGTCCATTTGAACAGTATCAAATTTTACAAGTCTTTTTCACCCAGGAATTGTTGATTTTGGTCTTTTTAACCAATTTTGTGTTTCATAATCATTGAAAAAGAAAATTAAGTTGGAAAATTATTCTTGGTATATAACACAGATAACTATCGGTTTTCATTGTCGAAATGTTAATAATAAATTACATTCAATTAGATTTAAATACACAAGATACTGACAAATATCTGGTGCGTGATACGAGCAATATTCTAGTCTTGCTTTAAGAGTAAACGATAAACAACTACCACTTGAAATTCCTTACTCTTTTCTCTTCGGCATGCAGCTGGGAATTAACTCTTACAAAAATTATGTTATTTGTGCACCCATGTATTAGAAAATGTAAAAAATAAGAAATATGATGTTAATTTGCATTTGAAATAACAAAACACCTCTAGATCTACGAACATATACGCCCATTTAATAAGATTTTATAAAGATAATGCCCCAATACCTTATTATAAAACTGTTGGAATGCCCCCATTAATTAACCAAACATCAAATCAAATCCAATAACTGTGAAAATCAAATCCAAAAACGATATGGATGTAAGAAACAACCCTGCAAAATATACTTTCACAGAGAAACTAAACTAAATCGGGCGAAAATGCTTGTCTAACTCATTAGCATTCTCTTCTCTTTTCTTATCGATCTTTTTATCAATTTTCTATAATCTTTATTCATCTCTATGTGATTTATTTTTCTCTAATGACTCATCCTGCATAATTTTGGCTTGTTAATTTACTATCTTCGTTTACTGATTTGCATATTTTGTTCTTGTTTTCGTTTTCTTTTATTTTCATGGCTAACTAATTGGTTTCTGCTTTCTCCTAAAGATGTTTATGCAGCTTGTAGTTTCTCTAATGGCGTTTGCCTTCTCTATGGTTGTGTCCAAGGCGTTTGCCAAGCTTGTTATTCTTGATCGTTTGACAGTATGGAAGATTTGTGAGGTTATCAATGGCATTTGGTTAATGAAAGTAGTTCCCCGATTCAACTCAGTTTCTCTATTCAGCATCTCATCCCGCCTTTGTTGCTTTTCAAAAAATTTCAAAACCCGTATCACCAAGTTAGCCGTAATTTACGGTTGCTATTTATTCTTGGGATATCCATTCTGAGCTGGTATTTCCTTACTTGTTCAGTTAAGAATAATGCTACCTTTACTGAAAATATTCAAAAGAAAGGAAACAATAATTTTGACTTTCCTAGATTTAAACTCATTCTACCCCATATCTCCTCTCTAGAAAAGTTTCCTAGCTAAAACCCTAAAAACCTAAAACCCTTTTTTGGTTATCAATGGAGAATGAAACAAACAATGAAGTTGGTACCCTGGTGTTGATGGTGGTTTTTAAACAAAGGGTAAAATCGTAAAACCCCAAATAACCTAATGTCACTAGTGACACATTTATTAGAACATTTAATGCATGTAGTCAGTAATTAATAGGGGGTATTTTTTCAAATTAGGGTTACAACGAACAAAACCCTAATTCCCCTCCGTGCCGATGGCAAATCATGCCAGCCACACCTAGCCCAAGCTAGACGCGCCATGCCAAACGCACCCTGCCTTGGCCCTAGCTATGCTAGTCACACCAAACGCGCCAAAGCATGCCAACCATGCTAGCCGCACCTCCGTGTCAATGGAAAATCATGCCAGCCACACCTATCCCAAGCTAGTCGCGCCATGCCAAACGCACCCTGCCTTGGCCCTAGCTATGCTAGTCACACCAAAACGCGCCAAAGCATGCCAACCATGCTAGCCGCACCTCCGTGCCAATGGCAAATCATGCCAGCCACACCTAGCCCAAGCTAGCCGCACCTCTGTGCCGATGGCAAATCATGCCAGCCACACCAAACGTGCCAAAGCATGCCAACCATGCTAGCCGCACCTCCGTGCCAATGGCAAATCATGCCGACCACACCTAGCAAGACCACTTGCACTCAAGATGCAACCAACACTCGAGACATCAACACAAACCGGGGGATGCTTTCCGGGTCTTGGTTTGGCGGTCACGACTTACGGCGTACACTACGCTCACATTAAGAAAGCGTGAAAAGGAATAAAGCGGTCAAATAAATGAGGAAATAATGGTGAAAACGTTTTCACCCATTAACACCATGCGGTTACCACCTCCTCCCATTATTTCACCCTTTACTCTCTTCCTTCATGAGGCCAGTACGTTTCAATCTCGACTTGTATAAATAGGTCTTACCTATTTCCACCGGACAACAAGTCTCGGTCGGGAGAAAAATACAACACTCTCGAGAAAAGGCAACTTTGCAAGCTCTCCGAAAAAGCTTTCATCTCTTGCAAGCTTCCTAAGCTTTTACTTTCGATACAATTCGAGACACTACTCTCCCAGAATTATTACGGGTCTCAACACCTTTCTTTGCTTCCCTCCCAAATCAACCCTTCTCCTCCACTTTGTGACCGAAGCAAGTCCGGGAACGGCCATTTCTTGGTTTAGGCCGGACTTGTACAGATTGATCTCTCGAATCTATAAAGTGCTCACGTGCAAACACATTTGTTTAGGGTTTAAACTAGTTTCTCACTCACCTACCGAATTTACCAAAATCGGCGTAAACGATTTTTACCCATAAACACCTGGTCAATAAGTTCAAACAGGCTACACTGGCTCTTGGTAATACTAAAGAAAAGATTGTTGTTCAACATAACAATAACTCAGCAGATAAGGAAGGAGAAGAGAAAGAATGGGAAACTTCAGCGATTGGTAAAGTAATTATTGAAGGACGAATGAATCATGATCTGGTCCAAAAATACATCAAATTTACCTAGCCTTTCATTGCAGAGGAAAGCCTTCAAATAGTTGAGATTGAACCTAATCTTTTCATTTTCAAGTTTAATGACTGGGATATACTCAACACTGTCATTAATGAACGACCTTGGCACATCAAAAAAAAGCTTCTGGTGGTTCATGATTATATACCAAGCATGGTATACAATGAAAAACATTGGGGGTTTCAACAGTTTTGGATTCAACAGAAGTTTCTCTTTCGGAACATATGAACGCCGTCTGTCACTAAAATTGGTGAAATAATGGGAGAGGTTATAGCCATTGAACCAAAAGATGTTATTCCCAAGGAAGTGACCACTGTTAAATTTTGCGTCAATATTGATCTTATTGATCCTTTGAGAAGAGGTGTGAAGGCCATTACCAATGCAGGGCTATCGAAATGGATCAAGTTCTACTATGAGAGGCAACCAAGTGGAATCTCGCACCCGGTGTTATGTAATCAAGCACTGTAAGGTCGCATGTAATGAGGCTGCAAATTTTCTAGCTAAGGCGCATGAAAAACCTTACTTTTTTGGAAAGGTCAGTAACTTGAGGAAAACTGTCACCTCGAACACTAGTTTGAATGCTCCAGCCTCAAGGAAAAGTGCTAAGAAGTTTGCCAAGAATACTATTTTCGTCCCACATAAGGACGGTATCCCTATCAATTTGGATAACTTTCTCATAGATAAGGAGCTCAATAATGAAGAAGATATAAGATTAGGTAAAAGAACTAGAACCTGTGATGAGGGCTCTTCAAACACTGCGGATAGCTCTGTCTCATTGTCCACCAATGCCAACAGTAATAACCTCACAGTGAACCAAACATCTCACATGTACACAACTGAAGAAACTCAAGCTGGAAATGCATCGGTGGAGAGTCAAGTAACTCTTATTTCTGTTTCTTACCACTTTTTCTTTACACTTTTATTCCCTCAATTTCATAAACCGCATGTTTATTTAACTCGTTTTTTAATCTCTGGTCCTAGCTTACGTAAAATTCTGAACCGTACCTCCTGCATTTATTCTCATGTTATTTCCCTAGTCGATTATTTATCACATTTAGTTTATCTGGGAATTTTTTACGTGTCCAATTACTCTTGTATGCAAATTACAGCTTATTTCTTCATAAACAAGTTTTCTATAGTTATTCTTCTTTTAGATACCCCTCAAATCCATTCTTATACCACTGATCTAAATCAAAACCACTCTGCCAATATGAGAATTCTATCTTGGAATGTTCAAGTTTTCAAATCCTCTACTACTAGAAATCATCTGAGTGATTTAATAAGAGCCCAAAACCCTGATATTATATTCCTATGTGAAACAAAAATCAGTCAACTAAAAACCAAACCTCTTCTTTCCAACTATCAATACCCTAATCAGGCCTTTATTGAACCTGTAGGACTCTAAGGGGGTCTTGTAATCATTTGGAAAAATGGTTTTACCTGTGATTTAGTTTACTCTAGTCTCAACATGTTTAATTTAGTCATTCAATTTGATCAAGGTAAACCGGAGTTTTTTCTTACTTGTGTGTATGGGTACTCTAATCACAACAAAAAGAAAGAGCAGTGGGAGTTTATTCAAAAGATAAGTGAATAAGTTAACTCCCCCTGGATTGTCATAGGTGATATGAAGAGGAAAGGATTATACTTGGACTAGCAATAATCTAGGTAGGAAAGGATTATACTTGGACTAGCAATAATCTAGGTACTGGTGCCAAAAGATCTAGAATAGATTTAGCATTAGGTAATGGAGATTGGAGTACTTAATTATCCAAACTCTAAACTACTCCATCTCACTCAGGTGGGTAGTGACCATAGTCCAATTTTACTAGTCACAGATGCCACTATTCCCAAGTGCTGGAAACCATTTAAGTTCTTTTTTACTTGGTTAAATTACATTACTTGCATTCCTGTTATTGAGAAAGCTTGGAGTACTTCTGTTACTGGCTCACCAGGTTTTCAGCTTACTCAAAAACTTCGGACAACTAGAAAGGATTTATCTATTTGGAATAAAGCACACTTTGGCGACATTAACCAGAAGGTTGACAACCTTCAAAAAGAACTCAATACTCTCCAGGAACAACCTTACAATGCTGAGACTCATAATCAGATCTTCTATATCAATAAAGAACTTGGAGTTAGGTGGCATGGATTTTAGAGATTTGGAGAAGCTAAACTTGGCTCTACTTACAAAACTAGCCTGGAGATTACTTAATGAAAAGAATGCCCTCTGGTCTCAAGTAATGAACAACAAATACTTCAAAGAAAACAACATTTTGCACCAACAGATTGAAGCAAAAAATGGTTCTTATATATGGAATGGCATTTCCAAAGGTCTACCTATTATTCAACAACATTACTTCATGGAAGTCAATAATGGGAAAAAAAAACTAAGATATGGCTGGATAGATGGATTCCAGGAAATTCTCAACCCCCAGCTCCAATGAATGATCTTCACAGATTTTACCAAGATGTCAATGAGTTACTTATGCCTAACTCTAACTCCTGGAATATTGAGCTTCTTAACAACCTATTTGATCAAGCTACTTCTCAACAGATACAAGGAATTTTCATGGATACAACCAAGGAAGATGTTATGATCTGGAGCCCATCTAGGGACGGTAAATTCTCATTCAAAAGTGCTTACAAGCATCTCACTATGACTAACACAGACATCCAAATTAATGGTCGGGTTATTAAGTCTGCAGTATGGAAATCACTTTGGCAATGCAGTATAGCACACAGGTTCAAGATTTTTTCTTGGAAGGGCATTCACAATATTCATTCTACAAAATCTAAGTTAGCCATATTTCAAAACTCTTCAGATACTCAATGCGGGCTGTGCGGTTCTCATTATGAAACCATTGAACACTTATTGATGGAATGCAATTTCTCAAAAGCAGTATGGAAGATCCTTAATATCAATATAGATGAAGAACAAATCAGATTTGATAGTGTTTCAGAATGGGTTGAGAACTGGTTCTCTAGCAATCTTGGCTCTACTAATGAAAGAAGATTAATGTCTCTCATGATTGGATCATGGATCCTTTGGAAGGATAGGTGTGATGATGTATTTCAGGGAGTATCTCAATCCTCTCAACACTGTGCACAGAATCAACTACTCCTCCGTTCCATTTTACTTGATGTTTTAGGGTTTAGTTTTTGTTTCAAAATAGATGAGAGTTTTAGTATTTTACCCAAATTCTCTCTGATTTACCCTTGCTTTGGAATCACACTAGAGCATAAATTCTCATCGTAATCAACACATAAACAATTACTCCAATTTTAAATATTTCCCATGGAGGATAGATAATCTAATCTACAAAATTTGGTACATTCCAAGTAAATTACAATGGGATTGGTAACTTTCCCTAGAATCTAGAAACTAAAAACTAGGTCATTTAATTTTTTAAAAAGGTATTAATATGGGTAGAATTGGAAAAATTTAACTCTCTCTGATGTTCCTTAATCTGCGTGAAAAACTCTACAACATCTAGTAAAATGGAACGGAGGGAGTACTATTTATCTGCTCACTTAAACACTAGCTCCATGCATGACTCTAGCTCCATGCATGACTCTAGCTCCTCATTAATTACCGTGTCACGATGGAAACCCCCTCGACAGGGGACTTTTAAATTAAATGTTGATGCTTCCTTCTGTCATGATTCTAAACAATTGGGTACATGGGTTGTTCTCCGGGATTTTGCAGGTACCTGTCAAGGAATCCAAGGGCATTACTCAGATGGAGCATTGAGTCCTGAAAATGGAGAATGCAAGGCGATTCGGCAAGCTCTAATCTGGGCTAGAGAAATGCATTAAGACGTATCCACATCGAAGCAGATGCCAAGCTTGTCATTCAGTCCCTATTGGAGAATTCCCTTCTAATTCAATGGGAGAATAGAAATCTTCTTAAAAAGATTAAACACTTAAGTAGTAGTTTCCTTTATTGTAAGTTTTCTTTTGTTAGTAGAGATGATAATCAAGTGGTGGATGCTGTAGCTAAGTCTGTCAGAGTAACAACATCCAACATTAGCCATCTTGATAATTTTCCAGGTGATTTCTGTGAACTTTTAGCAAGATACCACAATGCTCTTGCAACCTGATCAATAAAATTTCCTTTTATATAAAAAAAAAAGAGAAACTAAACTAAAGCTATGAGTAATGGACAATTGTAATAAATTATAGACATAGTCAAAATAGTTAATCTTTATGAAATATTAGCAGTATAGTATACGTTGAAAGTTCAATGAAATATGTGGGTGACATAAACATAAAAGAGATTCTCTTATAGCAAAAAAACAATTAACTAGACCCTCCAGAAGGCGTTCAAATATGTAGACACAACTAGCAATTATCATATTGTGATGATTTATTCACTTTCAGAAATACAACAGTCGTCTATCGTACCAGGTCAATACACTTCAAGTAGACCTTGATCTCTGGCTTATGGATGCATTATTATCACAAGTGAAAGGAAGCAATTCTGTGGAGCATAAACAACGCTCGAATACCTTTATCCATAGACCCTATTATCTAAATCTTACAAACATGTGAAAGCATATTATAAAGCACAAGTCTATTCCCTTGTCTCAGTAACAACTCATTGTTCTTGATCTGCATGACTTCTATGATAAATTTGTTTTCCCAATCTAGTACGTAAGGACGACGGTAGTCGGGGGGGATCACAATTGTTCTTGTACTCCAGCACTGTGTTGCGTGGTTATAGATTGACAAGAGAAGTTGATGACGACTAAAACTTTCGAAATCACACAAGCATAATTCCCCATAATATTTCGACTAAAACTTGCGTGGTTATTCAAAGGAAAAATATTTTCAAAGAACACAGCATCCCTAGACTCCATAATAGTATTCACACCAATTTCAGAAATATCAGAACTCACAACCATAAATCTATATGCAGGAGTATGCTCAGGATACCCTATAAATACACAGTCAACAGTTTTGGGTCCTATCTTGGTTGCTTTAGGTTTAGGGATCTGAACCTTAGCTAAACACCCCCACACTTTGAAGTATGCAAAAGAAGGTTGTCTACCTTTCCACAATTCATATGGAGTTTTATCTGATCCTTTAAAGGGTACTTATTCAGATATAGCAGCCGAGAGGATAGCTTCCCCCCACAAGTTCGAAGGTAATCCCAACTAATTAACATGGCATTCATCATATCCTTAAGGGTACGGTTCTTACGTTCAGCTACACCATTAGACCGAGGTGAATAAGGAGGGGTAACCTCGTGTATTATGCCATGTTCTACACAAAATCTCCTATCTAACTCAGACTCACCACCACGGTCGACCAATCTTTTTTAATGGTAGTATTTAATTGGGTTTTCAACTTCTAGTTTATACATCTTAAAGGCTTTAAGGCATCATCCTTACCTCTAAGCAAATATATATGACAATACCTCGTACATTTCAAAAAAAGTAACAAACCATTTCTTACCACCTCTAGTTTGAACCGATTTCATGTCAACTAGGTTCGAGTGAATTAATTCTAAGGGTTTAGAATTTCTATGAACCTTTTGCTAAAAGGTTTTCTAGCATACTTTGATTCTACGCATATTTCACATTTGTGTTCCTTTTCCAAACTAAATTTGGGTATGCAGCCTACATTAGCCAGTTTATGCATTGACTTATAATTTACATGTCCAAGTCTACCATGCCAAACATTCAAAGACTCACAAACATAAGCGTAAGAATCATTCTTATTCATTACAAAGAGAGTTTACATTGCTTTATACATACCCTCGCCTTATAACCCCGCCCCACATAATCCTTACCCTTAGTTACAACACATTTCCCAGCATTCTATTACAATTTTAAATCCCTTATCGTCTAAAACACCACAAGAAACAAGATTTTTGCGGATGTCCTGAACATGAAGAACTTCATTCAAAGTGAGAGTCTTGCGAGAAGTGAGCTTGAGCCCAACTTTTCCTTCCTACAACCGAAGTTGATGAGTTACCCATATAGAGTTTTTCTCCTTCCCCTACCTTATTATAGGAGGTGAACATGTCTGTTTCCACCACATGTTTGGTAGCACCAGAGTCTACCCACCAAGTCTCTCACATTTGTTACCAAATTAACTTCAGACACCATGCCGTAAAATTCATCTTTGTTGTTTTCAACCAAATTAGCATTATTTTTCTTTTTAAGGTCCTTACGGTTTCTACAAGAACCGCCATATGGCCAGGATTTCCACACGCATAACAATCACCCTTAATTCTATTAATGCTAGATTTTGGTTTTGAAACATACCTTTCTTGCGGGGGGTTTCTTGGAGTTGTTTTGTTCTTATCACCTTTTTTCAAAGATTGGAACCTTTGTGTTCGGTCCACATGAGCTTTGTTAGACATGTCCCTTGCAGAAGATACATTTTTGTCCTTGGAGCACAACAATTCTTAAACTTTAATCTTCTTACCCAAATCAACCATAGTGACTTCACCGCTTCATGTTTCAGTTTCTTCTTGTATTCGGACTGTGAAGAAGGCAATTTCTCAATGACAACAGACACTTGAAAAGTTTCATCAATCACCATACCTTCCGCAAGAATTAGATTGATAATTTGTCGGAATTCAAGGAATCGATCAACCACGATTTGTCATTCGACATTTTAAATTCCATGAACCTAGCTACCAAGAATTTCTTGCTTTCCAAGAAGCTCAGCTTGGTATTTTGCCTCCAAAGCAGCCTTCATAAATCAAAAGCAGAAAAGATCTCCTTAGCATTGTAAAAGTCATACAGCATCTTCTAAACAACTTAATATGATTTTTAGCCATGTAGTTATTCCTCTTCCATTCTTCTAAAACAGACTCACGATTAAAGATCATTCAAGAATTCATCAAAGGTTTGAACATAAGAATCCAGTTCATGGTAACTCGAGAAAAACAACATTTTTGACTGCCACCTCTTAAAGTCTTTCCGAGAAAATTTTGCGGGGACTTTCAACATCGTTCTTACCCATTGTTACAGATAGAGAAGAACTATTGTGTTAAGATTGTTGCGATCAGTAACAATAAAACACTAAACGTAAGATGTGAAGAAGTTAGAAGTAAAATTTCGAAAGGTAAATAAGCACTCAATGGACAAAGAAATGAAGATGCAGTCACGTGTTCAACACGTTGTCTCTAACACAATAGTTGACCGTACGCCTCAAGAATAAGTGATGCCTATACCCTCGTGGTCAAGTTGTATCCAGATAAAACTGCTGTTGCAAGTATTGTTAGCACTACAATACTTGCCCACTCTACGAACTCAACAAAGAAAGCACGGAATAAAAGAAAAAGACCACACAGAGGGAGAGAGACGAAAAGAAGAGGATAGTAGCTCTTCTGGACACAAATTGGAATGAAGAATTCAAATTCTTTTTATAGGCAAACGGAGAGGGTGAAATCAATGCACATTAATGTGCGAATCAATATTGCATGCGAAATAATGCTACCATGATGTCGACATAATTCTGTCATCAAAAACAGTCAAAAACGGTAAGAAAAGTGTCGACATCCATGCACAAAAATCCGTTGAGAAATATTTTTGTTAAGAGAATAAATTCTCCCCACCCCCAAATTTAAGAAAGAATTTAATTTGATTTTCAAAAAGTTTAGGAAATAAATCAAAAGAAATTTTTCTAAAAAGGAAAGTCTTGGTTGACCAAAGTCCATGGCGCAAGCACGAGCTCGAGCCCTAAGCCCAATTTCTTAGTGGAAACAAAAATATTTCGCCCCACCCACATTGTTTTACTAACTATCCATAAAGGAATAGCTATATAGTGGAACTCCTCTTTAGTTATGCCCAATGTGGGACTAAAGGTTCTATTTCATTCACTCATAAGAAAATGAGTAAGTGCTTAGAGACCCAAAGATCCCAAGTTCCATTCCCACCAAGACCATAAAACCAAAACATTAAAAACTCATTTTCTCCAACATATAATACGCCCATTTATTAAGATTTTATAAAGATAATGCTCCAATACCTTATTATACAACTGTTCCAATGCGTCCATTAATTAACCAAACATCAAATAATCCAATAACTCTGAAAATCAAATCCAAAAACGATATGGATGTAAAGAAGCGACCCTGCAGAATATTCTCATAATGAGAAAATTTTTGATGAGGGCGTTTTTGAAGGGCATGGGGACCAATGATATGGTGACACATGCACTTGATATCAATGAATTTTGTTTCCAAAAACACCAACACCAACACCAATTAAGAAAACAAAATTTCTCTCCAAAATAAACTTCTTTTATATTTTTGGAAACAAAATTCATTGATATCAAGTGCATGTGTCACCATATCATTGGTCCCCCATGCCCCCTTCAAAAACGCCCCATCAAAATTTTCTCGTACCTTTACAGAGAAACTAAACTAAAGCTATGAGTAATGGAGAATTGTAATAAATTATAGACATAGTCAAAATAGTTAATCTTTATGATATATTAGCAGTATACGTTGAAAGTTCAATGAAATATGTGGGTGACATAAACATAAAAGTATTTTCCAAATCTCTTATAGCAAAAAAAACAATTAACTAGACCCTCCAAGGGCGTTCAAATATGTAGATACCACTAGCAATTACCATATTGTGACCTATGAATCTGATGATTTATTCACTTTCAGATATACAACAGTCATCTATCGTACCAGGTCAATACACTTCAAGTAAACCTTGATCTCTGGCTTATGGATGCATTATTATCACAAGTGAAAGGAAGCAATTCTAGGAGCATAAACAACTGCTCGAATACCTTTATCCATAGACCCTATTATCTCAGAAATCTTGCAAACATGTGAAAGCATATTATAAAGCACAAGTCTATTCCCTTGTCTCAGTAACAACTCATTGTCCACGATCTGCACGACTTCTGTGATAAATTTGTTTTCCCAATCTAGTACGGAAGGACGACGGTAGTCAGGTGGGATCACAATTGTTCTTGTACTCCAGCACTGTGTTGCGTGGTTATAGATTGACAAGAGAAGTTGATGACGACTAAAACTTGCGAAATCACACAAGCATAATTCCCCATCCATTTCTGATAAATGCAATTGTTCAATCCTCAACATTCCTTGACTTAAGATTCCACCTGTGGTGCTATATTTGGATCCTCCAGGTTCCAATGTGCTAAATTCTTCAGTTTCAACATTGAACGACATAATAGAATCTGAGAATGG
The DNA here is from genome assembly GCA_023531295.1 of Papaver armeniacum. Lineage (NCBI taxonomy): Eukaryota > Viridiplantae > Streptophyta > Magnoliopsida > Ranunculales > Papaveraceae > Papaver > Papaver armeniacum. Next base: position 310,767 of record JAJJWW010015200.1, read on the forward strand.
CGGACGAGAAACTCTGTTAACCGAGAATATTATATCAGACCGATCAATCATCCAGTATAATAAGGTCCCTTTTATGATAACAGGAGCTCTGTGTCTATATGGTGGATAAGAAAACCTGCCAACGTCTCTCCTTATTTTAGTTGTTAAATTATATGCGCCGAAGTTACAATATTGTCTTAATGGCGCATGGTCATTAGTAGTATAATACAACAGTTCATGACTATTTCTAAATGGATTGAAGAATAACCCACATGTATGCATATTCTTGTCTTCCACTGTTAATTGTTCCCCTGTTATAGGATTCCACATGCAGAAACTTCGAGGCAAGCCACTAGAATCAGAGAACGTAAGAAACCCATCATAGGAAGCCAAAAGAAACCTTGGGCTAACAACATACGAGGGGGAACGAACTGTGTATAATGATCTCATGAAATTTTCTTCAATCCTTTCAAACTCTTTGTTCATGTAACAAAGTTTTGTAAATTCAGAACCGAGGGATTCTTTTGAAGAATGAAGCTGAACAACTATTACCGAACTAGATCGTCGACGTTGCATGTGAATGAAGAATGGGGTAGTGGTTAAAAGTCGTAAAGGTCTAGACTCACATTGACACTTGAAAATAAGCTCGGCTGGAAGTCTACTAAGGATGTCTAGGATGATATCGCGAGGGAGATCAGCATGACGAGTTTTACCTTTTATATGCAGCAAACGAAGTAGCTTACCCGCCCAACTTATGGGATTAATCCGCTTGATAGTTTTCATCTGCAATTAAATAAATAAAATGAGCAAACAAGATCCTGATATGACGTCCTTACCACTTTGACAAATAAAATTAGCCTCAACGAATATTATTATTTTCCTCACAATTTACACTCTTCCTCCCTAACAAATCCTAAGGCTAAGTCTTATGGGCTAGATATCTAGCAGCTAGATTGGTCATCCACGTCAGCTAGGACAACCTCCTAAGTCCTATGGGATAGCGAATCTAGCAGATAGTTGCTGAATAGACCAGCGTCCCACGCCGAACAAAACAGCGCTTGAAGAAATGTAGTCAACTAATAAATTTACCAATCATTAATTCTTTTCATGTCACATTTGCAAATCAATCAACTACAGTAATATATTTGAATATTAAAATTAAATGCTAGCTCCAGCTCCAGCTCTAGGTCTCAGATCGTGTCTATCACGGTTGTTTTTGAATATTAAAATGAAATCCATCCCATCCATCCCATCTGTGTGCTCGAGCTTCAAGATATATCAGTGGCTGTCATCAGTTTTACTAACAAACAGCGCTCAAAAATATAACTTCTCTAGACGCTGAATGGTTCAGCGTTTCTGCGCGGATCCCTTAGAATATTCCTCCAGCGCTGAACCGTTCAGCATTTTGGGCACTTTTTGAGCGCCGCACCATTCAGCGTTTCAATCTCGCCGATAGTGCATTGCAAGAAAATGCTAGGAGAGAGAAGTAGCCAGATTGAGTGTTAACTTTTTTCCCACATTTTTTTCATGATTTGCAACACTTTTTGGCCAATCTAGCACTCCAATCTAGCCCATAGGACTTAGCCTTAATGGGAAAGAAAGGGTTTGTGGTGCGCTGGTGTCCCATGGATAATGGCCATGTAATCCCATAAAATGGATCACGTACGTGACTTGGTCACGGATCCCATGTGACCTACTTGATATCTAGCGATGATAGTTTGTTGGGTCATGACGTCCAACGTGGTACCATACAGTAGTTAGTTGGGTTGGGTCCGAATTCTTCTTCTCATGCGAAGACTACGCCAAGTAGGTTTTACGAAGATTATCATGGTTTGGTTCAAGACAGATTATCAAATTAACCAGGCAATGATCATTATCTGATATATAAATCTAATTAACCAGAAGAGAGGAACGAACTCCATATCAAACAGAAGAATTAGGATGATCAAAACCGACTCCATGTTTTCACACTAATTGTCACTTGATTTTTTTTAGTTCAAAAACATAATCGAAATCATCTAAAAATTCAGAAGACAACTTGATTTTTTTAGCTATAGTATATAGCTATAATTATTATTAATTAAGAAGAAGAAGATGAAAGTCATACGTACTGTTGGTCTAGGTATCGTAGGGTTCCCTTGTCTTGATCTTCTTCTCGTATTGCTGTTACTCATCATCATTTTATATAAATAAACAAATAATGGATTTTAGCTCTGTTGGCCTAGCCTACATATTTATATAGAGGGTCCTGTCCCATCCATCCCAGATCAGAAACACGGTTCCATGCGTGTACAACTTCACACTACTCTATAGTTTCGATAATTGTGGGTCCACTTCGGAACATCCGAGTTCCGTAACAACTCAGCAGTTCCATAACAACTCGGTTTTGATCGTCAAATTAAGAAAGAAACTGCCGGCTAGTTTTGAAGAAAAGTCTCAGCAGATAATATAGTATAGTTCTCAAGAAAAGTCTATATAGTACAACTAATAGTTTTCACGGCCGGGAAGAAGTCTAGCACAGCTAGAAGATAGTTCGGCTCCGGTTTTCGACCTGATTGGAGCGTCAGACGTATGAAACGAGCCCAAGGTGATTATGAGGTCGTCCCAATTCACCCCTTGGTATAGGAGAAAGTGATGACTATGAAAATGGGTTCATATGCACAGCCTCGGGTTTTCCAATTTAATGTGGAAAAGGTTCAGGCCCTATGCAAATAAGAATGCAAAATTAAAAATTGTCAAAATACAAAATTGTTTGTGTGCATATCCCTTTGACATACATATCACTGTGGGGTTGATGCCAATTATGCGATCAGCCTTGGCGTTTACCTTCTGCACCTAAACCTTACTCTTCGATAAGTCGATCACATCTCGTAAAATCATTTTCAGCCAGAAAAGGCTAAAGTTCCCAAGCGATGGTCAGGTTAGGTACATAGTACAGAGAGACACTTTACTCTCTCAGGTTTTTTTAATCTTCTCTGTTAGAGTGCGGGGGACAGATCAAATCGAATCATTTTGCCATCTTAATAATTATACTGGATCTAGCTAGACCCATCCTTGATAATAACCCTCGGATAATTCACTGAAACATCCACTTGACCTCCCGGCGGTAGGGTTCTTTTTGTTACTAGGTTAATAATGGCATTGGTAATAACAAATGGTCAGCTTGTGGTGTTGGAAAATTGGCAGTAAAACAGGGTGAAGAAAAGAATGTTGTATTAGGGTTCAAGGCTTTTATGAAAGATTCTTTTCGACAATTATTCGACCCTTTTCCAATTGAATTGGCGAGTACAAACAGGTCAATTGAATATTGCCGTCGGATACTTGAAGCCCCACAACGGTTGTTGGATTCAAAGCTTTTACGACCTTGATCCAACCAAGAACACACCGGTTTTGTTCCTGATGATGCTTGTAAGAAAGAAAACAGAGAGAGTTAAGAGATGTATTTTGAATGAAAACAAGTCTCCTATTTAAAGAGGAAATCACACCCTTTGGAGATGACTCTTCATCTCTATAGGCATCTTTTCAGAGTGAACAGGCGCGTCTCTTCCTTCAATGCGTCCATTGGTGAAACGAGTTTTCTGTTCAGGTTTTCTAACTGACAATAGGTTGATCCCCGACGCAGGGTTAATGCCTTCAATTCAAGGGTTTGTTGAAAATATCCAACATGTGGGAGTGTAACAATACGTTTTGCTCAAGTGTCACAAACTTTCTTCCCATCGAAAAAACTTCATAACTTTTTCTTACTACAAACTTTTACAAAGTCGTGAAGTCTGAGGCTAGTTTTGGTGGATTTTGTTGAAATATATATCGAACACTTGGTGAATTGTTCACGAAACCAAGAGAGCTTATGAGTTATTTGGTTCAAGGAAAATTTGAACAAAAACAAGAATTTTGGACAATGTATATATATACCTAAGAACTGTTCATGGTGTCGGAAGAACATCCTCAAACATCGATATGATGCACGACCTTTTGTTTATACGGGAATAGGCAGTGGACAAATTTCTAGACAAATTATTGGCATCCGTTGGGGATCTTGTTGGCTAAATTTCCCAATGTGTTCAGGTATGATTCGATACTCATTATGTTGCCAAGGCCAATTCATCTGTTCATGTATTGATTCTGATGGATGGTGTAGGAATGGAATATTGCACATATAATGAGTATGCGAAGTGAAGACTATCTAATGTACGCAAGGACTATCGCATGTAGTATAATCTAGGTGACACACTGGATGATGTCAGTAAAGTCACGAGTATAATGTGATGGTCTGTGCAAAGTGTAAACTGTGCGAGAATGAGTGAATGTACGTGAGCGAATGTAACGCACAGTGATTCCGAAAATAGTGGATCTCTTAGCTGTCATCCGCTATGTAGAACCCTATGTTGGGATCTTGCAACAATGAACAACACGTTAGATGTATCAAAATAATATGTAAAGAACTAATGCGAAACAACTCTACCAAAATAACTTGACGAGGGCGAATCACGGGTTCAACAAGTTGTCCTTAACACATTAGTTCGCGGGTATACTTGAGTTGAGTAATGCTAAACCCTCACAACGAAGATGTGTCCAGGATAAGATCGCCTGATATAACTTGAGTTAGCACAACGCAAGTTACCCTCTCTTCGAACTCAAAGAACGGGGATGGAAGTAAAAACGTATGGAGAAACCCTAGAATAAAAGAAGAATTTTTTCGGTGTATAGAAAACAGATTTTCGAGTTGTATTTATAGGATTAAATACTTGCAAATCAAGTTAGGTTTTGATTTTCTTCAAAAACAAGTAAACCACGTAAAAGGAATTTACCCAAAATAAAACTCCTAAGAAATAAATTTGGAATTAATTTCCTAAAGGAAAAATTCGCCCAAAAATAAATCCGTGTAGAAAAGGGACTTGGTGCATGGCATACGCGTATATCGCATGGGCAAAAATATGTATTTTTGCCCACCCGCTACACCCACGTTTTACAATTCATACATAAGTGTATGATTATATAGTGGAGCTCCTCTTTAGTTTTCCACAATGTGGGACTAAATGTTCCACTTCATTCACCCAAAAATGAGTGAGTATCCTTAGACCCTTAGGTCATTAGATCAAACCACACCAAGACCATAAAAACTTTTATTTAAAACTCATTTTCTCCAACACCCTATATAAGGGGAAAGAGTTATCATACTAGAGGGAGATCTTTTAGTGTGTGTTAGACAAGAAACTAAGAGAGAGCAAGTTTATTTGGAGAGCAAGTTAAGTCATTGTAATATCTTGTAATTGATTTGAATCATAATAATCAATAAAGAATTCTATTATGATCACTTAGAGTCTTATTCAGATATATTGGGATGTGGTTGTAGGATTTCCTGCAACTACATTTTTGGCGCTAGAAGACAGGTTTAGGTAAAACCTGTTAGTGAGTTTACCGAATCTTAAAATTTTTGGAGCAATCTTTTTAATTCTTTTACAATATAGGAAGTTGAAGATGGTGAGACTTGGATCTACTATTGAACAAGGAACAACAACTAAGAGGAGTAATAGAATTGCTGAAAGAAGAAGTGGTACAAATCCAGGACAACAAGAAGAAAGAGTAAGAGAAAATCAACTACTTGAACCTCAGCATGAACAAGAGCAGAACAATGATATTGATTATGATAGAGTGAGTATTCATACTACACAAACAAATACTATCAAGAAGAGCAACAAAGGACTGGGAATGCAAGATTAATTGAAGAAAATGAAGAGAATATGACAATTGAAGAACTCGGGCAAAGATTACTAGCAGAACGAAGGAGAGAGGAAGAAGAACGTGCGAATTTGGTACATCGGAATGATGATTTAAGAGAAGAAAATCTTAGATTGCAAGAACAGAGATCAAGAAGCGTTACATGATCAAGGTCGAGATCTAGGAGGAGTTCATCAAGACAAAGTCAATCTAATCAAAGAGATGTTATGTGAAGACAACGCATGGAAACCATCGAAGAAAACCTGCAAGTATATGACAATTTACAAGATCGACAAGAGAGGCGGCGTGTAGCTCAAAATCTGGGAACTAACCGATATGAACATCCACGTGAACTTCTTCGCACACATCATAATTTTGAAAGAGAAGAAGAGGACCAAAGGCAAGCACCGATGATATTACATGGAAGCGAAATGTTGAGAGAAGAATGCGAGCGTGAAAGGGAAATTACACATGCGAGAGATGAAAGAGATAGACAAAGAAGAAGAGAAGAAATTGAAGAGAGAGAATTGCAAGAAGCATTGCGTCAAAACAATCATGATAATCGAGTAAGGCAACGCGAACGTTATCGCATGGATGAAGAGGAAATGTTAAGACATCGACATGATCGCACAGGTGAAGAGGAAAGGTATAATGGAGCACAGGTTGATGTGAACACTGAAAGGCTTAGGAGAAGAAGAGAAGAAGAGAAGAAGCTGAAGAAAATGAGATACAAGAGGCAATACACCAGAATAATCATGAGAATAGGGTACAAGAATTCATACTAGAATTGTAAGTCTGCAAAATCATGATGTAGGAACGTAATAGGGTACAAGCCTTCATTTTTCGTTTTCTAGTCATAGTCGATGTTGATCCTTATATCCTTATTTCAAAATCTACAATCAAAGTCTCAGCTATAAAGTTTTGCGCAAGAAATATAGCTTCTCTGTTCCTCTCGAATCAAAGTCAGCTAAGCTTAATCCATAAACGACTTAGTTATAAGTCTGAGTTGGAATGGGTAACCACTGACATCCACAATTTTCACATTGTCTTCGCGTATTCTCAAATTTGGAAACTGTTCTTATAAGGTCTGTTGGTTCTTAGTCTCTATCTTTAGGGTAAATGTACATATTCGTCAATGTTTCATTGTCTGTTGATTTGTTTCTCTTATTCCTATTAAAGAAATCCTGGTGCAGAGCCAGTGGCGGATCTACCGTGAAGCAAGGGTGTGCAGTTGCGACCCCTTGCTTTCACAAATCTCCACTATAAGGCTTAATTATCCAAGCCCACAAAAAAGTTTGCGCCCCCTCCACGAACTCTTTTTTCTTCTTTTCCAATTCCATACCGAGGGAAACCACAGAAACTCGTCTCTTCCTAAAAAAAAATTCCATGAATTGATTAAGTAAGTTCGATAAATTCAATGAGATTTGAGCTAGTGTTGTTGATTGTTAGTGTTTTTCTTCCACAACTTCAGGTACCATCTTTTGTCAATTTGATTTTGTAGTTTCTATCTAAATTAAGATTAGGGTTCATGTCAAATTTTGAGGGTTTTAGTATATCACGTACCTGCATGACAAATTGATAGATTGGGTATCCAACCTCATCTTTTTTTCATGTTCCAGCGTCACTACAAAGAGTTAGACCAATTCAAATGTTTGTTGTATTTTGGATATAAGAACCATAATCTTAAATTGACCATAACATGGTCGTCTCCTTTTGCTGGTGTTGATTATTGTAGCTGGATAAGTAAGCCAAGGTTGTCTTATGAATATGCAATACCTTGGGGTTTAAATTAGAGGTGACTGCACAATTAAGACATTGTGTACCTATTATTAAAAAACAAGACAGTGATATTTCCATATTGGTTCCAGTGATGATTGAGTCGTCAAGCCATAGTTCCCGTAAGACGCTGTCTTGAACAGTATCATTTTTATGAGATACCTTTTGATGAGCACATTAGAATTGAAATCGGCATCCCCAATTAGTTTAGAAGAGTTGAATTAGTAGATGAGGTTATTCTTGGATTTCTTTGGTTTCGCCAGGTTATATGATCACAAAAGCTAGCTCTAGATATTAGTTATTATTCATAATTTGTGTTTAATCATGAAGATTAGCAATGACAGGATTATTATAGGGAAAAAAATTGCTAGATCTTTTTGTTATGTATTGTTCTTTTTGTTACCCCCTGTCTTGAAATCCACGGATTCGTCGTGTGAGCCTTGAGGATGTAACGGTTGCCTTTCTCCGTTTGGAACCGAATCCTGTCATGGGTTCCTTTCATACTTGGTGGTTCTTGTAATGTAATGTATATTATGTAGCAACACAGACTTTTTCTTATTATATTTCTCTCGTAGGAGGTTACCGTAATGTAATGTATATTTTGTAAGGTTGATTTGTATATAAAAAATCAGGTCTTGAAAGTATTTATTATGCTGTGAGGTTTCTTGGTATCAAACAAAAACTCATAAGCATATTATTTTGTTTACAGCAATGAAAATCAGAATCCTGTATAAAATTGAATCAAGTATATAGTAGTTTACAGCATTATCTTGTTTTCATCTGTACTGCAGATTGGAGGAGAACTTGCCGGCCTTGCAGTAGGTGCAACAATCTTGCTAAACGTGCTTTTTGCCGGGTATATTCAATCAAAATCTTGTTTAGAAACTTTAACTTTAACACATCGACTCTCTTCTCAACGGCTTACAATCATCTATTACCAGAAGTCATGGATCGAAATTTGGTTTTATGGTATTTATGGGCCATCTGAAATTCCAGTAAAATCCCATCATTTTATACTTGTTGTTTTTGTTGCCATTCATCAGTTTCCAAATTATTGTACTTAATCTTCTTTACCAGACAGATGAATCGTAAAGCAATGGAGTATTATCTTGAGGCAACATCACATCAAGGGGAACAAGAAGTTGGCTGGAAGTATATTGGTACTCAAAGTTAAGAATTCATTAACATCATATGCCATTCAATTTGGATCATTTGGTACTCAAAGTCTCAACTATAGCTGTTTATCTAGGCCTTGGATCATTTGGAAGATCCTGTGAGCATAGAGTTTCTTATTCTATTTCACTCCTCCCGGTGTAAGTTTTTTTTTTGTATATAAAAAATCAAAAACTCATTTAATGACAACATTTAACTTTTTCAGAATGATTTAGAATGACAGATTGATTACAACTTTTTGAAATAGAACCTTCCCCTACTTTTTCAACTCTCTGTTTCTACCTTTTAACCTTTCATCACAACATTTAAACTCTTTGTTTGAACCATCATTTGGGGCATACATGAAAATTTTGAGGCATATTGAATAAGACAAAAACATGGTTGGAAATAGTATTTCTAGGGTGCCTCTTATCTAGCAATTTTTCATAATGGCAAAAATGCCCTTATTTTAAATTAAAATAAAAAATTATTTTTTTTAAAAAAATAATTTTTTAATTTAATTATAAATTTTTTTATCTAATTTTTTTATTTTAAATTTTAAAAAAAAAATTGTTAAATTTTTTTTATTTTACGAATCTAAGTTCGGCGGACAAGTGATATGCCGAACCTAAACATACGTATATTCGGATGATAATATGTCAGCCGAACTTGTGTTTTGTGAAAACATACCTAGTTTCGGCAGATTCGATAAAAAAAATAGGACATCCGAATTTAATATTATTCTTCACAAAGTGAAGTTCGGCTAACATCTTCGTGTTTAATTATCAGCCGAAATGTTCATCGACACTTTCGGGATGAAAAAAAAAAGAAGTTAATTTGATAATTTTGATTTTATTGTTAGCCGAACTTTGTTTAGAATTAATCGTAAAAAAAAAATAAAAAATTCTATGCAATAAGAAAAGAAAAAAAAATTTAAAAATTTTCAAAAAAGAAAAGAAGAAAGAAAGTATTCAAAAAAAAAAAAATTATGAAAAAAAAATCAAAATTAAAAATTTTTAAAAAATAAACTCAAAAAGTTAATATTAAAAATTAATTAATTAATCAAGGGTATTTAAGTAACTTAACCACTCATTAGACACCCCTTATCATCCCACACTAGTTAGGGTCATCCATATGTATGCCCCAAAATTTCTATGTATGCCCCAAATGAGGGTTCCTTTGTTTCTACTTTTTCACATTTCATTACAACATTCACTGATAAATTACCATTCAACACTTTGTTTCTACTTACTATGGAGGACTTGAAGGACCTGGGGCACCTGGAGAACCTTTTATCAACAAGTCACGAATAATGAGTCCAATTATTAGGCGAGCACCTACAAAAACAATGACAACAATTACCCATAGGTATAGACCGGACATCTGTGGATTGTTGTCGAGTGTGGAAACGCGAAATCTTCTGACGTCAAAGCTTGGAATCAAGTTTTCAGGTTGCAAATCATCATAGTCGGCTGATACTGCATATGCACCTGCAATTTGTATTCTGACTTCCTCGGCTGGTGCGGCATATATAATAGATTGTCTTTGTTGAGGGGTTTGTGAAAGTCCCGTGAAGATGTCAGACAACTATTGAAACCGTCTTCTAGATGCTTTGAATTGTCTACGGATGTGACTAACCTTATTGAAAAGCAACCTCATAAAACCCAAAAGGATTAAGGTAACCAATACAACCAGTCCCGCTCTTGACCCGAATTCGATCGACTTCATCTTCTCCCCAGCATCCGGCATGTGTGTGTAGAACCAAACGTTGAAAGCGAATAGTACAACTATTACCGTGAGAGAAGCATAATGAACGGGATCGAGCCTATTAACTGCCTTATCATACCCGTCGATGACTTCATCCCTTTCCTTGATCACAGTTTTTTTCACCTCTTTGTACCTACCCAAGAGATTTCCGGCAGGTCCTAGAGCATCATTCACACTAGCCCCAAAAGTCGTTATACCTTGGACAATGCTATCCACTGCAGCTTTAGTAGTTGCATGCACCGCTTGCCTTCAACATTCATTACTCGGTTGTTTAGGTTGTTCGCATTTCCTTCAACAGTAGTCACTCTATTGGCTTGATGATGTGCTCTTATTTCGTTGAAAACAACTAAACCTCTTATACGTTCAAAATTAGTGTTGAGACCTGTTATATCATTGCGAATCCCTCTCACGGTGGTGTACAATACATTGACTTTAGCGGTCAAACCAGCCCCTGTCCTCTCTTGACTCGATTCTTCGGATCTGTAACAAAAACAAAAAACCTAGCATAAGTTATATAAAACAGTGAACTAAACATAGAACAAGAAAATGAACAAACCCTTCAAGGGATTTACAAAACAAAGAATTCAACCATATCTATTAATAAACCAACTAAGATCGTCTTAGGGCAACCATCCCCGGATTCAAATTAGACAAAAATTTTAATGGATACCCTCGTTTCCAAAGAAAAATTCTAAGTCGAAAACCCAAATCATCTTCCATAAAATCTTAAACGTAATTCATTAAACATAACAATATAGAGTCATAGGAATTCAAAGTGTTTAAACACACAAACCCTTAAAAAGCAATAGACAAGAAGATTGAAAAAATTTAACCGGAAAAGCGAATTCTAAATCCCTAATCATAACCATATGTCAGTGTTAAAGCCAATTGAACTGAAACTCGACTACAAACTCTAAAAAAGGAATTGACAAGAAATATTTCAGCTATGAAGTTATGAAAACAACATCACACATTAAACCTAATGCCTATATTAAAGAAAAAAAAAGAAGGTATAAAGATCAAAATTTTATTTTTGATATGTTGATTCTCAAACCAATTATTGAACTTGAGACAAACAAATACCATCAAAAATTAAAATAGAAAACAAATTTTGAACCCCAAATAGGTTGATTGTTGAGTTCCTCTCATAATCAATAATTTAGATTTGAGAGGAAATTCAAAAATGAAAAACATAATAACTTTTATAAAAATGTTTGAGTTGAGAAAGTCTCAAAATCATGAATAAGATTTTGAGATATCTTTCTACTCACCCAATTTGATCTTAAAACTAATCAATAAAATTGAAGAACATGATCAACTTACATTTTGCTACTGAAAATTCAGAGGTTTGAGAGAATAGAGAAAATGAATTTGTAAGAGACTGTTGAAAGATTTGATCCAAGTTTATATAGGCATAAAAATAAAAAAAAATAGCCGTTATGAGCTCAAAAGCTTTTTCTTCTTTTTTTCACCTCTTTGTACCTATCCAAGAGAGTTCCGGCAGGTCCTGGAGCATCATTCACACTAGTCCCAAAAGTGGTTATACCTCGGACAATGCTATCCACTGCAGCTCCAGTAGTTGCGGCACTGCCTTCAACATTCGTTACTCGGTTGGCTAGGTTGTTCGCATTTCCTTCAACAGTAGTCACTCTATTGGCTTGATGATGTGCTCTTATTTCATTAAGGACAAATAAACCTCTTGTACGTTCAAAATTAATGTTGAGACCTGTAATATCATTGCGAATCCCTCTCATGGTGGTGTAGAATTCATTGACTTTAGTTGTCAAACCAGCCTCTGTTCTCTCTTGACTTGATTCTTTGGACCTCTAACAAAAAAAAAAAAAAAACAGCATAAGTTATATAAAACAGTGAACTAATTATACAACAAGAAAATGAACAAACCCTTCAAGGGATTTACAAAATAAAGAATTCGGCCATATCTATTAATAAACCAACTAAGATCGCCTTAGGGCAACCATCCCCATATTTAAATTGGACAAATATTTTAATGGATACCCTCGTTTCCAAAGAAAAATTCTAAGTCGAAAACCAAAATCATCTTCCATAAAATCTTAAACGCAATTCACTAAACATAACAATATAGAGTCATAGAAATTCGATGTGTTTAACACACAAACCTTTAAAAAGCAATAAACAAGAAGATTGAAAAAAATTGAACTAGAAAAGCAAATTCTAAATCCCTAATCATAACCATATGTCAGTGTTAAAGCAAAATGAACTGAAACTCGACTACAAACCCTAAAAAAGTAATTGACAAGAAATATTTCAGCTATGAAGTTATGAAAACAACATCACACATTAAACCTAATGCCTATATTAAAGAAAAAAAAGAATATATAAAGATCAAAAATTTATTTTTGATAAGTTGATTCTCAAACCAATTATTGAACTTGAGACAAACAAATACCATCAAAAATTAAAATAGAAAACAAATTTTGAACCCCAAATAGGTTGATTGTTGAGTTCCTACCATAATCAATAATTTAGATTTGAGAGGAAATTCAAAAATCAAAAAACATAATAACTTTTCTAAAAATGTTTGAGTAGAGAGAGTCTCAAAATCATGAATAAGATTTTGAGACATCTTTCTACTCACCCAATTTGATCTTAAAACTAATCACTAAAATTGAAGAACATGATCAACTTACATTTTTCTATTGAAAATTCAGAGGTTTGAGAGAAGAGAGAAAATCAATTTGTGAGAGACTGTTGAAATATTTCAGTCCGGTTTATATAGGCACAAAAATCTTGTTTAGAAACTTTAACTTTAATACATCGACTCTCTTCTCAACGGCTTACAATCATCTATTACCAGAAGTCATGGATCGAAATTTGGTTTTATGGTATTTATGGGCCATCTGAAATTCCAGTAAAATCCCATCATTTTATACTTGTTGTTTTTGTTGCCATTCAGTGAGTTTCAAATTATTGTACTTAATCTTCTTTCTTGTGAGATGAATCGTAAAGCAATGGAGTATTATCTTGAGGCAACATCACATCAAGGGGAACAAGAAGTTGGCTGGAAGTATATTGGTACTCAAAGTTAAGAATTCATTAACATCGTATGCCATTCAATTTGGATCATTTGGTACTCAAAGTCTCAACTATAGCTGTTTATCTAGGCCTTGGATCATTTGGAAGATCCTGTGAGCATAGAGTTTCTTATTCTATTTCACTCCTCCCGGTGGAAGTTTTTTTTTTTTGTATATAAAAAATCAAAAACTCATTTAATGACAACATTTAACTTTTTCAGAATGATTTAGAATGACAGATTGATTACAACGTTTTGAAATAGAACCTTCCCCTACTTTTTCAACTCTTTGTTTCTACCTTTTAACCTTTCATCACAACATTTAAACTCTTTGTTTGAACTATCATTTGGGGCATACATGAAAATTTTGGGGCATATTGAATAAGACAAAAACATGGTTGGAAATAGTGTTTCTAGGGTGCCCCTTATCTAGCAGTTTTTCATAATGGCAAAAATGCCCTTATTTTAAATTAAAATAAAAAAATATTTTCTTTAAAAAAAATAATTTTTTAATTTAAGTTTAAATTTTTTATTTTTTTATTTTTAAAATTGTTAAATTTTTTTATTTTACGAATCTAAGTTCGGCGGACAAGTGATATGCAGAACCTAAACATACGTATATTCGGATGATAATATGTCAGCCGAACTTGTGTTTAGTGAAAACATACCTAGGTTCGGCAGATTCGATAAAAAAATAGGACATCCGAATTTAATATTATTCTTCACAAAGTGAAGTTCGGCTAACATCTTCGTGTTTAATTATCAGCCGAACTGTTCATCGACACTTTCAGGATGAAAAAAAAAGTAAGAAGTTCGGCTGATAATTTTGATTTTATTGTTAGTCGAACTTTGTTCTGTAATTGTCGTAAAAAAAAAATAAAAAATTCTATGCAATAAGAAAAGAAAAAAAAATTTAAAAATTTTCAAAAAAGAAAAGAAGAAAGAAAGTATTCAAAAAAAAAAATGAAAAAAAATTAAAATTAAAAATTTTAAAAAAATAAACTAAAAAAGTTAATATTAAAAATTAATTAATTAATCAAGGGTATTTAAGTAACTTAACCACTCATTAGACACCCCTTATCATCCCACACTAGTTAGGGTCATCCATATGTATGCCCCAAAATTTCTATGTATGCCCCAAATGAGGGTTCCTTTGTTTCTACTTTTTCACATTTCATTACAACATTCATTGATAAATTACCATTCAACACTTTGTTTCTACTTACTATGGAGGACTTGAAGGACCTGGGGCACCTGGAGAACCTTTTATCAACAAGTCACGAATAATGAGTCCAATTATTAGGCGAGCACTTACAAAAACAATGACAACAATTACCCATAGGTATAGGCCTAGGACATCCGTGGATTGTTGTCGAGGGTGGAAACGCGGAATCTTCTCGACGTCAAAGCTTGGAATCAAGTTTTCGGGTTGCAAATCATCATAGTCGGCACACTGCATATGCACATATGCAATTTGTATTTCGACTTCCTCATTTGGTGCGGCATATATAATAGATTGTATTTGTTGAGGGGTTTGGGAAAGTCCCGTGAAGATGTCAGACAACTATTGAAACCGTCTTCTAGATGCTTTGAATTGTCTACGGATGTGACTAACCTTATTGAAAATCAACCTCATAAAACCCAAAAGGATTAATGTAACCAATACAACCAGTCCCGCTCTTGACCCGAATTCGATCGACTTCATCTTCTCCCCAGCATCCGGCATGTGTGTGTAGAACCAAACGTTGAAGGCGAATAGTACAAATATTACCGTGAGAGAAGCATAATGAATGGGATCGAGCCTATTAACTGCCTTATCATACCCGTCGATGACTTCATCCCTTTCCTTGATCACAGTTTTTTTCACCTCTTTGTACCTACCCAAGAGAGTTCCGGCAGGTCCTAGAGCATCATTCACACTAGCCCCAAAAGTGTTTATACCTCGGACAATGTTATCCACTGCAGCTTTAGTAGTTGCGGCACTGCCTTCAACATTCATTACTCGGTTGTTTAAGTTGTTCGCATTTCCTTCAACAGTAGTCACTCTATTGGCTTGATGATGTGCTCTTATTTCGTTGAAAACAACTAAACCTCTTATACGTTCAAAATTAATGTTGAGACCTGTTATATCATTGCGAATCCCTCTCACGGTGGTGTACAATACATTGACTTTAGCGGTCAAACCAGCCCCAGTCCTCTCTTGACTCGATTCTTCGGATCTGTAACAAAAACAAAAACAAAAAACCTAGCATAAGTTATATAAAAAAGTGAACTAAACATACAACAAGAAAATGAACAAACCCTTCAAGGGATTTACAAAACAAAGAATTCAACCATATCTATTAATAAACCAACTTAGATCGTCTTAGGGCAACCATCCCCGGATTCAAATTAGACAAAAATTTTAATGGATACCCTCGTTTCCAAAGAAAAATTCTAAGTCGAAAACCCAAATCATCTTCCATAAAATCTTAAACGCAATTCATTAAACATAACAATATAGAGTCATAGGAATTCAAAGTGTTTAAACACACAAACCCTTAAAAAGCAATAGACAAGAAGATTGAAAAAATTTAACTTAGGAAAAGCGAATTCTAAATCCCTAATCATAACCATATGTCAGTGTTAAAGCCAATTGAACTGAAACTCGACTACAAACCCTAAAAAAGGAATTGACAAGAAATATTTCAGCTATGAAGTTATGAAAACAACATCACACATTAAACCTAATGCCTATAATTAAAAAAAAAAAGAAGGTATAAAGATCAAAATTTTATTTTTGATATGTTGATTCTCAAACCAATTATTGAACTTGAGACAAACAAATACCATCAAAAATTAAAATAGAAAACAAATTTTGAACCCCAAATAGGTTGATTGTTGAGTTCCTCTCATAATCAATAATTTAGATTTGAGAGGAAATTCAAAAATGAAAAACATAATAACTTTTATAAAAATGTTTGAGTTGAGAAAGTCTCAAAATCATGAATAAGATTTTGAGACATCTTTCTACTCACCCAATTTGATCTTAAAACTAATCAATAAAATTGAAGAACATGATCAACTTACATTTTGCTACTGAAAATTCAGAGGTTTGAGACAATAGAGAAAATCAATTTGTGAGAGACTTTGAAAGATTTCGATCCAGGTTTATATAGGCACAAAAAGAAAAAAAATAGCCGTTATGAGCTCAAAAGCTTTTTCTTCTTTTTTTCACCTCTTTGTACCTATCCAAGAGAGTTCCAGCAGGTCCTGGATAATCATTCACACTAGTCCCAAAAGTGGTTATACCTCGGACAATGCTATCCACTGCAGCTCCAGTAGTTGCGGCACTGCCTTCAACATTCGTTACTCGGTTGGCTAGGTTGTTCGCATTTCCTTCAACAGTAGTCACTCTATTGGCTTGATGATGTGCTCTTATTTCATTGAGGACAAATAAACCTCTTGTACGTTCAAAATTAGTGTTGAGACCTGTAATATCATTGTGAATCCCTCTCATGGTGGTGTAGAATCCATTGACTTTAGTTGTCAAACCAGCCTCTGTTCTCTCTTGACTTGATTCTTCGGACCTCTAACAAAAAAAAAAAAAAACAGCATAAGTTATATAAAACAGTGAACTAATTATACAACAAGAAAATGAACAAACCCTTCAAGGGATTTACAAAACAAAGAATTCGGCCATATCTATTAATAAACCAACTAAGATCGCCTTAGGGAAACCATCCCCATATTTAAATTGGACAAACATTTTAATGGATACCCTCGTTTCCAAAGAAAAATTCTAAGTCGAAAACCAAAATCATCTTCCATAAAATCTTAAACGCAATTCACTAAACATAACAATATAGAGTCATAGAAATTCGATGTGTTTAACACACAAACCTTTAAAAAGCAATAAACAAGAAGATTGAAAAAATTGAACTAGAAAAGCAAATTCTAAATCCCTAATCATAACCATATGTCAGTGTTAAAGCAAAATGAACTGAAACTCGACTACAAACCCTAAAAAAGGAATTGACAAGAAATATTTCAGCTATGAAGTTATGAAAACAACATCACACATTAAACCTAATGCCTATATTAAAGAAAAAAAAGAATATATAAAGATCAAAAATTTATTTTTGATATGTTGATTCTCAAACCAATTATTGAACTTGAGACAAACAAATACCATCAAAAATTAAAATAGAAAACAAATTTTGAACCCCAAATAGGTTGATTGTTGAGTTCCTACCATAATCAATAATTTAGATTTGAGATGAAATTCAAAAATCAAAAAACATAATAACTTTTCTAAAAATGTTTGAGTAGAGAGAGTCTCAAAATCATGAATAAGATTTTGAGACATCTTTCTACTCACCCAATTTGATCTTAAAACTAATCACTAAAATTGAAGAACATGATGAACTTACATTTTGCTATTGAAAATTCAGAGGTTTGAGAGAAGAGAGAAAATCAATTTGTGAGAGACTGTTGAAATATTTCAGTCCGGTTTATATAGGCACAAAAATCTTGTTTAGAAACTTTAACTTTAATACATCGACTCTCTTCTCAACGGCTTACAATCATCTATTACCAGAAGTCATGGATCGAAATTTGGTTTTATGGTATTTATGGGCCATCCGAAATTCGGTAAAATCCCATCATTTTATACTTGTTGTTTTTGTTGCCATTCATCAGTTTCCAAATTATTGTACTTAATCTTCTTTACCAGACAAATGAATCGTAAAGCAATGGAGTATTATCTTGAGGCAACATCACATCAAGGGGAACAAGAAGTTGGCTGGAAGTATATTGGTACTCAAAGTTAAGAATTCATTAACATCGTATGCCATTCAATTTGGATCATTTGGTACTCAAAGTCTCAACTATAGCTGTTTATCTAAGCCTTGGATCATTTGGAAGATCCTGTGAGCATAGAGTTTCTTATTCTATTTCACTCCTCCCGGTGGAAGTTTTTTTTTTTGTATATAAAAAATCAAAAACTCATTTAATGACAACATTTAACTTTTTCAGAATGATTTAGAATGACAGATTGATTACAACTTTTTGAAATAGAACCTTCCCCTACTTTTTCAACTCTTTGTTTCTACCTTTTAACTTTTCATCACAACATTTAAACTCTTTGTTTGAACCATCATTTGGGGCATACATGAAAATTTTGGGGCATATTGAATAAGACAAAAACATGGTTGGAAATAGTGTTTCTAGGGTGCCCCTTATCTAGCAATTTTTCATAATGGCAAAAATGCCCTTATTTTAAATTAAAATAAAAAAAATATTTTCTTTAAAAAAATAATTTTTTAATTTAAGTTTAAATTTTTTATTTTTTTATTTTTAAAATTGTTAAATTTTTTTATTTTACGAATCTAAAATAAAGTGAAGTTTGGCTAACATCTTCGTGTTTAATTATCAGCCGAACTGTTCATCGACACTTTCAGGATGAAAAAAAAAGAAGTTCGGCTGATAATTTTGATTTTATTGTTAGCCGAACTTTGCTCTGTAATTATCGTAAAAAAAAATAAAAAATTCTATGCAATAAGAAAAGAAAAAAAAATTTAAAAATTTTCAAAAAAAAAAAAGAAGGAAGAAAGTATTCAAAAAAAAAAAAATTAAAAAAAATTAAAATTAAAAATTTTAAAAAAATAAACTAAAAAAGTTAATATTAAAAATTAATTAATTAATCAAGGGTATTTAAGTAACTTAACCACACATTAGACACCTCTTATCATCCCACACTAGTTAGGGTCATCCATATGTATGCCCCAAAATTTCTATGTATGCCCCAAATGAGGGTTCCTTTGTTTCTACTTTTTCACATTTCATTACAACATTCACTGATAAATTACCATTCAACACTTTGTTTCTACTTACTATGGAGGACTTGAAGGACCTGGGGCACCTGGAGAACCTTTTATCAACAAGTCACGAATAATGAGTCCAATTATTAGGCGAGCACTTACAAAAACAATGACAACAATTACCCATAGGTATAGGCCGGACATCTGTGGATTGTTGTCGAGGGTGGAAACGCGGAATCTTCTGACGTCAAAGCTTGGAATCAAGTTTTCAGGTTGCAAATCATCATAGTCGGCTGCTACTGCATATGCACCTGCAATTTGTATTCTGACTTCCTCGGCTGGTGCGGCATATATAATAGATTGTCTTTGTTGAGGGGTTTGGGAAAGTCCCGTGAAGATGTCAGACAACTATTGAAACCGTCTTCTAGATGCTTTGAATTGTCTACGGATGTGACTAACCTTATTGAAAAGCAACCTCATAAAACCCAAAAGGATTAATGTAACCAATACAACCAGTCCCGCTCTTGACCCGAATTCGATCGACTTCATCTTCTCCCCAGCATCCGGCATGTGTGTGTAGAACCAAACGTTGAAGGCGAATAGTACAAATATTACCGTGAGAGAAGCATAATGAATGGGATCGAGCCTATTAACTGCCTTATCATACCCGTCGATGACTTCATCCCTTTCCTTGATCACTATTTTTTTCACCTCTTTGTACCTACCCAAGAGAGTTCCGGCAGGTCCTAAAGCATCATTCACACTAGCCCCAAAAGTGTTTATACCTCGGACAATGTTATCCACTGCAGCTTTAGTAGTTGCGGCACTGCCTTCAACATTCATTACTCAGTTGTTTAGGTTGTTCGCATAAACTTCAACAGTAGTCACTCTATTGGCTTGATGATGTGCTCTTATTTCGTTGAAAACAACTAAACCTCTTATACGTTCAAAATTAGTGTTGAGACATGTTATATCATTGCGAATCCCTCTCACGGTGGTGTACAATACATTGACTTTAGCGGTCAAACCAGCCCCTGTCCTCTCTTGACTCGATTCTTCGGATTTGTAACAAAAAAAAAAAAAAACCAGTATAAGTTATATAAAACAGTGAACTAAATATACAACAAGAAAATGAACAAACCCTTCAAGGGATTTACAAAACAAAGAATTTGCCCATATCTATTAATAAACCAACTAAGATTGCCTTAGGGCAACCATCCCCATATTCAAATTGGACAAACATTTTAATGGATACCCTCTTTTCAAAGAAAAATTCTAAGTCCAAAACCAAAATCATCTTCCATAAAATCTTAAACGCAATTCACTAAACATAACAATATAGAGTCATAGAAATTCGATGTGTTTAACACACAAACCATTAAAAAGCAATAGACAAGAAGATTGAAAAAATTGAACTGGAAAAGCAAATTCTAAATCCCTAATCATAACCATATGTCAGTGTTAAAGCAATGAACTGAAACTCGACTACAAACCCTAAAAAAGGAATTGACAAGAAATATTTCAGCTATGAAGTTATGAAAACAACATCACACATTAAATCTAATGCCTATATTAAAGAAAAAAAAAAGAATATGTAAAGATCAAAAATTTATTTTTGATAAGTTGATTCTCAAACCAATTATTGAACTTGAGACAAACAAATACCATCAAAAATTAAAATAGAAAAAAATTTTTGAACCCCAAATAGGTTGATTGTTGAGTTCCTCTCATAATCAATAATTTAGATTTGAGAGGAAATTCAAAAACGAAAAAACATAATAACTTTTTTAAAAATGTTTGAATTGAGAAAGTCTCAAAATCATGAATAAGATTTTGAGACATCTTTCTACTCACCCAATTTGATCTTAAAACTAATCAATAAAATTGAAGAACATGATCAACTTACATTTTGCTATTGAAAATTCAGAGGTTTGAGAGAAGAGAGAAAATCAATTTGTGAGAGACTGTTCAAATATTTCAGTTCGGTTTATATAAGCACAAAAATAAAAAAATAGCCGTTATGAGCTCAAAAGTTTTTCTTCTTTTTTTCACCTCTTTGTACCTACCCAAGAGAGTTCCGCAGGTCTTGGAGCATCATTCACACTATCCCGAAAAGTGGTTATACCTCGGACAATGCTATCCACTGCAGCTCCAGTAGTTGCGGCACTACCTTCAACATTCGTTACTCGGTTATTTAGGTTTTTCGCATTTCCTTCAACAGTAGTCACTCTATTGGCTTGATGATGTGCTCTTATTTCATTGAGGACAACTAAACCTCTTGTACGTTCAAAATTAGTGTTGAGATTTGTAATATCATTGTGAATCCCTCTCACGGTGGTGTACAATCCGTTGACTTTAGCTGTCAAACCAGCCTCTGTTCTCTCTTGACTTGATTCTTCGGACCTGAATAAAAAAAAAAAAAAAAAAAAAAAAAAAAAAAAAACCAACATAAGTTATATAAAACAGTGAACTAAATGTACAAAAAGAAAATGAACAAACCCTTCAAGGGATTTATAAAACAAAGAATTCGTCCATATCTATTAATAAACCAACTAAGATCTCCTTAGGGCAACCATCCCCAGATTCAAATTGGACAAACATTTCATGGATACCCTCGTTTCCAAAGAAAAATTCTAAGTCGAAAACCCAAATCACACTACACCAAATTCTCGGATTAGTAACAGAATTAAGCCATTAATAAAACGGGTTGTAACGGCTCTTGCCTGTTGCAAAAAGGGGTGTTACATTTTTTTTGTAACGGCAATGGGGCCGTTACGAATTTTGGTCGTAACGGCTCTAGTAACAGCTGCAAGCCGTTACTAAAATGCCACGTGGTAACAGCTCAGGGCCGTTACGAATTTTTTTTGTAACAACATGGTCGTAACACTCTCGAGCCGTTGCGAACGTTTTTGTAACAGCAAAAAAAATACTGCCAGTCAACATTGACCTGGTCAAAATCAGTCAACACGACCAATTTTGACCAGGATCATGTTAACCGGCAGTTCATTTTCAGCCGGAAATATGCCGGAATTCCAATAACCTGCCTACCCTTTTCATTCCATCACATTCATTCAATTCATATAACTTTTCAATCAAAGAAGGACATTCAATTCATATAACTTTTCAATCAAAGAAGGATATTAAAGAAGAACATAAATTCTTCTAAGTACCAAAATTCTTGTCAGTATCAAATTCTAAGCTAAAAAACTTGCTGAGTTCATAGAAACTTCCTACATTGTAACTTACAAAACTTACAATATTGAAAAGCAACAATAAGATGCCAATCAGTTCATAAGCCAAGGCTATCCCACCAAACCTGCAATCAAGATATGTGAATTAGATGAGGCAAAGTAAAGGCTATCGGTACTTACCAAGAACCACATATCAACATAGGGAGATTTCACCTTTCATCATCCTCGGCTTGAAGCATAGGGGAACAGTAGTTGCAATATAGAAGGTTGGATGACGAGGAACAGTAGTTGCCTTGGACCTTTTGACCAGATTATGATGGTTCTGACACTTTATGAACTTGAAAATTTTATCTTTTGGTTCCTTCATAAGCTTAACCCACATCTTGTTATCTGCCTTAGTTTGATAATTCTTGCTATTGAGCTTTTTCAACAATTTTTTTCGAACCGCCAGACGTTTCTTGTTACGGCTCAACTTTCCTCCAACAGCTGTTGCCTTTCCCTTACCAACCTGTTTGTGAGCTGAAAGTAGAAAGTAAAAAAAAGACATGTTTTCAGAAAAAGAAAACGATATTTCTCATCAAATCTAATTCACTAAAAGAAGGCTTAAAAAAAATCTAAGAAAAAATTGAAAAAGATTATACCACATGCGTGTTTGATACAAGGAACGAACACTTGTTCAGGGCCAGGCAACACAGAAACTCCATTTTGTTCCAGAAAACACCGACTAGACACTGTTCCAACACCAAGAATCAATACTGCATCACTACTTGCAAGAATCAATACTAATACTAGAGAGGCCAGTATTAGTACGGAGCATTGGAGAATGGATACCCAATTTTAATTCGGGCATCCATTCTGACTCCAAAGTCAATGGACACTGAAAATGGTATTGGGCCATATTGTGCTTTAGTTAGTATTAGGTTTTAGAAAAAAAATTGATCGGTAAAGAATTTAGTGTTAGGGTTTAGTAAGATGATCGCCTCAGTCCTCAGTATAAACAAGGGGTCGAGTGTCCGTTTCAAACAGTTCTGCTGCCTCCATGTGTCACAAGGTGTAATCACATTCCAGAAAACTCCATTTTGTTCCAGAAATCATCTTGTTTTGTTCTGATGATTTGCTTACCTAGCAACTACTGTTCCAATACCAAGAATCAATACTGCATCACTACTTGCAATATAGAAATTCCATGTATCTAATTATTATAAGGGGAAAGGGCTGGTGTAAAGAGTATTTACAAAGGAAAAAAGGCACTTACATTTCAAATAAGCATCGAACAAACTTCCAGTGACACCTTCAATGGCATTATTAACAGGAAGAGTGTGAACACGCTTCTCGTATTTGACATCAGGGAATTGGTGCACAAAAACAAGTGCAACCCAGATGGTGAGTCATACAGCTTCCATACTTCAAATAGTCGATACCCTGTATAGAATCAAACATTTAATATATAGTCACATACAAAATGCTACCATTTCTATTCGGGAACCTTATCTGGCTAGAAGAACCTTGTTATCTCAAAATCCAACCTAATATTCATAATTTGCGAAATCCAAGTAACGCTAGGTACTTCAATATTGAGAAATACGTCTGTTACAGAAATCAGAATTCTTATCCAAGATGCAAAAAGTGATGAGCCATCATTTTCATGGTAAAGTGATCCAGGTCTGATTCTTACAGCATATGAGAGGTTGAAGACCTTTGGCACAGTTCCTGTCCAAGTTCCATTTAATACTTTCCGACAATGTGTTGTCTAAACACTAGTCTAATAGTAAATTGTTATTATGTCCATGTAAGCCATAACACAGGTCTCGAATCAAAATAATTGCAATCTCTAGTTTGGCTTAAAGAACAAATTATGTGCATGTAAGTAGAAATAAAAAAGATCCAGAAAGTGATAACTTACATGCTATCATATTTTGTTCGCTTCCACACAGGTCCTTCATCAGTTGTATTAACTTTATATTGAATAATAGACTGACAATAGAAAAGAGAAAAGTGATTATTACGAAGAGATAAGAGAAAAGTGACTGCCAAGACAGATCAAGGGTTAACAAGCCAGGCATTTCAGCAAGTTATTCATTCTGTATAGATGGGTATTCAACATCCACTCCATGTACAAATCAATCAAAGACTATTGTATAAATATTTCCCTATCTATTATATTGGAAGCAAAGAAATTAAGCCTGTGTTGAAAATCTAAGCAGTTCTGAGATATTTAAGTTTTGATATATGATGATCACTCATAATTAGAAAAAAAAAAACTTGAGTTTCAGGAGGATGAAAAACAATATCAGGTGTTAGCAAGAACTCATCTGATGTATAAAGCCAATTAAACTGCATAAATCCCTGTAGTGTTCTTTGCAGTGGCGGAACCAGGAAACAAAACTAGGGGAGGCTTGAAAAAAAAAATTGCGTAGTGGCAAAACAAAGAGATTACCTCTTTCTAAGTACGATCCCTTCTGTCATACACTCTCCCGTTCCGTTTTTTTCAGAAAGACCAGATATTGCATATGGTAGGGACACCCACCAGCACAATACTAAGTTCAGCGTTCATACATGAAAACTATTCCCATCAGTGCAGCGCATTTTGCCTCATCTTCAGATGAAGCCTACATGAAAAGAGAAAAAAGTGAAGCACAATTTGTCGCAAGAATAGCCGTTAGCCACCACTTGCAGCAATCAGAGGGCAACCAATTTCTATTGAACTATAACCAATTGAACCTTAATCCACATTCTATGTTAATGAGATAATACATGAGTTAACTATAACTAAGTTCATTAATGTTAACAGATCTAAGAACCAACATTACCAAACCACAAAACTACCACATATCCACCACCACCCACAAGCAATGACCACTAAATTACATTATCTTGCATCGCTTTGTCGCATCCACCTGATCATATTTAGTTCTCAAAATACCATCAATTCCCGTTGTATAGTAGCCAACCTAGGGGAAATGATAATTTGATTCAAAGGTGCTCCTTACTACCAATAACCATCATGCAAGTCAATGTCAGTGAAACGGTACTTATCTCCTCTTCCAGTTCATTCAGTTACCCTTAATCACCATCAAGGAAAACACAGGACCTGTACAGATGAAGTGTAGACGAAGGTAAACTAACTGAAACAACAAAATCTTAGATTAAACCCACGACAGAATCCAAATCGAAACAGAATGGATCAACAGCAAACCATGTCTATCACTTTTGCACTCGCCTGCAAAATTTAAGCAAAAATATATTAGAAATCCTAAAGAAAAAATCAAAATGAACAAACAAAACGAACAAACAAAAAACTTGGTTAAGTCTTTAACTAAACTGAAAGTCTGAAAACCCAAAAACGAAAGAACCAAAATCAGAACAAATAGGAAAAAATTGATTACCATGTTCATAATCAGGGTGTAGTTATTTGGTATGAATTTGCTGCAGCTCCTATGAGGCTATGAGCCTCCTTTTACCTGAAAAATGGAAGTGTTTATTACTCCAATATGTGACATCAAATCTTATCTCCTTACCTAGGGTTTTCCTGTTTCCCTAAACTATTACCCTGGCTTGGCAATAGATTTTTACCCTGGCTTGACAGCAGCTGCAACTGAGATTGACGAATTTGGGCTATGATTTACCCCCCCCCACCCCCCACACACACACACACACAAAAAAAAAAAATTTGATTCACCCCTGGATTAAGCCAGGGGAAGTCTGTGCATACATGTGCCCCTGGTTCTTTGGGACTTTTTCTCAAACACTTGTTCTGCAGATTTGTCGGTATCGGGAGGTATGCTTTTCCTTGTTGTATATTCAGCTCTTCCTATAAATTTTTCACATGCACATTCAAGTTTAACAATAACCCAAGTCTCCTAAACTTTCAAAAACTCTGATTACTCAATACGATGAAGAAATTCATTCACATACACACATAACCAATTAAATCAAGCATGAACTAACCAATATAATTGAAACCAGTCCACTTGAAAATCATATCAAGCATGGTCCATACATACAACTACAAAGAATAAAATATGAATCTCCAATAACTAATTAACGAAATCAAGCAAAGCAGCAACGAACATGACATCACTGATCCACTACTACATTGATTTCTTTCGATAATTCAAATTAACACAAATGAACACATAATTGAAGACTACAGGAACGATTATCAAACACAAATCAACAACAAAATGAAGAAACGAAAAGGAGATCGATGATATCTTCTAAAATCACTTAATGGTCTAAATTACTACCCAAATCCCCACAGATGAAAATGCATTATTTATGAAATTTAGCATTAGTCCGTAAATGGACAAATTTTGTTAGGCAAGTCAAGCTAGGGGTGTAAATTCGGGCAGGCCAGGCCGCCCGACCCAAAAACTAAGACGGGCCGGGCAGGCCAGGCTTAATATTTGCGAGCCCGTAAAAAAATTCAGGTCGGGCAGGCCGGGTAAAAGTCGATAATTTGCTACCCAAAGCCCGCTTTTTATACGGGCAGGCCAGATCGGCCGGACGAGCCACTATTTTGAAAATATTTTTTTGTTAAACAAATTTAAATTTTGAAATGGATGGTATTAAATTTATTTATTTAATATTTTTCCTTTCTAACATTGTATATCATAAGTGATAGTATTATTTTATATTTAAATTACAATGACAAATTTCTTATTTTAGCCTATAATAAATAATAAGAATAACAAATTTCTTAATTATAGTACACTAAACTTTCTAAATAAGAATACCATTAATGTTTTGAAAAGGTTAATTATAAGTAAAAACAACTATATATTTTCTAGATTCACAATTGACAATTATAAAATGGTAACTATTAAGAGGATACTAAATGAAGGCTTTTAGGTAGGGAACAGTGGAGTATCAGGCCGGGCATCATAATTAATTGCAAAGCCCGAGCCCGCCCCAATAAATTAATTCAAAGGGCCAAAGTGGCTCGTGATGGCCATAACAGGCTTTGGGCTACTTCGGGTACATGCAGGCTCAGGCGGGTACATGCAGACCGAGTATTTTCGGGTATTATTTACACCCCTAAGTCAAGCCTTTCTCAACCAAATCTTATGAGCAAAACTTTGTCCAATGATATTCGATACACAAGTAGTATTATGACATGAATACCGTTGAATTGAAAATGCATAGTAACTTCAAAAATTACATTTGAATTAATGCAAATTATATACTCACAATCATTATTTGACCAAAGTTCTACATATGCTGGTAAGCAAAATTAGCGATCTTTTAGGCAATTTCAAATCAATATAAAACTTATCTAATTAAGCAAGCATGTTCAGTAAGAATACAAAGAAGCTTTTACTGAAGCAAAGGGACAAACACCTTACTTACATTAACCAAGCTTTTCTACTGATTTTCCAAACCAAATTCATATCAAACTCTTACCCACTTCTCCTAATTCTTCTCGGTTTCTGATTACTCCATAATCTTTACCGAACATTAACAAGGTCAATACATCTACTCTTATCAGCTGATTTTCCAAGAAGCGAAAATCACCGGAGAAAATAAATAGAGAAGAAAAGTGAAAGAAAAGAGAAAATAAGGAATTTCCCCAAATCCCTAAAATCCCCTCCCCAACACAAATATTTCTTTTTGAGAGATTTTGATAAATATTTACACGTGAAAATCCCCTCAAACTGAACAATAAACCCTAAATCGATTAATAAATCTGAAACCCTAAAATCGAAAAACTTAAACCCTAAAACAGATAACAAAATACTTACACAGATGATGAAATCGAAAGCCTAAACTCTATTTAGCAGACTCTATTAACAGATGATGAAAATCATGAAATCGAAATCCTAACCTCATTAACAGATGTGAATCTTCACGGAAGAAAACAGAGAGAAGAGAGGCAGAAGGAGAAAATAAAAGTGAAATACAAATGTGAATCGAAAACCTAAACTCGATAATCGATTAACAGATGATGAAATACTGAAATGAATCTTCAATGAAGAAGAAAGAGGGAAGAGAGGATGGAAAAGAAAAAAGAAAAGAGAAAGAGAAATGAAAAAAATGAGGAGGAATAGTCGAGAAGGGGGAGAAAATGTCTTAAGCCAAGGGGAGAAACATCTCTAGTTCAACTAGTGTGGGGTGGAAAAAATAGGTTACGCATGTGAATGGCACACGCCAAAATTCAGGGTGTTACGACCCAAGAGTGACCGAGCCTGTGACTGGCATGCCTATAAAAAATTTCGTAACGGCTTAACCCTGTTACGAATTTTTTGAAAATTAGTAACGGCTTATGCCTGTTACGAACTTTTTGTAACGGGAATTTTGTAACGGCCCATAAGCCGTTACGAATTGCTGTTACTAATTCGGGAATTTGGTGTAGTGTCATCTTCCATAAAATCTTAAACGCAATTCACTAAACATAACAATATAGATTCATAGGAATTCGATGTGTTTAAACACACAAACCCTTAAAAACCAATAGACAAGAAGATTGAAAAAATTGAACTGGAAAAGAAAATTCTAAATCCCTAATCATACCCATATGTCACTTTTAAAGCAAATTGAACTGAAACTCGACTACAAACCCTAAAAAAGGAATTGACAAGAAATATTTCAGCTCTGAAGTTATGAAAACAACATCACACATTATACCTAATGCCTATCTTATCTTATACTAATATAAAGAAAAGAGGTATTTTTGGTGAAGCCTTTTCACATGACAATAATACCCTCATTAACTAAGCTTTTAGTTAATATTTGTATATTTACAGGAATGCCATTGTTTTAAAAATAGATCAAAAAATTTAAAACTTAGATATCTTTAAAAATACACATCGGATTTTTGCAAAATTAATATATTTGGAAAGCTCTTTAAATTATCTACGTAATGAGTACAAACAAGGATATTAAATTTTTTTTTTTAAGATTTTTTTTTTCCATTATTATCAAATTTGGTATTGTTAAAAGAATCCAATTCAAGCATGTGCATCGCTCATGTGGCCTTACTAGTATTAAAGAACAAAAAGATGGTGTAAAGATCAAAAATTTATTTTTGATAAGTTGATTCTCAAACCAATTATTGAACTTGAGACAAACAAATACCATCAAAAATTAAAACAGAAAAAAAAATTTGAACCCCAAATAGGTTGATTGTTGAGTTCCTCTTATAATCAATAATTTAGATTTGAGAGGAAATTCAAAAATAAAAAACATAATAACTTTTCTAAAAATGTTTGAGTTGAGAGAGTCTCAAAATCATGAATAAGATTTTTAGACATCTTTCTACTCACACAATTTGATCTTAAAACTAATCACTAAAATTGAAGAACATAATCAACTTACATTTTTCTATTGAAAATTTAGAGGATTGAGAGAAGAGAGAAAATCATGTTGTGAGAGACTGTTGAAAGATTTGGTCCCAGGTTTACATAGGCACAAAAAGAAAAAAAATAGTTGTTATGAGCTCAAAAGCTTTTTCTTCTTTTTTTTCACCTCTTTGTACCTACCCAAGAAAGTTCCGGCAGGTCCTGGAGCATCATTCACACTAGCCCCAAAAGTGGTTATACCTCGGACAATGCTATCCACTGCAGCTCCAGTAGTTGCGGCACTGCCTTCAACATTCGTTACTCGGTTGGTTATGTTGTTCGCATTTCCTTCAACAGTAGTCACTCTATTGGCTTGATGATGTGCTCTTATTTCATTGAGGACAACTAAACCTCTTATACGTTCAAAATTAGTGTTGAGGCCTGTTATATCATTGTGAATCCCTCTCACGGTGGTGTACAATCCATTGACTTTAGCTATCAAACCAGCCTCTGTTCTCTCTTGACTTGATTCTTCGGACCTGTAAAAAAAAAAAAAAAAAAAACCAGCAAAAGTTATATAAAACAGTGAACTAAACATACAACAAGAAAATGAACAAACCCTTCAAGGGATTTACAAAACAAAGTATTCGGCCATATCTATTAATAAAACAACTAAGATCTCCTTAGGGAAACCATCCCCAGATTCAAATTGGACAAACATTTTAATGGATACCCTCGTTTCCAAAGAAAAATTATAAGTCGAAAACCCAAACCATCTTCCATAAAATCTTAAACGCAATTCACTAAACATAACAATATAGAGTTATAGGAATTCGATGTGTTTAAACACACAAACCCTTAAAAAGCAATAGACAAGAAGATTGAAAAAATTGAACTGGAAAAGCAAATTCTAAATCCCTAATCATAACCATATGTCAGTGTTAAAGCAAATTGAACTGAAACTCGACTACAAACCCTAAAAAAGGAATTGACAAGAAATATTTCAGCTATGAAGTTATGAAAACAACATCACACATTGAACCTAACGCCTGTATATTAAAGAAAAAAAAGAAGGTTTAAAGATCAAAAATTTATTTTTGATAAGTTGATTCTCAAACCACTTATTGAACTTGAGACAAACAAATACCATCAAAAATTAAAATAGAAAACAAATTTTGAACCCAAAAAATAGGTTGATTGTTGAGTTTCTCCCATATTCAATAATTTAGATTTGAGAGGAAATTCAAAAATGAAAAACATAATAACTTTTCTAAAAATGTTTGAGTTGAGAGAGTCTCCAAAATCAAGAATAATATTTTGAGTCATCTTTCTACTCACCCAATTTGATATTAAAACTAATCACTAAAATTGAAGAACATGATCAACTTACATTTTGCTATTGAAAATTCAGAGGTTTGAGAGAAGAGAGAAAATCAATTTGTGAGAGACTGTTGAAAGATTTATGTCCGGTTTATATAGGAACAAAAAGAAAAAAATAGCCGTTATGAGCTCAAAAGCTTTTTCTTCTTTTTTTCACCTCTTTGTACCTACCCAAGAGAGTTCCGACAGGTCCTGGAGCATCATTCACACTAGCCGAAAAAGTGGTTATACCTCGGAAAATTCTATCCACTGCAGCTCCAGTGGTTGCGCACGAGCCTTCAACATTCGTTACTCGGTTGGCTAGGTTGTTCGCATTTCCTTCAACATTAGTCACTCTATTGGCTTGATGATGTTCTCTTATTTCATTGAGGACAACTAAACCTCTTGAACGTTCAAAATTAGTGTTGAGATCTGTTATATCATTGTGAATCCCTCTCACGGTGGTGAACAATCCATTAACTTTAGTCATCAAACCAGCCTGTTCTATCTTGACTCGATTCTTCGGACCTGTAACAAAAAAAAAAACCCAGCATAAGTTATATAAAACAGTGAACTAAACATACAATAAGAAAATGAACAAACCCTTCAAGGGATTTACAAAACAAAGAATTCGTCCATATTTATTAATAACAAACTAAGATCTCCTTAGGGCAACCATCCCCAGATTCAAATTGGACAAACATTTTAATGGATACCCTCGTTTCCAAAGAGAAATTTTAAGTTGAAAACCCATATCATCTTCCATAAAATCTTAAACACAATTCACTAAACATAACAATATAGAGTCATGGAAATTCGATGTGTTTAAACACACAAACCTTTAAAAAGCAATAGACAAGAAGATTGAAAAAATTGAACTGGAAAAGCAAATTCTAAATCATAACCATATGTCAGTGTTAAAGCAAATTGTACTGAAACTCGAATACAAACCCTAAAAAAGGAATTGACAAGAAATATTTCATCTATGAAGTTATGAAAACAACATCACATATTAAACCTAATGCCTATATATTAAAGAAAAAAAAAGAAGGTATAAAGATCAAAAATTTATTTTTGATAAGTTGATTCTTAAACCACTTATTGAACTTGAGACAAACAAATACCATCAAAAATTAAAATAGAAAACAAATTTTGAACCCCAAATAGGTTGATTGTTGAGTTCCTCTCATAATCAATAATTTAGATTTGAGAGGAAATTCAAAAATGCAAAACATAATAACTTTTCTAAAATTGTTTGAGTTGAGAGAGTCTACAAAATCATGAATAAGATTTTGAGATATCTTTCTACTCACCCAATTTGATCTTAAAACTAATCACTAAAATGGAAGAACATGATCAACTTACATTTTGCTATTGAAAATTCAGAGGTTTGAGAGAAGAGAGAAAATCAATTTGTGAGAGACTTTTGAAAGATTTCAGTCCGGTTTATATAGGCACAAAAAGAAAAAAAAATAGTCGTTATGAGCTCAAAAGATTTTACTTCTTTTTTCACCTCTTTGTACCTACCTAAGTGAGTTCCGGCAGGTCCCGGAGCATCATTCACAAGTATCCCGATAGGTGTCATTACATGCCCCTAAACTAGATCGAGTTTTATCTCAATTTTAGAGCCGAGTTATGGCGGATCAAATGTATATCGCTGAAAGGAAGAGGTGAATTCACGGAGAGATTGAGAGATTCAAGGAAGGAGAAATGAGCTCTCTTGATTTGTATTGAGATGTGATTAAAGTGCTTTCGACGGATTCCTAAAGAGGAGAAGAAGATTAAGAAGAAAATATGTCATGTCAATTGAATCTGAGAAGGATGTTAGGGTTTGAATTCGGATAGAATGATGTGTGAATCGATGCGGAAAGAAGATGGGTTTGATATGAATTTTAGATTAATGAAGAGAGTTGGGTTCGATTGTTTGAGTTCGAAAATGGGTTTTAGGTGGATCTCGTTATGAGTTAGGATTTCGGGAATTGAATTAGAAGATGTATTCTGAATTGAGATTAAGCTGAGAAGGTATGTGGTTGTTCAGTTGGTGGTCCGAGGAAGAATGGGTTCGATTTTTGAAAGTTCTTGAGATTGAAAAGAAATTGATGGATACGTTGATGTTCATGGATTTGTCGATGGGTGAAATTCATGGATGGGTTTCATGGTTCAGATTCAAAGGCTGGTTGAGAAGGGTTTGGCTGAATTCGAACTCTCAATTGAAAATTCAGTTGAAGAAGCCTAAAGTGAAGCCTAGGCTTGGTAAATGAATGAGTTTGCAAGGAAAGGTTGATGCAGTTTGAGCCGCAGCTGCAGACTAGTGTTGACGCAGTACAGAATGTGACAGCGCTATGGTGGTGTTTGTGTCTGCAATGAAAATGGGCTAATGGGTCTGTGATGCATAAAGGTTAATTGCACAGGAGATGGAGTTGATGTAATGGAAGCGTCATTGCTTTATAAATCGAACCGAATCGCGGTGGTTGTTGCAATTCGGGAAGAAAAAGATGAAACTGGAGTCAGAGGATGGAGCATGACTCGGGTGAGGAGATTCAAGGGTTGAGTCCTCTGTGTGTGTTGCCATGGATAATTACAGGGAATACGCTAGCACTGTGCAGTGATTGAAGCAGGTGGTTAGATAACTGGCTGTTGGTCTTGGTTTGGCAATGCAATGAGTGAAGTGCGAGGCAAAGAGATGTAGTTGAACTCGAATGCAGGGAATGAACTGGTTCTTGTTGTGAGTTGTGTTTGGAGCTGGAACAAGAAGGTTATGCTGTTGGCTTGAGATTTTGAATCCATAAGTTGGATAAATATTACAGAGTGCTGCAGTGAATATATGCAACTGGTAGTTTGCATTACAGGGAATGATGAATGAACGGTTTTGATGGTGGATGAATGAAGGGAAGTTTTAAATGATGCTTAGTCATTCCACAACACAATTTATGGCCCGGCATCGCAAATGGCCTAGGCCAAGGTGACTCGAGCTAATTCGTTCTCGACTCACCCGATTCCGATCGACTCGGTGCTTGACCCGAGTTAACTCGATTGACCTGAGATTTGACCGGTGACCGGGTGGACTTTGCCGGTCACCTGAACTACTCTTCCGACCACTTTGCCGGCCAAGTTCCGGCGTGTCACCAATTTTCCGGCGACATATTTTTGGGGCATATTTTCTACATGGGTTTGTCTCACATATGGGCTTGGTGGATTTTCATCTAATGGACTTTTGAAGACTAGACCTAACTTTGGAAAATAAAGGAATATAAAACGAAAGACTTTTACAACTTTGGTATCACGTTTTATTCTTGGAAGTTGGGGAGAGCCGTTTTTGTTTACGCTACTAGGGTTTGCTTTAATTTGTTCATCTTCTTCTTTATTCAATTCATATTTTTGTGATGAACTTCATAGCTATGAGTAGCTAATTTATTCATTATTGGTTAAGGATGTAGTCCTATTTCTACAACTTGTGCTTGTGTTATGTATTAGTTTTCTCTCTTGATTATCGCTCACATCTCTACTATTTTTAATAATCACATGATTGATGTATTGTGATAGGACTAAGATGTTTGGTTAGTTAAGTGGCCAATTAATTGAACTTGCATCCTTGTCCATAGCTATTTTAGGTTTTTCATCGAGCGATAACCTTGAATACAAGTAGCATGATATGTTTACGGTTTGTAGTGATATACTCGTAATCATATGTAGAGTTTGACCATTGTCTCGAATTGTTATGCGTAATGTATGACAATTGCATTGATTAGCCTATTTATGAAACTTAATGCTCATAGGAATTGAACTTAATTAGCGCAAGGCGTTAGGTTATTCTTTAGGTAGAATTCACATACGCAAACTCTAATGTGTGTGTTGATGAACTTAGGAAATTAATAGATTATCTTGCTCTCTTGATTCTCTAGGCTTTTGATAATAAAAGAGATTAAATTGTAATTCTAATCATGCATGCAAGTACATGTTTAAGATTGAAGATGTATTCCTTGACCAATATCTTTCTCTATTGATTACTTTCTACAATTTACTTTGTTTTTGATTTACTTTTATTTCTTACATAAAATTCAGAAATTCCCCCAATTTGTTACTTTAAGAAATTGAATACGTAATAATTACAATTGCCTCTCTGTGGAAATGAACTCTTTCTTATCATATACTTTAGGAAAGTGAAATTTTTTTGACGCATATGACAACGATCATAGCCCCAAAAGTATTTATATATACCTCGGACAAAGCTATCCACTGCAGCCTCCAGTGAGAGTCATGACCGCCTTCAACATTCGTTACTCGGTTTTTGTTAGGTTGTTCGCATTTCCTTAAACAGTAGTTACTCTATTGGCTTGATGATGTGCTCTTATTTCATTGAGGACAACTAAACCTCTTGTACGTTCAAAATTAGTGTTGAGACCTGTTATATATCATTGTGAATCCCTCTCATGGTGGTGTACAATCCATTGAATTTAACTGTCAAACCAGCCTCTGTTCTCTCTTGACTCGATTCTTCGGACCTGTAAAAAAAAAAAAAAAACTAGCATAAGTTATATAAAACAATGAACTAAATATACAGCAAGAAAATGAACAAACCCTTCAAGGGATTTACAAAACAAAGAATTCAGCAATATCTATTAATAAACTAACTAAGATCGCTTTAGGGCAACCATCCCCAGATTCAAATTGGACAAACATTTTAATGGATACCCTCGTTTCCAAAGAAAAATTCTAAGTCAGAAAACCCAAGTCATCTTCCATAAAATCTTAAACGTAATTCACTAAACATAACAATATAGAGTCATAGGAATTCGATGTGTTCAAACACACAAACCCTTAAAAAGCAATAGACAAGAAGATTGAAAAAATTGAACTGGAAAAGCAAATTCTAAATCCCTAATCATAACCATATGTCAGTGTTAAAGCAAATTGAACTGAAACTCAACTACAAACCCTAAAAAAGGAATTGACAAGAAATATTTCAGCTATGAAGTTATGAAAACAACATCACACGTTGAACCTAATACCTATATTAAAGAAAAAAAAAAAGAAGGTATAAAGATCAAAAATGTATTTTCCCTTAATTTGATGATGATCAAAACCGAGTTGTTATGGAACTGCTGAGTTGTTACGGAACTCGGATGTTCCGAAGTGGACCAACAATTATCGAAATTATAGAGTAGTGTGAAGTTGTACACGCATGGAACCGTGTTTCTGATCTGGGATGGATGGGACAGGACTCTCTATAAATATATAGTCTAGGCCAGGCCAGGCCAACAGAGCTAAAATCCATTATTTGTTTATTTATATAAAATGATGATGAGTAACAGCAATACGAGAAGAAGATCAAGAGAGGGGAACCTTACAACAACACCTAGACCAACAGTACGTATGACTTTCATCTTCTCCTTCTTAATTAATATTAATAATTAGCTAATGTTTTGAGTAATATTCTACAGCTATGTATTTATACAAATTCCTTTATTTTTCTTCTGATCTTGTTGAGGTGCTGAATCTTTAGATGATTTCGATTATGTTTTTGAGCATAAAAATATTTATTTGGTTCAACTTTCAAGTGACAAATAGTGTGAAAATATGGAGTCGGTTTTCCATCATCTTAATTTTTCTGTTTGATATAGAGTTGGTTCCTTTCTCCTGGTTAGATTTATATATCAGATAATGATCATTGCCTGGTTAATTTGATAATCTGTCGTGAACCAACAATAATAATTTTCGTAAAACCTACCTAACATGGCGTAGTCTTCACATGGGAAGAAGAATACGGACCCAACCCAACTAACTATGGTACCACGTCGGATGTCATGACCAAGTCACGTACGTGATCCATTTTATGTGGAACTGCTCTCTAGCTAGCTAGCTTAGCGCACCACAAACCCTTTCCAAGTTAATCATAGTCCAGTTGTCAGTTGTACTTCGCAATCCTTCACCCAGTGTCTTATTACTTATGGGGTACACATTAATTTGAAGGAGAAGACCTACTAAGGAGTTTTGCCCTTAATTTTAAAATTGACCAACTATATATAAATAGGAAGGAGGGAGAGGGTGGAAATTAATAAGCACGTTGAGTCTAATTTGATACAGTAATACTAGGATCCTGTTTGCTCACCTTATTTATTTGATTACAGATGAAAAATATCAAGAGAATGACATGGATTAATCCTGTAAGTTGGGCACGTAAGCTACTCCGTTTACTGCATATAAAAGGTAAAACTACAACAAAATGTCACGTAAACGTTGATCTCCCTCTTGATATCATCTTAGACATACTAAGTAGACTTCCATCTAAGCTTATTTTCAGGTGCCAGTGTGTCTAGACCTTTACAAGTTTTAACCACTACCCATTCTTTACTCACATGCAACCTCAACGATCTACTTCGGTAATAGTTGTCCAGCTTCCTTCTTCAGAAGATTTCCCGTCTTTGAATTTACAAAACTTTGTTTCATGGACAAAGAGTTTGAAAGCATTGAGGAAAAAAAAAAATATATGAGATCATCACTCGTTCCTCCTCGTATATTATTGGCCCAAGTTTTCTTTTGGGTTCATATGATGGGTTTCTTATGTTCGCCAACTTTTTTGTTTACCTCAATTCTATAACGGGGGAAGAATTAAAAATGGAAGATGAGAATATCCACGTATGCGGGTTATACTTCAATCCAGTTAGAAAGAATATTATACTACTGATGACCTCAGCCACCAACACTTTGAAGAAATTAATTAAGTAGCAATAAGAGTTTGAATAATCAACCAGAAGAAATAAAGAACAATGTTACCAGGTTGAGACCAGTATTTGTAGTGTTTTCTAAACTGAAATGTTCTGGCTTCCTAATTTACATCTAGTAAATTTAAACCGGCAAGTGCTAAGTAACACCCCGAGTTTTACCGGCATACCAGCCAGTCAAAAATAAATAAATAATTGTAGGCCCTTCCTGCTTTCCTTTCTCAACTTCTTCTCTGTCCTTCCTCTTCTATCTATTATTTTAGTCTTACTCGTTGCCTCAGATTCTATCTAGGGTTTCAGATTTCTTCTCTGATATAACGAAATCACCGGAAAGAAAGAAATAATAGGATGGCGTTGAGAGCGATGTTGAATAAGAAGATATCATCATCATCATCATCATTAGGTTTCATTGAGGAAACACGAATGATTCGTCGTAACTTGTGTCTAGTCCGCAAAACTACTAGACACTTCGACAGTAAGGAGGAGGAGGAGGATTTCAATATCATGAAGATGAATAGATACTTGGAAACGAGGGTACCTCGTGATGACGCTTATGAAGAATTTGCTTTTCAAAATCTGAATAGAGCAATGGTGGAAAGAGATGACTATCATAACTTTTTATTACGGCTTGCGATGGATAAACATGGAAAAGAAATTAGGGTCTGAGATGGAAGAAAGAAAAAAAATTGAGGACCAAATACTTGAGGAAGAGGTTGAAGCAATGCGGTACAGCTATATATAGTTTAGTGAGGTTTAATCCAGTCGGTATTAGCATATATATGATAGCGTGCAGATTTACAACACTTTGAAGAAATTAATTAACAATAAGAGTTTGCTAATTAGTTGTTCTTGTTCTCAAAACAAACCGGCTAGCTAGTTCCTTGTAATGTTCTATGTGATTCTTTTGTTTCGTGGGCATGTCTGATTATTAGGTTTTCGATCACTTCTTGTTTGTTTTTCTGCAATCCTGTTAACGGTGATGATAACAAGTATTACAAATCTTCAAAATATTTGATTTAAAGTAGAAAATTTCTTATCAACCACTTCAAACTTGTCTGCTTACTAACAGTGAAAGCTTTGGATTGGATATCTCTAGGATACATAGACGAATGCATAAGACTTGTAAGCTAAGAGGAAGGAATATGTAGTTATATAGCCCTTGCATCATTCTAATTATTGAGATCAAAGCACAGATAAATATGTCCTGTTTCAGGTTGATTTTTTCCCTTGACGTGCGTCTGCAATTGTTTTGTTTCTTCGCCTTTCTTGTCCAAAAGTGAGTTGAATTCTAAAGGCCCCTAAACACGTACCACTGTTCAAATGAGTGCTTTAAAGTTACTCAAAATCATTCAAATTCAGTCCAATCATGATGAATAGCAAAGAAAATTACTAAGAGAATTGCCTAGAGTCGAAGTAGTAGAGATGAATAGCAAAGAAAATCTAGTATGTGAAATGCGGTCGAG